>CM065691.1:15270900-15280900 GCA_017654935.2 Phymorhynchus buccinoides
CTACACATTTTTTAGAATATTTCCGGGTGCTGCTTTTTTTAAATTTATTTATGGAATCAACTCAAACAGGATAAACCACCTCGCTCGTTTGTTTATTGTTTGTGTGTGTGTTTGTAATCTACATATGTATTTTATGTCTTAATTCTTTCACCCAAAGAGAAGGCGTGTGCGGTCTCTTTTCTAATGGCCGCCAAATCGTTTGCCTGACATTTTCCCAATACAAGTCTTTTTATTTATCAAAAATGTTTTTTTATACAGTTTATCTAAAGAAGTTTCGCTCACAACAAAGGAAATAGCTCCAATTTTGTTTTTTACTGCACTACAAAAAAAGAAAAAACGCTTCAACCACAATGAGTGACCTCCACCCACCCCATCCAAAATGGCTACTCTCTCCGGCATCTCCGCCAAAGAGGAATCGCCGTTTTGACGGTTTAATTTCTAGGAAACCAGAGCAAAGTGAGTGTTCCGATCCTTGAAAAGGCTGTCTTTCTGGTGATCTCGACGTGTTTCTTGCAAAAACTCATTCGTCAGGGTCCACCTTTAAGAATTATATTTCTTTCTTTAGTTTCTTTCTCTCTTCTTCTTTTTTGACTCGCATGTTCTCGGTGTAGAGTGGCACAGTGGTAACGCGTTCGCCTCGTGTCAAGTAAACCCGAGTTCGAACCTGGGTACAGGGGATTTTTCCTCTCACTTTGCACTAGGCCTTACGGTCTGAATGTGGAGTCTTTCGGATGAGACGATAAACCGAGGTCCCGTGTGCCCATGCACTTAGCACACGTTAAACCCAGTGGCAACGAAAAAGTTGTAATTTGGTCAAAATTTACCCCCCCCCCCCCTTTCCTTCCTCATCAGTCACACAAACATCGCATGCAAATTTTGTTTTTTAAATGGGTGGCGCGCCTCTGGCTGCGACGCGCTCTCCATGTAGGAGCAACCCGAATTTCACAGAGATGTCTCTGTGGCTATAAAGTACCTAATACCTAAATAATAATACCTCATACAAATCCGAACTTTGTTATCGGTCCCAATGGTAAAAACCCCCGAAAAAACTGCCATCCTATTTTCTGATAAAACCGGAGCTAGACCATTGTATGACGTTTCCTCGTCCGAGCGTTCTTCCAAGTTTTGATGGCAAGCGTTAAATTGTGCTTGATAGTGCTTGTACAGAATGCTACACATTGCGAGAAGAGACAATTCCTTCGTTTTGTTTGTAATTACTTATCCTTCTTTTTCCTTTGTTTGTGTAATTGCCCAAATCAAGCATCAATATATAATGTATATCATTAGAGCAAGTGTAATAATATCAAACGAATAATCGAGATGTTAGGTTAGCTTACGCTTAGTCATTAGGCCTACACTTTGCTGCAGGGTATACTAGGTTACACAAGACGTATCACATACACATACACACATTCTGAACACACAAACAAGCACACACACACGCGCAGAGAAAGGGAGGGAGAGAGAGAGAGAGAGAGAGAGAGAGAGAGAGAGAGAGAGAGAGAGAGAGAGAGAGAGAGAGAGAGAGAGAGAGAGAGATTAGACCTATGCTTGAAGATGCAACACATACACACACACACACACATGCACACACACGCACACGCACACACACACATGCAAACACACGCACGCGCACACACACACACATACACACACGCACGCACACGCACACACACACACACACACGCACGTACACACACACACACACACACACACACACACACACACACGCACGTACACACACACACACACACACACACACACACACACACACACACACACACACACACACACACACACACGCACTCAAGGCGATCTAATTAACTACATACATTCAAAATGCGCGTTCATACACATGCATACACATACCGTCATATGCATGCTCACATACACACACGCACACACTAACACATTTTTTATTGGCAGTCTAATATGACGATTAGTGGATAGACGTTTAACGAATGACACACACACACACACATATTATATGGCGCGTTAACGCACAGAAATATACACAGCGTGTGCACGCACATATTGTACATTCGTGTACAAACATCGTACATACTCCCACAATAGGCATGTACACTAGGCAGTTTTGGATTCACGGATACGCAATAGATAGGTCAAAAAAGGGAGAAAAAAAGAGTTAAAATGGAGAGTAGCCCGAATTTATCTGTGACTAGAATATACCAAATACCAAAATACCAAATACCTATCGACTACATGTTGCCGGGTCGCTTTATAGGTGTTATCTATTGCATGCCCGTGAAGATGAAACTCTCTACAGTTTAAGTGCACGAATGCGCGTGCGTGCGCACACACACACACACACACACGCACACACGCACGCGCACACACACACACACACACACACACACACACACACACACACACACACACACACACACACACGCGCACACACACACATACACACACAAAAAACCCACCAACTAACACACACAATAATACACAAACACACAATCACACACAAAACAAGAGCGCTGAAGCAAAACGCCACAACACGATTCGGCTAGCAAACGTACGACACTGCGTTACCTTCCTGCGACAAGTCATAATCTAACGCTTCCGGGTACCGGTAGGCGTGTAGTGAAGTGTGTGTAAAAGTTTCGGTTTGGAAAGCCATGTTGGTTTCTTGTGTTCTACCTTACTGTCCCATCGACGTCGTGTTATGGTGGTTAGTCAGTTGAGCTCAACATATAGTAGGCCTCATGCAAGCCAGGTGTGTGCATGTTGTACGACCAAAACATTCAAGGTAATATATGACGACATTGCCATTGGCATTGTTGAATCGTGTGGTTCACTGTCACAGTGACTGTGGTTATAACTTGTATGTCAGGTTTTGTATTGTCTTATCTTGTTTTATCTTGTCTGTCTGTCTCGGTCTGTCTGAGGATGCCTGCTGATAATGAGCATAATAAAAAACCACACCACTCTTTCTAGTCGAATTGTTCGTCAAAATTAATGCATGTTCTTAATATTTCGTAAATTAAACGCATATTGGTAAGGAATAGGGTTAGGGTTAGGGACATGTCAGAGTTAATATTAGTTATTTTTTAAGACATTTGCGCACCATATATGCGTCCCGTGATTGAGCGCCGTACCCGTGACCTGGAGAATGTGAGATACGGGCCCGTACCCCGAGCCTCTGCCACAATATTGTGTGCCTGGTGAAAGGGAAGCAATTCACAAAATATACTTTGAATGGCACCAGGCAGTTGCTCCCCTTTGATTCAATTACAGTACGCCTACACTCTGTGTGTGTGTGTGTGTGTGTGTGTGTGTGTGTGTTATATGTGTGTGTGTATATATATGTATGTGTGTGTGCGTGCGTGCGCGCGTGTGTGTGTTATGTGTGAGTATATTTATTATGTGTGCGTGCGTGTGTACATGCGTGCGTGTGTGTTGTGTGTGCGCGCGCGCGTGTCTTTTGCTAACAGGTGAAGTTCTCAACAAACCCACGCGACCACAAACAACTGAAGCCGGCTTCATATCCTATAATAGGTCCAGGCCCAAACTAGCTACACATTAAAGAGGTAAACAGGCTTAAATGTAATAATAATAATAATAGTGTGTATGTTTATAGCGCCTATTCTCAGTACGGTCTCTAAGCGCTTTACAAAGCATATTTATACATTGATTAAAAAGAAAACATTAAACAATGTAAGCAAGAAAACAAACAACCAAAGAGCTAACGCGAAGTAGCCTTGCAGTTGCACACCCACACCCACAACACACCACCACACACTTTCAGGCGGACACACACGCGCACACGTGATTGCAAAACACACAGACAGACACCCGCACATACACACAGACACACGCGCACGCCCACTCACCCAGACGCATGAAACACACACACACACACACACACACACACACACACACACACACACGCGCGCGCGCGCGCGCGCGCTCGAGCACACCCACCCACACGCACGCGCGAACGCACGGTCAAAAACAAACCTAGAGCGCACGCATCCACACACAAAAGCAAGCCCATTCTTCACACAGACATTACTGGGAAGATCCCAAACGTTTCCCAAAATTTAGGGAATCAGGGTCGGGATACACGGCAGGACAAGTTTAAGTGAAGACAATTTGAAGAGGTTAGTTTTTGTGGATGATTTGAATGACGTAACTGATGAAGAGTGCCTGACATTGAAATAGATATGACAAGATTGAACCGAAGTCGTTCGTCTCACCTAAAGCTTGAATGTTGAGTATTATCAAAGACTGTACAGGGGAAGATAAACATCCGGTCTCTTTTCCCTGTATGAGGAGTGAGGACAGAAACACTGGTTATGTCCCTTTGAAACGTGACACATTTTGCACATCAATAGTTCAGTTGAATTCTCCGTTCAAGTTCCAGTCCGAGTTTTTGGATAGCCTCCACTGTGAATAGTATACACGTCCGCACTAACGATAACTCTATCAGCCCGGTTCGCCGAGCTTTTAAGTAATCCATCTTACCCTTTTAGAATATCTTTGGTATTATCCATAGTCGTAGTCCAGTTGGTTGTGTTCGCTGAATCATAATAGTTTATCAGTATGAGACGTTCTGTGGCATGATATACACGTATATGTGTCTCTGTAACTGTCTATGTGCCTCTCTGTCTCTCTGTCTGTTTCTCTCTCTCTCTCTCTCTCTCTCTCTCTCTCTCTCTCTCTCTCTCTCTCTCTCTCTCTCTCTATCTCTCTCTCTCTCTCTCTCTCTCTCTCTTTTTCTCTCAGTTGATATCACCAATGACTTTATGGTATGTCGAATCGTACTGGGGTCAAATCGTATGCGGTTTGGCTGGGCCTTAAGCTGTTCTATGATTGTGGGAAATTGGGGGATAGTATGGAGCGAGCTCTCACCATTCTATTAGCCCTATTTTCCGGCTAATATCAGCCAATGAATTATAACCCCCTCAAAATGTATTGATGGTACTAACATGTCTTTGGGGAAACATAGTGATGCACACACGTGTAAGCATACAATCAAAATGTCCAAAACTCAAATGAGCACAAGTGTTTTAAGCTTGTTGCTGCTGTTATTGTGTTATATATTGTGAACACTTGACCTTGAATAAAGTTGTTCTCTTATGAATCCAAATGTTTATTCAGAATCTTTTTTTATAGAAATGCAAATACAAATTGAGTAGTAAACTGAGCACCTTCATTGGAAATTCATTTCTGATGGACATGGTTCAGAAACGAGAGAAACAGATTTCAGCACTTCATGAGTGCAAAATAATTTGTACAAAAAAGGATTTCTATACAAATAAACCAGATGGAGCTCAAATTACCATTGACAGCTTATTACCTGATGATGATGGTGATGATGACGATGATGATGATTTATAATCAATGATGATGGTGATGTTGTCATCGATGATAAGAATAATAATGGTAATGATGATGATGTCAAAAATGATGATGATTAATAATTTAATATTATAATATGACTTAAAACGGTATTCAGTGCTTTTTCGTTGTTATTGTAGATTTAGCTGCAATCCTGGCTTCGCAAGAAGACATTGCCCCTGCAGCAGAAGAAGTTATTGCCCCTGTAGCTGAAGAGGTTATTGCCCCTGCAGCAGAAGAAGTTATTGATCCAGTAGCAGAAGTTATTGTCCCTGCAGCAGAAGTTATTACCCCCGCAGCAGAAGAGGTTATTACCCCTGCAGCAGAAGTTCTTGCCCCTGCAGCAGAAGAGGTTATTGCCCCTGCAGCAGAAGAAGTTATTGCCCCTGCAGCAGAAGAGGTTATTGCCCCTGCAGCAGAAGAGGTTGTTGCCCCTGCAGCAGAAGAGGTTGTTGCCCCTGCAGCAGAAGAGGTTGTTGCCCCTGCAGCAGAAGAAGTTATTACCCCTGCAGCACAAGAAGTTATTGCCCCTGCAGCACAAGAGGTTATTGCCACTGCAGCAGAAGCGGTTGTTGCCCCTGCAGCAGAAGAAGTTATTACCCCTGCAGCACAAGAAGTTATTGCCCCTGCAGCAGAAGAAGGTATTGCCCCTGCAGCAGAAGACGTTATTGCCCCTGCAGCAGAAGAAGTTATTGCCCCTGCAACAGAAGACGTTATTGCCCCTGCAGCAGAAGAAGTTATTGCCCCTGCAGCTGAAGAAGTTATTGTCCCTGCAGCAGAAGACGTTATTGCCCCTGCAGCAGCAGAAGTTACCACCCCTGTAGCAGCAGTTATCACCCCTGTAGCAGCAGTTATTGCCCCTGTAGCAGAAGTTATTGCCCCTGTAGCGGCAGAAGTCTTAGCCCCGCCAGCAGAAGACGTTGTTGCCCCTGAAGATATCGTTGCCCCTGCAACAGAAGAGGAGGAGGTCATCACCCTAGCAACGGAAGAGGTCGCAGAAACAGCAAAGGTCAGCACCATGGCAACGGAAGGCGCCGGCACTCCCGAGGTAGCCAACCCTCCTAAGGAAACTACTGCAGCTACGACTACTGCCACTTCTACTGCTGCTGCTACTGCAGCTACTGGTGGTGGTGGTGGTGGCAGTCGCGTGGTCACTGGAGATGGGCTGTGCTCTCGACACAGTGGCCAGATTCTACTGCTCTACTGCTGCAAGTGCGAGGTCAGTCGCATTGTCCATTCTCTCCGTGTGGTGGACGATGTTTGTGTTTCTGTGCGATGGCTGTGTCAAGTTATGCTCTTGCTTTCTCTGTATTTGTTTGTGTGTGCGTGTCTGTCTGTCTGTCTGTCTGTCTACTACTACCCCATTTGTCTTCCCCACTCCCTCCCTCGTTCTCTATTACCCCCCCCCTCCCCTACTTTCCCTTCCCTCTGAGTTTTTTTCTTCTTCTTCATGCATCTACCTTTGATGTAATTGAAATAAACTATCGAAATTCGATGGTTTGGAGTCAAACCGGACTATATTTAGATAGCCCATTGACATATTATTGAAATTATTGCGATAGACTGCAGAAATATAAAATGTATAATCCCCATTTTATACTCTTTGCAGTGTTTTTTAATTACAAGTTCTTAGTTTTTGCAATAACGTCATTAATAAGTCAATTGACTATCTGACGATAGTCCATTATCGGAATATTGTGTTACATCCTTTTAGTCATTTTTGTTTTGTTTTTTGGTGTGTATTATTTTCAAGTGGAGCGCTGATTTATCATTGATACATCGGCCTTAAATGTAGAACCCCCCACCCCCACCCCTCCTTATCGTTGCTAGCATTATTTGCCCAATTCACTGGCTTTGCTAGCCAACGTTGTCCCATAATTGATTTACTTGCTCTTGTCAATGCTATTCTTAACCCCTTCCTCTTGTCTCAGTGATCGCGCTAAAACCTTTTGAAAACCGTTCCCATCAACAACATCCATCGCAACAACCTGTGCCAGAACCACCCAGTCCCATGGAAACAGGAACCAGTAAAAACTGGACCCACCCACAATATCAAGACCTCCTCTGTTAACCCTTTCGCCGCCAGCCATGCTTCAGCAAAACATTTCCATTAATTTTACCTGGGTAGAGAAAACAAGCGCGAATTCGCAATAGTTTGTGGCACGCGGTCTATTTTTACCACTCCAATCATGAGTCACCTCCCCTGGCTTTTCAATAATTTTAAAATGTAAACCAGAATGTTATCTCTGCACCATTTCGTAACTTTTTATCTTTTGGAAAACATTTAAAACTATGTATCCGACTTATGCTCATCAAAAGCAGCACCGCATACTCGTCGTGTCTGTTGTAGTGTGTGTATTACGTATATTTATTATTTTGTACGCTTTAAAATACATCATTTTAAAGAGCGGCCTCAATTTGAAGTGCAGCCTCGATTTGAAGTGCGACAATTTTGTCAATATGTGCGACAATTTTGGACCGACCGACCGACAAAGTGAGTTATAGGTTTGTGGCTTGAGCCACAAACAAAAAATCATCTGCAATATTGGAAATTCCTCTGTGACATGTATTGGCTACTGCAAAGAACACATTTTGCAAGAGTGAATGCCCTTAGTGGGTGGGGGGAGATGGTTGCGCACTGACCAAACAAGGGCATAACTCTCGCCAATAACCCTATTTGAGGCCACTAAATGGCTGCCTTTCGCAAGAGTGAATGCCCTTGTCCACACTGACCAGCAAGGGCTTCACTCTCACTGTCAAGGGCGTTAATAACCCTAGTGGCAGAGGCCAATAAAGTAAGGCCTATCCTTACCTCCCCAAATTAACAAAAATAGGGTCTTTGGATAACATACCCTGATTTGATGCCTTTTAGTGACATGGGTGTTAAATCATTGTGGTGCAAAACTGCGACATTGGCAGTGAAAGGGCTAAGACCAGTTACCAGTCCTGAGCCTCGTGGCAAAACTGAACCAGTCCCTGGGACTGGCAGACCCATTTTCTAATTTTTCAGAATTGGGTTTTGTTCATTCAACCAGTACTGTGGAACATCCCTTAAATAACACCCCCTTTATAAGACTCTCATACTACGCCTAACTAGACGTTAAACCAACCAGAGAGAGAGAGAGAGAGAGAGAGAGAGAGAGAGAGAGAGAGAGAGAGAGAGAAGACTGTCTCCATTTTAAGACATGCTTCTCTGAGACCTTGCCCTTCTTTGTAAGTATTACAATTACCTCCCTTATATAACTCCCTCCCATTTAAGACCTCATTTTGGATGATTTTTTGGAAGGTCTTATGAGGAAGGTTCCATTGCAATTTACTCACAATTGCTCCCCCGAAGACGGAGTTTGGCTGCCCATGTGGCGGGGTAACCCAAAACACTATCGAGCACGTAATGTTCTCATCCCTAGGCTGATGCGTTTGTACCATAGTGTTCAAGTGCTTGGGCTGTTGGGATGATCCCTGGAGTCTTTTATCCGGGGTACGTAAACCAATTAAGAAACTCCTCCGTGGGGATACCGGGGGGTCTTTCGTAAAAATAGTTCCCCCACCTTCTGGAAGTTCTGTGCTTGTAACTTCCTCTAATCTGCCACTCTCTTTGACTCTGCCTTTCCCTTTTGCTTTCTGTCATCTACTATCTCTCTGACTTACTGGCCCATTCTCCTGCCTTTTTTTCAATACAAATCTTCCATATAATTGTTCTCCTTTGAGCTCCTCCGAAATCGGAATGTGTCGGCTGTACGCAGCGGGGAGACCAGTGAAAACTGAAAACCGGACACATACCTACCTTACCCATTATGGCCATATGGCCTGGGAACGCAGAAGAAGAAGAAAGAAGAAAGAAGAAGAAGAAGAACCAGTAAGCGCGATATCACGGTGTCTTTGATCCCCCTTCCAGGTGATCATCTGCATGGTGTGCAAGCTGACCTACCACGACGACCACAAGATCGAGGACCTGATGGACACGGGCAAGAAGGCCAGGGCGGAGCTCACGGAAGAACTCCAGGCCGTCACCCAGCGGGAGCAGGTGCTGAGGGCCTTCCTGACCAAAGCCCAGGACTTCGAGGACGACATACACAGGGAGAAGCAGGGCCTGGAGGAGAGGCTCGTGGACCGTGCCGCGGAGCTCCGCCAGATGGTGGACAGGGCGCAGGCGGAGGCCTTGGAGACCGTGGCCCAGCTCACCCACAAGGCGCTCAAAGATTTGCAGGACCAGGTGGGGGCTGTCTTTTCTTTCCTTTTTTCTTCCTTCATCCTGATCTTCTCCATAATATCGGATGGGACACGATCTTCAGAGTTATTGTTCTTGGCGTTTTCCCTGCAGTGTCTCCGTAATACTTGTTCTTTGAATTAGTATTGCATGCACCAATGGAACAACTGGATACATTGACACGCAAAAGGATGTAGTAATAATTATGGTTGCAGGGCTCCAGATTGTTTTCAAACTTCATTGGTTACATGACCTCTGTTTTCAGAAAATAGAGGGTCATTTGCCAATTTAAGAGGCCCGTAATATGTCAGAGATTCATATAGAGTTTAGACCTCTTAGGCCATTGACCCCTGACTGCACAAAATGAGGGGTCAATTCCGGTCATTGACCGACCCGGGACCTCTGACGATTTGAAGCTCTGAGTGT
>CM065691.1:15285900-15292968 GCA_017654935.2 Phymorhynchus buccinoides
GAGCGGGGAATTCGTGGCTGCCGTTGTGGAAGCTACGGTCAAGGTATGTGTGTGTGGGGGTGAGTGGGTTGGGGGTTGGGGTTGGTGTATGTGTGTGTGCGTAACAATAACAATAACAATAACAATAACAATACTTTTTACTCAGACTTTTCAGGCCATCTGGCCCATAATGGCATGGTGAAAGAGCGAAAAAGATCCAACATCAAATATATAGGTGAACCGTTCAGCATTGGCAATACAATTAGATACGTATTTTCATACATTCGACAATAAACAATGCAGTTTTCATGTGTGTGTGTGTATGTATGTGTGTGTGATGGTAACTACGGTCAAGGTATGTGTGTGTGTGTGGGGTGGGGTGGGGGGTGGATGGTGTGTGTGTGTGTGTGTGTGTGTGTGTGTGTATGTGTGTGTGGAAACTACGGTCAAGGTATGTGGGTGGGGGGTATGTTTGTCTCTCTCTCTCTCTCTCCTCTCTCTCTCTCTCTCTCTCTCTCTCTCTCTCTCTCTCTCTCTCTCTCTCTCTCACTCTCTCTCTCTCTCTCTCTCTCTCTCTCTCTCTCTGTTGATCATTTTAGTAGTGTTTTCAACACAATGTGCATGATGGTGCTAATGATGTTCAAAATGGTTTATTTGATGATGATGTTTTTGAAAATGATGATAGCATTGGTAATGGTGACGCTTATAGCAATGTAAACGTTATTAATCATGACAAATTGAATGAACCAATAACTGCTGAAGAAATCAGAGCTGCATTGAAAGCTTTAAAACCTAGAAAAGCAGCAGGTCCTGATGGTCTTATTGAGGAATTTTATAAATATAGTTTGGAACAGATCTTGCTCTTTTTAATTGCACTCTTTAATTACATTTTTGACCAAGGCTTGTTTCCAGACGAGTGGTCATTGTCGATTATTGAAACCCTGCATAAAAAGGGAGATTTAACCATTCCAGATAATTACAGAGGAATCTCTCTCCTCGACATTTGTAGTAAACTGTACAGCTTTGTTTTGAATAAGCGCATTTCTAAATGGATTGAGGCAAATAAAACTTATTGGTGATGAACAAGCTGGGTTTAGAGAAAACTACGCACCACGGTTAAGTCCCTTGTTGGTTCTTTTCTGGGTAGCTGTGACCCACATACAAATGTCCCCAACTTTAAATTGAGGCTGCTCTTTAAAATGATGTTTCGGTTTGAATTTGGGGGCATTTATATATGGGAGTCAGACCTGGTCAAAACAAGATTTCTTTCTAGCTGTTAGAGGGAAAACCCGTGAAAACCCGTGATTTTGACACGTGATCTGGTGAGTCTTTAAGACACACTGACGCACCCACGATTAAGTCCCTTGGTTTTTTTCTAGGTAGTTGTGACCCACGTACACATGTCCCCAACTTCAAATTGAGGCTGCTCTTTAAAATGATGTTTCGTTTTGAAATTGGGGGCATCAGTACGGGAGTCAAACCTGGTCAAAAACAAGATTTCCTACCAACTCTAAGAGGGAAAAAACACGTGAAAACCCGTGATTTTGACACTTGATCTGGTGGGTCTTTAATTAAAGGTGTACGACAAGCTGCAGTCGTCCCCGGCTTTACGGAGCTACGCGGACTACGTGGATCCGAACGCGGGGGCCCCGAGCGACGTGTGCTTCTGCGTGATGGAGGGCAAAGAGTTGCTACTGGTCGCCTTCAGCGCGAGCCACACCGTGCACGTGCTGGACCACAAAGATGGCTGCTGCTTCGTGCGCGCGCTGGACACGGAGAAACACCCGCTGAATGCCCCGTGCCGACTAGCCACCAACCATCACGGGAGGGTGTGGGTGGGCTGTCACGGCGGCCGCGTGGTCATCTTCGAAGTGTGAAGCCCCCTTAAATGGACACCCTGACGGATGAGTTTTTTGTAATCATAAATTATACTGCTAGTACTGCTTGTCGCTGTACCATAGCCGATGAGGTTTTAACCGAGGCGTGGTTACTGCTACACCTATCTGTATTGTTAAAAAAAGCGGGACTTTACTGGTGTTGCACTGCCTCCGGGCATTGCCTCCAGTATTGTTCCCACCATCTTTGTATCTACAAATGTCCCATAATGTGTCTGTTCCAGACCGAGAGGACGTAAAACACCATTTTTCATTCATTCTGAGTTTTTGTAAGTAAACACGTCGAGCTCACCAGGAAAACACCCTTTACAGAGATTGCAACACTCAGTTTGCTCTTGTTTCCTAGAAATCAAACCGTCAAATCTTTGCTTTCTGTCATCTACTATGTTTCTGCCTTACCGGTCCATTCTCCGCCTTTTTTTTCAATACAAAGAAACACTTTCAAAAACATTTCCTCCTCCAGCCCCGAAGTCGGACATGCTGGGCCTAATTATTTTTTTTAAACTTAGGCGCATAACGGCAGCATGACGCATCTGCGCTCATAATTGACAGGAAAACTGTCTGAGCGATCGAAGAAAAGAAGAAGAAATGCCATCTCTGAAGACAACTGAAGAAGACGGTGTTTAAATTTTTACCAACCGCGATCGTAGAGAGAGGATTGGTAATGTTTTTCACTCGTGTCTGAGGCGGACTATGTTTGGATGTTTGTATGTATCCTTTCTAGCGTTTGAACGGACGGACTTAGGGTGCTCACATTTTGCATGCGGGTAGGTAATGGAGGGATCTAGGCCAAGAGCGATAATGAAGGTCATGGGTCAAAGGTCAAGGTAACTGGAGCCGAAAAGGCTGCCGCGTGGTTGGTGATTTAGCATCTTAACGCTCTAGTTGTATGTTTGTATGTATCCTCTCTAGCGTTTGAACGGATGGACTTAGGATGCTCAAATGTTGCATGCGGGTAGGTAATGGAGAGATATCTAGGCCAGAGTTCGATAATGAAGGTCATGAGGGCAAGGTCAAGGTCACTGGAGCCGAAAAGGCTGCCGCGCGGTTGGTGATTTAACGTCCCTTAACGCTCTAGTTTGTTATAAGAATGTAGGCCTATCATTGAAATGATCAGAACATTGTGTCCTTGAGGTGTGACTCGCGAGGCAGGGACAAGCACAGTGCTAATAATATAATATAGCTGTTCTAATGCACATTTCCCAGTTTATACCCCCACCCCCACCCCCTCGAAAAGAAAAGAAAAGACAATCAACTGATTGATTGATTGATCGAGTGATCGAGTGATGTGATTAATTGATTAATTGATTTATTGAATTGAAGTGAGTAGTTTTGACAGAGAACGGAACCCTTATACAACCTTCAAAAAATATCCAAAAATGAGGTAACAGGGTAACAAGGGAGGGAGCTGTATTAAGGTACCCGTAAATGTTA
This sequence comes from Phymorhynchus buccinoides, assembly GCA_017654935.2. Taxonomy (NCBI): domain Eukaryota; kingdom Metazoa; phylum Mollusca; class Gastropoda; order Neogastropoda; family Raphitomidae; genus Phymorhynchus; species Phymorhynchus buccinoides. The sequence goes on from CM065691.1 coordinate 15,289,209, forward strand.
ATACTTACAAAGAAGGAAGGGAGTCTTATAATGTGGGGTGGGTGTGAGTGGGGGGGGGGAAACTTATACAGGAGGTTCCACTGTAATTGAAGCATTTAGAAAAAACTTAAAATGTAAATGGCAGCGAAGTCACCACGGGGATGACCTGGTGTTGCAGTACCTCCAGGATCAGCCCCACTGCTTACTAAACACTGCCACACCAGAACAACGTGTCCCTAAAGACATTATGCAGTGAGGACGTAACTACCTTCTTTCTACTACCATTAGCGAAAGGAGATTCTTTCTTTCCAACATACCCTTATTTTGGTATTTGGTACTTTATAGTGAAATTCGGGTTGCTCCCTACTTGGAGAGCACGTTGCAGCCAGAGGCGCGCCACCCAAATATTTATGTTGGTTGCATGCGGATTTGTGTGACAGATGAGGAAAGAACGGGTGACCTGGTGGTGCAGTAATCCACGATTGACCAAATGACAACTTTTTCGTTGCCACTCGGTTTTACACGTGTCCTAAGTGCATTGGCACACGGGACCGCGGTTTATTGTCTACCATCAGAAAGACATCCACGTTCAGACCAACAGGCCTAGGCCTAGTGCAGATTTGGACTTTTATAGTCAAATCCGTCCTGTACCCAGGTTGAACCGGTTTTAATCGTGCACGAGGAACGCCACTGCTAAACATGCAAAACCATTGGATTCACTCTGCGAATCCGATTTGGGTAACATTTGTAAGACAACTGATTCACGTGACTTTATCGTTGCTGTCTGAATTAGTCCTGAGTGAAATCCTATTTGCTTTTGTACACTGTAGATCATAGTCCCTGTACACGAATCGAATATCTGTATAGTTTATTTCGGTTTTATCGGATAATATCGACTGATTCCCTGTTATAATAAATCAGACTTAGATGACTTCGAGTCAAAACGGAGTATCTTTATATAGTCCATTGACTATTATCCTATGTTTTGTTCACTGTAGATCTAGTCCCCTGTACACGAATCTGATATCTGTATTTTATTGTATTTTATCGGATAATATACTTGATTCCTGTATAATAATCAGACTTAGAGTCAAAACGGACTATCTTTTTGATAGTCCATTGACTTATTATTGATGTTTTTGTTCTCTGTAGATCTAGTCCCCTGTACACGAATCTGATATCTGTATTTTTTAAAAATGTTATCGGACAATATATTTGATTCCTGTATAATCAATCAGACTATTGATGTTATTGCAAAAACAAAGTATTAAAAAAAGACTGCAAATGTAAAACGGGGATTATGCTTTTTATATTTCTGCGCAGTCTTTTTTTGAAACAAGTTAATTAGTTTTGAACAATAAAGTATGTTCATTAATACGTCAATGGACTATCTAAAGATGGTCCGTGTTGACTCCAAGCCATCTGATATCTGTATTTTTTATATTTTTTTTATGTCAAACATATTTTGATTCGTGTATTGGGTCTACATTGAGTATAGTGATCGAAAATAGTAGAATTATTTTTAGACGGAAGTTTTTCACGTGAATCATGACTCGCAGACGTCGTCAAAATCGAATCGTATGCAGTGTAGCCAGCCCCTTAAGGTGTTAGAACATATACATGTATGTAACGTACGCCTGTCAGTCGTTTTGCGACTTCCATGATTTCCAGGTTAGGAGGATAAGAGGTTGTTATTCTATTCTGGATTTTTTTAAATTTATCGTGGATAGCGATTTGCTTAGAGTCAAAACGGACTATCTTTAAATAGTCAATTGACTTATTATTGATGTTATTGAAACAAATAATAACTTATATTAAAAACGATTGCAATTGATATAAAAGGGGGATTATGCTTTTTATTTTTCTGCAGTCTTTTTTTTATACAAGTTGTTAGTTTTTGTAATAATTTCAATATTTTGTCAATGGACTATCTAAAGATAGTCCGTTTTTGACTCCAAGCCATCGATATTATGCCTTGTCCAGAGTACATCCCCACTCACTGGGCTAAAAGTATGTGAGGAGAACTGGCGTTGGAAAAGCTCCCCAGAAGGCCAACTCATCCTTTTGGCTGCAGTACTATAAGCCAGCACAAATAATATATGATATACGCTTAGTTAAAAATAAACCAATTCGTAAGCGTTGTTGAGAAACAACACCCAAGAAAACCTCATAAAAACAAACATTCAAAAATCGCGCGCGCATGCACGCACGCACGCACGCACATGCGCGCGCACACACACACCACACCACACACAAACACACACACACGTCGCGCTCCGCACGCACGCACACGGCACACACACAAACACACATCACGCACACACACACACGCGCACGCACGCACGTCACACGCACGCACGCACACGCACGTCACACACACACAACCAACACACACACACACACACACACACACACACAACACACAAGAAACGGCTTGACGCCAGCTAAAAAAAAAATCAAGCAAAATTCTGAACTAAACAATATATTTATGACGAAAACATAATTATGCTATAAATGTAGCCACCTAGAATTTATTCGATTATGCTGTCATGTTTTTTAAAGGGTTTTTTAATATTTTTAAACGTATATATTGAAGACGATGTCAATCATGGTCCTTTTGATAAGGACGTGTTAACGAAAGTGCATTTAATGTAACACATTTAAAGGTGGAACCCTGACGGATGAGTTTTTGCATGAAACACGTCGAGGTCACCAGAAAGAAAGCCTTTTCAAGGATTGGAACACTCTCATTGCTCTGGTTTCCTAGAAATCAAAAAACGTCAAAACAGCGATTCCTCCTTGGCAAAGTTGCCGGAGAGGAGAAGCCATTTTTTTCAGAATGGGGTGTGGGTGGGGAACCAACCCCATTTTTTATAGTGCAGTAACAAAATATTGGAAGCTATTTTTCATTTTGTTGTGAGTGAAACTCCTTTTTGTAACCTGTATAACATTTTTAGAAAAAGGTAAATAAAAAGGCTTGTATTGCCAAAAAAATCTGTGCAAACAAATTTGGTCGCCATTACAAAAAAGAGACGGCACACGCCTTCTCCTTCGGGTGAAATAATTGGACTTCCAGCACCTCTGCCAAGGATGAATATTGCCGTTTTGACGGTATTGGATTTCTAGGAAACCAGAGCAAAGTGAGTGTTGCAATCTCTGTAAAGGGTGTTTTCATGGTGATATCTTCTCGATGTGTTTTCTTGGCAAAATCTCATCCGTCAAATCTTACCCCGTATTAACCCTTTCGCCGCCAATGTAGCATTTATGCACCACAATTGTTTAACACCCACATCACTGAAAGGCATCAAATCAACAGGGCCTGTTATCCAAGAGACCCTATTTTCTTTTATAGTTTTGAGCTCGGTAATGATGCGCCCCGTAATTTTTAACATGTTAGGAGAAAATTCCCAATATTGCAGAACAGTGAAAATTCTCTATCCCGTTAAGTTTAATGGTATTTTGGGGGTGATAAATGGTCTGGCGGCGAAAGGGTTAAGAAGGTAATGTTTCGTATGACCCAAGAATGATGGTTTTATTTCTCTAGTCTCCGTGCCTTGATGTCTCTATCAGTCTGTTTGTGTAGCCTAGTTATATTTTTGGATCTTTTCGTGTTTATCTCTTCGTGCATATTATGTGCTTGTGTCTGTGAATGTGCGTACGGGTGCGTACATGTCAAGTCAAGTCATGTCAAAAGTCAAATGATCTTGTATTGTCACGTCAAGTCAAAATGATCTTTATTGTCAAGTCAAGTCAAAGGCAAATTATCTTTATTGTGTGGGGG
>CM065691.1:15293468-15300968 GCA_017654935.2 Phymorhynchus buccinoides
CTTACTGTCCATCGACGTCGTGTTATGGTGGTTAGTCAGTTGAGCTCAACATATAGTAGGCCTCATGCAAGCCAGGTGTGTGCATGTTGTACGACCAAAACATTCAAGGTAATATATGACGACATTGCCATTGGCATTGTTGAATCGTGTGGTTCACTGTCACAGTGACTGTGGTTATAACTTGTATGTCAGGTTTTGTATTGTCTTATCTTGTTTTATCTTGTCTGTCTGTCTCGGTCTGTCTGAGGATGCCTGCTGATAATGAGCATAATAAAAAACCACACCACTCTTTCTAGTCGAATTGTTCGTCAAAATTAATGCATGTTCTTAATATTTCGTAAATTAAACGCATATTGGTAAGGAATAGGGTTAGGGTTAGGGACATGTCAGAGTTAATATTAGCAGTTTTTTAAGACATTTGCGCACCGATTATGCGTCCCGTGATGAGCGCCGTACCCGTAGCCTGGAGAAAATGTGAGATACGGGCCCGTACCCAGAGCCTCTGCCAACCATTGTTTGCATGGTGAAAGGGAAGCAATTCACAAAATATACTTTGAATGGCACCAGGCAGTTGCTCCCCTTTGATTCAATTACAGTACGCCTACACTATGTGTGTGTGTGTGTGTTTTTCGTGTGTGTGTGTGTTAGATGTGGGTGTGTGTATATGTGTGTATGTGTGTGTGCGGCGTGCGCGACGTATAACAAAGAGTTTGTGTGGTTATGGTGTTGGTATCTTTATATACTGTGTGCCGTGAGTGCGTACATGGCGTGCGTGTGTGTGTTGTGTGTGCGCGCGCGCGTGTCTTTTGCTAACAGGTGAAGTTCTCAACAAACCCCACGCGACCACAAAACAACTGAAGCCGGCTTCATATCCTATAATAGGTCCAGGCCCAAACTAGCTACACATTAAAGAGGTAAACAGGCTTAAATGTAATAATAATAATAATAGTGTGTATGTTTATATAAGGCCGGCCCCCCCCCCACCCTGTATTCTCGGTAACGGTCTCTAAGCGCTTTACAAAGCATATATTTACAACGATTAATAAGCAGACATTAAGCAATAAATAAATATTAAGAAAACAAACAACCAAAGAACTAACACGAAGTAGCCTTGCACACCTACAACACACCACCACACACTTTCAGGCGGACACACACGCGCACACGTGATTGCAAAACACACAGACAGACACCCGCACATACACACAGACACACGCGCACGCCCACTCACCGACGCATGAACAACACACACACACCCCACACACACACACACACACCACACGGCGCGCGCGCGGCAGCTGCGCTCCGAGCCACCCACCCACACGCACTTGCGCGAACGCACGGTCAAAAACAAACCTAGAGCGCACGCATCCACACACAAAAGCAAGCGCATTCTTCACACAGACATTACTGGGAACAACAAAAATGTTTCCCAAAATTTAGGGAATCTGGGGTCGGGATACAGGACAAGTTTAAGTTTAAGAATATTTGAAGAGGTTAGTTTTTGTGGATTATTTGAATGACGTAACTGATGAAGAGTGCCTGACATTGAAATAGATATGACAAGATTGAACCGAAGTCGTTCGTCTCACCTAAAGCTTGAATGTTGAGTATTATCAAAGACTGTACAGGGGAAGATAAACATCCGGTCTCTTTTCCCTGTATGAGTAGTGAGGACAGAAACACTGGTTATGTCCCTTTGAAACGTGACACATTTTGCACATCGATAGGCCAGTTGAATTCTCCGTTCAAGTTCCAGTCCGAGTTTTTGGATAGCCTCCACTGTGAATAGTGTACACGTCCGCACTAACGATAACTCTATCAGCCCGGTTCGCCGAGCTTTTAAGTAATCCATCTTACCCTTTTAGAATATCTTTGGTATTATCCATAGTCGTAGTCCAGTTGGTTGTGTTCGCTGAATCATAATAGTTTATCAGTATGAGACGTTCTGTGGCATGATATACACGTATATGTGTCTCTGTAACTGTCTATGTGCCTCTCTGTCTCTCTGTCTGTTTCTCTCTCTCTCTCTCTCTCTCTTCTCTCTCTCTCTCTCGGCTCTCTCCTCTCTCTCTCCTCTCTCGCCTCTCTCTCTCATCACCTCTCTCTCTCTCTCTTTTCTCTCTAGTTTAATCACCACTGACTGTATGGTATGTCCCGAATCAGTACTGGAGTCAAATCGTATGCGGTTTGGCTGGGCCTTAAGCTGTTCTATGATTGTGGGAAATTGGGGGATAGTATGGAGCGAGCTCTCACCATTCTATTAGCCCTATTTTCCGGCTAATATCAGCCAATGAATTATAACCCCCTCAAAATGTATTGATGGTACTAACATGTCTTTGGGGAAACATAGTGATGCACACACGTGTAAGCATACAATCAAAATGTCCAAAACTCAAATGAGCACAAGTGTTTTAAGCTTGTTGCTGCTGTTATTGTGTTATATATTGTGAACACTTGACCTTGAATAAAGTTGTTCTCTTATGAATCCAAATGTTTATTCAGAATCTTTTTTTATAGAAATGCAAATACAAATTGAGTAGTAAACTGAGCACCTTCATTGGAAATTCATTTCTGATGGACATGGTTCAGAAACGAGAGAAACAGATTTCAGCACTTCATGAGTGCAAAATAATTTGTACAAAAAAGGATTTCTATACAAATAAACCAGATGGAGCTCAAATTACCATTGACAGCTTATTACCTGATGATGATGGTGATGATGACGATGAATGATGATTTATAATCATGATGATGGTGATGTTGTCATCGATGATAAGAATAATAATGGTAATGATGATGATGTCAAAAATGATGATGATTAATAATTTAATATTATAATATGACTTAAAACGGTATTCAGTGCTTTTTCGTTGTTATTGTAGATTTAGCTGCAATCCTGGCTTCGCAAGAAGACATTGCCCCTGCAGCAGAAGAAGTTATTGCCCCTGTAGCTGAAGAGGTTATTGCCCCTGCAGCAGAAGAGGTTATTGCCCCTGCAGCAGAAGAAGTTATTGCCCCTGCAGCAGAAGTTATTACCCCTGCAGCAGAAGAAGTTATTACCCCTGCAGCACAAGAAGTTATTGCCACTGCAGCAGAAGAGGTTGTTGCCCCTGCAGCAGAAGAGGTTGTTGCCCCTGCAGCAGAAGAAGTTATTGCCCCTGCAGCAGAAGAGGTTGTTGCCCCTGCAGCAGAAGAGGTTGTTGCCCCTGCAGCAGAAGAGGTTGTTGCCCCTGCAGCAGAAGAAGTTATTACCCCTGCAGCACAAGAAGTTATTGCCCCTGCAGCACAAGAGGTTATTGCCACTGCAGCAGAAGCGGTTGTTGCCCCTGCAGCAGAAGAAGTTATTACCCCTGCAGCACAAGAAGTTATTGCCCCTGCAGCAGAAGAAGTTATTGCCCCTGCAGCAGAAGAAGTTATTGCCCCTGCAGCAGAAGACGTTATTGCCCCTGCAGCAGAAGAAGTTATTGCCCCTGCAGCAGAAGAAGTTATTGCCCCTGCAGCTGAAGAAGTTATTGTCCCTGCAGCAGAAGACGTTATTGCCCCTGCAGCAGCAGAAGTTACCACCCCTGTAGCAGCAGTTATCACCCCTGTAGCAGCAGTTATTGCCCCTGTAGCAGAAGTTATTGCCCCTGTAGCGGCAGAAGTCTTAGCCCCGCCAGCAGAAGACGTTGTTGCCCCTGAAGATATCGTTGCCCCTGCAACAGAAGAGGAGGAGGTCATCACCCTAGCAACGGAAGAGGTCGCAGAAACAGCAAAGGTCAGCACCATGGCAACGGAAGGCGCCGGCACTCCCGAGGTAGCCAACCCTCCTAAGGAAACTACTGCAGCTACGACTACTGCCACTTCTACTGCTGCTGCTACTGCAGCTACTGGTGGTGGTGGTGGTGGCAGTCGCGTGGTCACTGGAGATGGGCTGTGCTCTCGACACAGTGGCCAGATTCTACTGCTCTACTGCTGCAAGTGCGAGGTCAGTCGCATTGTCCATTCTCTCCGTGTGGTGGACGATGTTTGTGTTTCTGTGCGATGGCTGTGTCAAGTTATGCTCTTGCTTTCTCTGTATTGTGTTTGTGTGTGCGTGTCTGTATGTCTGTCTGTCTGTCTACTACCCCATTTGTCTTCCCCACTCCCTCCCTCGTTCTCTATATCCCCCCCCCCTCCCCTACTTTCCCTTCCCTCTGAGTTTGTTTTCTTCTTCTTCATGCATCTACCTTTGATGTAATTGAAATAAACTATCGAAATTCGATGGCTTGGAGTCAAAAAGGAATATATTTAGATAGTCCATTGACATATTAAAAAAATTTGAAATTATTGCGGATAGACTGCAGAAATATAAAAATGTAATATATCCCCATTTTATACTCATTTGCAGTGTTCTTTTAATTACAAAGTTCTTAGTTTTTGCAATAACGTCATTAATAAGTCAATTGACTATCTGACGATAGTCCATTATCGGAATATTGTGTTACATCCTTTTAGTCATTTTTGTTTTGTTTTTTGGTGTGTATTATTTTCAAGTGGAGCGCTGATTTATCATTGATACATCGGCCTTAAATGTAGAACCCCCCACCCCCACCCCTCCTTATCGTTGCTAGCATTATTTGCCCAATTCACTGGCTTTGCTAGCCAACGGTGTCCCATATTTGTTTTACTTGCTCTTGTCAATGCTACTCTTAACCCCTTCCTCTTGTCTCAGTGATCGCGCTAAAACCTTTTGAAAACCGTTCCCATCAACGACATCCATCGCAACAACCTGTGTCAGAACCACCCAGTCCCATGGAAACAGGAACCAGTAAAAACTGGACCCACCCACAATATCAAGACCTCCTCTGTTAACCCCTTTACCGCCAGCCATATTTCAGCCAAACAGTTCCATTAATTTTACCTGGGTAGAGAAAAACAAGCGCGAAATCGCAATGGTTTGTGGCACGCGGTCTATTTTTTACAACTCCAATCATGAGTCACCTCCCCTGGCTTTTCATAATTTTAATCTGTAAACCAGAATGTTTTATCTCTGCACCATTTCGTAACTTTTATCTTTTGGAAAACATTTAAAACTATGTATCCTACTTATGCTCATCAAAAGAAGCACCGCATACTCGTCGTGTCTGTTGTAGTGTCTGTATTACGTATGTTTATTATTTTGTACGCTTTAAAATACATCATTTTAAAGAGCGGCCTCAATTTGAAGTGTAGCCTCGATTTGAAGTGCGACAATTTTGTCAATATGTGCGACAATTTTGGACCGACCGACCGACAAAGTGAGTTATAGGTTTGTGCTTGAGCCACAAACAAAAAAATCATCTGCAATATTGGAAATTCCTCTGTGACATGTATTGGCTACTGCAAAGAACACATTTTGCAAGAGTGAATGCCCTTGGTGGGTGGGGGGAGATGGTTGCGCACTGACCAAACAAGGGCATAACTCTCGCCAATAACCCTATTTGAGGCCACTAAATGGCTGCCTTTCGCAAGAGTGAATGCCCTTGTCAGCACTGACCAGCAAGGGCTTCACTCTCACTGTCAAGGGCGTTAATAACCCTAGTTGCAGAAGCCAATAATTAAGGCCTATCTTACCTCCCCAAATTAATAAAATAGGGTCTTTGGATTACAGTCCCTGATTGGATGCCTTTTAGTGACATGGGTGTTAATCAATTGTGGTGCTAAAATACGACATTGGCAGTGAAAGGGCTAAGACCAGTTACCAGTCCTGAGCCTCGTGGCAAAACTGAACCAGTCCCTGGGACTGGCAGACCCATTTTCTAATTTTTCAGAATTGGGTTTTGTTCATTCAACCAGTACTGTGGAACATCCCTTAAATAACACCCCCTTTATAAGACTCTCATACTACGCCTAACTAGACGTTAAACCAACCAGAGAGAGAGAGGAGAGAGAAAGAGAGAGAGGAGATGAGAGAGAGAGAGAGGAGAGGAAAGACTGTCTCCATTTTAAGACATGCTTCTTCTGAGACCTTGCCCTTCTTTGTAAGTATTACAATTACCTCCCTTATATAACTCCCTCCCATTTAAGACCTCATTTTGGATGATTTTTGGAAGGTCTTATGAGGAAGGTTCCATTGCAAATTTACTCACAATTGCTCCCCCGAAAGACGGAGTTTGGCTTCTGCCCATGTGGCGGGGTAACCCAAAAAAACGGACTGTTGGGCACGTAATGTTCTCATCCCTAGGCGATGCGTTTGTACCATAGTGTTTTCAAGTGCTTGGGCTGTTTGGAGATGATCCCTGGAGTCCTTTTAGCCAGGGTACGTAAACCATCAACATAACAGCCTCCGTGGGGATACCGGGGGGTCTTTCGTAAAAATAGTTCCCCCACCTTCTGGAAGTTCTGTGCTTGTAACTTCCTCCTATCTGCCACTCTCTTTGACTCTGCCTTTCCCCTTTGCTTTCTGTCATCTGCTATCTTTCTGACTTACTGGCCCATTCTCCTGCCTTTTTTTTAAACAAATTTTCCAAATAATTGTTCTGCTTTGAGCTCCTCCGAAATCGGAATGTGTCGGCTGTACGCAGCGGGGAGACCAGTGAAAGCTGAAAACCGGACACATACGTACCTTAACCATTATGGCCATATGGCCTGGGAACGGAGAAGAAGAAGAAGAAGAAGAAGAAGAAGAAGAAGAAGAACCAGTAAACGCGATATCACGGTGTCTTCGACCCCCCTTCCAGGTGATCATCTGCATGGTGTGCAAGCTGACCTACCACGACGACCACAAGATCGAGGACCTGATGGACACGGGTAAGAAGGCCAGAGCGGAGCTCACGGAAGAACTCCAGGCCGTCACCCAGCGGGAGCAGGTGCTGAGGGCCTTCCTGACCAAAGCCCAGGACTTCGAGGACGACCTACACAGGGAGAAGCAGGGCCTGGAGGAGAGGCTCGTGGACCGTGCCGCGGAGCTCCGCCAGATGGTGGACAGGGCGCAGGCGGAGGCCTTGGAGACCGTGGCCCAGCTCACCCACAAGGCGCTCAAAGATTTGCAGGACCAGGTGGGGGCTGTCTTTTCTTTCCTTTTTTCTTCCTTCATCCTGATCTTCTCCATAATATCGGATGGGACACGATCTTCAGAGTTATTGTTCTTGGCGTTTTCCCTGCAGTGTCTCCGTAGTTATTGTTCTTTGAATTAGTATCGCATGCACCAATGGAACAACTGGATACATTGACACGCAAAAGGATGTAGTAATAATTATGGTTGCAGGGCTCCAGATTGTTTTCAAACTTCATTGGTTACATGACCTCTGTTTTCAGAAAATAGAGGGTCATTTGCCAATTTAAGAGGCCCGTAATATGTCAGAGATTCATATAGAGTTTAGACCTCTTAGGCCATTGACCCCTGACTGCACAAAATGAGGGGTCAATTCCGGTCATTGACCGACCCGGGACCTCTGACGATTTGAAGCTCTGAGTGTGTGATCGCGTGTCGTCAGGTCCTATTTTTTTTATATTAACAATGCGCTCACACATAATCAAAATTATTGTGTGTTTGAG
>CM065691.1:15303468-15321551 GCA_017654935.2 Phymorhynchus buccinoides
AAGATGACGATGACGATATGGATGATGATGAGGATGATGATGATGAGGATGATGCAGTGATCGCGCTAGGGAATTTGAAAACCAGTCCCATCAATTTCCCCAAGAACCGGTGTCAAAACCAGTCTCAGGGAAACAAAAACCACCAAAACCAGAGAATCTCGCTATATGAAAGCCTCTGTAAAAACAGTTTATCAGCCCTCGTCTTAGCAAAACTTTGTCAGTCCCTTGGATCGACTGATCAATATATTTGTTTTAGTGTTTTGACTTTGCAGAACTTAGTATTTTACTGATAATTACCAGTTAAGGCGATCACTGTGATGGTGATGATGTTGTTGTTGATGATGGTAATGTTGTTGATTATCATGATGATGAATGATGATGATGATGAAATGATGATGATGATGATGAATCATGGTGATGATGATGATTATGAATCATTGTGATTATATGATGGTGATGATGATGATGATGACGATGAAGGAGCTCATGACGACGACGACGACGACGATGATGATGATGATGATGATGAAGATGCTGATGATGATGATGTTATTCATGATGATGATGATGATGAAGAAGGAGCTCATGATGACGATATTGATTGATGATGATAATGACGATGACTATGTTGTTGTTGATGATGTTGATGATTACGAAGAAGCTCATGATGATGACGATGATGATGAATCATTGTGATGATGATGATTATGAAGGTGTTCATGATGATGATGACGATTATGAAGGTGTTCATGATGATGATGATAGTGATGAAAATGTTAATGATGATGATGATGATAATGATGACGATGATGATGATAATGAAGGAGCTCATAATGATGATATTGATTGATTATGATAGTGATACTGACGATGATGTTGTTGATGATGTTGATGATGATGATGAAGGAGGATGATGATGATGATGATGATGATGATGATGATGATGATGAATGATGATGATGATGATGATGATGATGATGATGATGAATTTGTTGCTCATGATGATGATGATGATGATGAAGGAGCTCATGATGATGATGATCATGATGATGATGATGGAGCTCATGATGATGATGATGATGATGAAGGAGCTGATGATAATGATGATGATGAAGGAGCTCATGATGATGATGATGATGATGATGATGATGATGAAGGAGCTCATAATGATGATATTGATTGAATATGATAGTGATACTGACGATGATGTTGTTGATGATGATGATGATGATGATGATGAATGAGCTCATGATGATGATGATGATGATGAAGGAGCTGATGATAATGATGATGATGATGATGACGAAGGAGCTCATGATGATGATGAAGGAGCTCTCATGATGCTGCTGTTGATGATGATGAAGGAGCTCATGATGATGATGATGATGATGATGATGATGATGAAGGAGATGATGATGATGATGATGATGATGATGATGGATGATGCTCATGATGATGATAATGATGATGATGAAGGAGCTCATGATGATGATAATGATGATGATGAAGGAGCTCATGACGATGATGATGATGATGATGATGAAGGAGCTCATGATGATGATGATGATGATGATGATGAAGGAGCTCATGACGATGATGATGATGATGATGATGAAGGAGCTCATGACGATGATGATGATGATGATGATGATGAAGGAGCTCATGATGATGATGATGATGATGATGATGACGATGATGATGATGATGATGATGATGAGCTCATGATGATGATGATGATGATGATGATGAAGGAGCTCATGACGATGATGATGATGATGATGATGATGAAGGAGCTCATGATGATGATGATGATGATGATGATGAAGGAGCTCATGATGATGATAATGATGATGATGAGGAGCTCATGATGATGATGATGATGATGAAGGAGATCATGATGATGATGATGATGATGATGACGGCCACGACCACGACGGTATCGATGATGATGATGGTTGATCATGACACTAATGGTTGCTGATGACAATGATGATGATGATAATGATCATGATGATGCTGATGACGACCACGACAATATGGATGATAACAATGGTTGATGATAATGATGCTGCTGCTGCTGCTGCTGCTGCTGATAATGACAATAATGATGACGACAATCCTTATATGAAGGAGCTGCATTCGGAAAACATCCCCTCCTCCACCGTCCTCCTTACCACCGACGGCGACACCGTGACGTCCCTCAACAACGGCCGATGGGTCAGACCGGGCAACCAGTGCGGAGCCCTGGAGAACTTCACGCCCTGGGAAGGCACAGCCGCCTCCAAGTCCTCGACTCCATTCCTCCTCAAACAGCAGTCCATCTTCAAGCTGGCCTCCGCTGACGCCTTCCCCCCTCAAGTGGAGGAAGCTGCCACCTTCACGCTGGATGTCGCCCCTGCTTCGTTCGACGTGTCCCAGAGCGGGGAATTCGTGGCTGCCGTTGTGGAAGCTACGGTCAAGGTATGTGTGTGTGGGGGTGAGTGGGTTGGGGGTTGGGGTTGGTGTATGTGTGTGTGCGTAACAATAACAATAACAATAACAATAACAATACTTTTTACTCAGACTTTTCAGGCCATCTGGCCCATAATGGCATGGCGAAAGAGCGAAAAAGATCCAACATCAAATATATAGGTGAACCGTTCAGCATTGGCAATACAATTAGATACGTATTTTCATACATTCGACAATAAACAATGCAGTTTTCATGTGTGTGTGTGTATGTATGTGTGTGTGGTAACTACGGTCAAGGTATGTGTGTGTGTGTGGGGTGGGGTGGGGGGTGGATGGTGTGTGTGTGTGTGTGTGTGTGTGTGTGTGTGTATGTGTGTGTGGAAACTACGGTCAAGGTATGTGGGTGGGGGGTTTGTTGTCTCTCTCTCTCTCTCTCTCTCCTCTCTCTCTCTCTCTCTCTCTCTCTCTCTCTCTCTCTCTCTCTCTCTCTCTCTCTCTCTCTCTCTCTCTCTCTCTCTCTGTTGATCATTTTAGTAGTGTTTTCAACACAATGTGCATGATGGTGCTAATGATGTTCAAAATGGTTTATTTGATGATGATGTTTTTGAAAATGATGATAGCATTGGTAATGGTGACGCTTATAGCAATGTAAACGTTATTAATCATGACAAATTGAATGAACCAATAACTGCTGAAGAAATCAGAGCTGCATTGAAAGCTTTAAAACCTAGAAAAGCAGCAGGTCCTGATGGTCTTATTTGGGACATTTTATAAATATAGTTTGGAACAGATCTTGCTCTTTTTAATTGCATTCTTTAATTACAGTTTTTACCACGGCTTGTTTCCAGATGAGTGGTCATTGTTGATTATTCAACCTCTGCATAAAAAGGGAGATTTAACCATTCCGGATAATTACAGAGGAATCTCTCTCCTCGACATTTGTAGTAAACTGTACAGCTTTGCTTTGAATAAGCGCATTTCTAAATGGATTGAGGCAAATAAAACTTATTGGTGATGAACAAGCTGGGTTTAGAGAAAACTACGCACCACGGTTAAGTCCCTTGTTGTTCTTTTCTGGGTAGCTGTGACCCACATACAAATGTCCCCAACTTTAAATTGAGGCTGCTCTTTAAAATGATGTTTCGGTTTGAATTTGGGGCCATTTATATGGGAGTCAGACTTGGTCAAAACAAGATTTCTTTCTAGCTGTTAGAGGGAAAACCCGTGAAAACCCGTGATTTTGACACGTGATCTGGTGAGTCTTTAAAGACACACTGACGCACCACGATTAAGTCCCTTGGTTTTTTTCTAGGTAGTTGTGACCCACGTACACATGTCCCCAACTTCAAATTGAGGCTGCTCTTTAAAATGATGTTTCGTTTTGAATTTGGGGGCATTTGTATGGGAGTCAAACCTGGTCAAAACAAGATTTCCTACCAACTCTAAGAGGGAAAACACGTGAAAACCCGTGATTTTGACACGTGATCTGGTGGGTCTTTAATTAAAGGTGTACGACAAGCTGCAGTCGTCCCCGGCTTTACGGAGCTACGCGGACTACGTGGATCCGAACGCGGGGGCCCCGAGCGACGTGTGCTTCTGCGTGATGGAGGGCAAAGAGTTGCTACTGGTCGCCTTCAGCGCGAGCCACACCGTGCACGTGCTGGACCACAAAGATGGCTGCTGCTTCGTGCGCGCGCTGGACACGGAGAAACACCCGCTGAATGCCCCGTGCCGACTAGCCACCAACCATCACGGGAGGGTGTGGGTGGGCTGTCACGGCGGCCGCGTGGTCATCTTCGAAGTGTGAAGCCCCCTTAAATGGACACCCTGACGGATGAGTTTTTGTAATCATAAATTATACTGCTAGTACTGCTTGTCGCTGTACCATAGCCGATGAGGTTTAACCGAGGCGTGGTTACTGCTACACCTATCTGTATTGTTAAAAAATCGGGACTTTACTGGTGTTGCACTGCCTCCGGGCATTGCCTCCAGTATTGTTCCCACCATCTTTGTATCTACAAATGTCCCATAATGTGTCTGTTCCAGACCGAGAGGACGTAAAACACAATTTTTCATTCATTCTGAGTTTTTGTAAGTAAACACGTCGAGCTCACCAGGAAAACACCCTTTACAGAGATTGCAACTCTCACTTTGCTCTGGTTTCCTAGAAATCAAACCGTCAAATCTTTGCTTTCTGTCATCTACTATGTTTCTGCCTTACCGGTCCATTCTCCGCCTTTTTTTTCAATACAAAGAAACCTTTCCATTTCCTCCAGCCGAAGTCGGACATGCCTACTTCTTAATTATTTTTTTTTTTTTAGGCGCATCAGCATGACGCATCTGCGCTCAAAGCTGAAGGACACTGTCTGAGCGATCGAAGAAGAAAGAAAAAACATCTTCTGAAGAAGACGGTGTTTAATTTTTACCAAGATCGTAGAGAGTCGGATTGGTAATGTTTTCACTCGTGTCTGGGCTATGGACTATGTTTGTATGTATCCTTTCTAGCGTTTGAACGGAAGGACTTAGGGTGCTACTTTGCATGCATAATCTAGGCCAAGAGCGATAATGAAGGTCATGGGTCAAATCAAGGTAACTGGAGGGCTGGCGTGGTTGGTGATTTAGCATCTTAACGCTCTAGTTGTATGTTTGTATGTATCCTCTCTAGCGTTTGAACGGGGACTTAGGATGCTCAAATTTTGCATGCGGGTAGGTAATGGAGGATATCTAGGCCAGTTCGATAATGAACCTCAAGGTCACTGGAGCCCACGCGCGGTTGGTGATTTAGCGTCTTACGCTCTTTTGTTATAAGAATGTAGGCCTATCATTGAAATGATCAGAACATTGTGTCCTTGAGGTGTGACTCGCGAGGCAGGGACAAGCACAGTGCTAATAATATAATATAGCTGTTCTAATGTTTTATGTCTCGACGTCTAATGTGTACACAAACGTTCAGCGCAAATCGTTGACTAACACATTTCCCAGAGTACCCCTCCCCCACCCCCACCCCCTCGAAAAGAAAAGAAAAGACAATCAACTGATTGATTGATTGATCGAGTGATCGAGTGATGTGATTAATTGATTAATTGATTTATTGAATGTATGATTGGTTTAAAAGTTTTTTATTCAACAATTTCAAATTATGACATGAGGTAACAGGGTAACAACAAGCATATAGCTTATAACGACCCGTACACAATACATTACATCCAAAATGACGGAAGGTGTGTTCTCACCAATTAGAAAATATTATTTTCAATATTTAGAAACATTATTGTAACAAACAAAGTGAAGAAAATAGAAAAAACAGAAAATAAATAAAAGAGTCACATTTTGGAAAAAATACCCCCCCCCCCCCCCAAAAAAAAAAAAAACAAAGAAGGAGGAAAACAAAAGGGGGATTGAGAGACAAATTAATCAACAATTTGATGGCTCAATATGGTAATTACAACCATGTTTACATATCTAGAACAAGTTATTCAATCAATTAGACCAATATAGAGGTGGCGCTTTCACACAAAAATGATTGGAATGTTTGATTTGACATTATAATTGAAAACAGGAAATAAGGTTAAAAACCGATTCGAACCAGAAATGAAGAGATGTACAGTTTCAAATATTAATATGTTGTTTCATATGGAAAAAATGTAAATGGCAGCGAAGTCACCACGGGATGACCTGGTGTTGCAGTACCTCCAGGATCAGCCCCACTGCTTACTAAACACTGCCACACCAGAACAACGTGTCCCTAAAGACATTATGCAGTGAGGACGTAAAACCTTCTTTCTACTACCATTTGCGAAAGGCAGATTCTTTCTTTCCAACATACCCTTATTTTGGTATTTGGTACTTTATATCACAGAGGCGTCTCTGTGAAATTCGGGTTGCTCCCACTTGGAGAGCACGTCGCAGCCATAGGCGCGCCACCCATTTTTTGTTGTTGCATGCATTTGTTTTGTGTGACAGATGAGGAAAGAAAGGGGTGCGGGGGGGAGTAAATGTTGGCCAAATGACAACTTTATCGTTGCCACTGGGTTTAACGTGTGCTAAGTGCATGGGCACACGGGAGTTCGGTTTATCGTCTCATCCGAAAGACTCCACGTTCAGACCATAAGGCCTAGTGCAAAGTGAGGAGGAAAAATCCCCTGTACCCAGTTTCGAACTCGGTTTTATCGTGCACGAGTCGAACTGCTACACTGCACACCATTGGATTCACTCTGCGATCCGATTCTAACATTTGTAAGACGTGATTCACGTGACTTTATATTACTGTCTGAATTGTCCTGATGAAATCCTATTTGTTTTGTACACTGTAGATCTAGTCCCCTGTACACGAATCTAATATCTGTATTTTATTTTATTTTATCGGATAATATACTTGATTCCTGTATAATAAATCAGACTTAGATGACTTCGAGTCAAAACGGAGTATCTTTAGATAGTCCATTGACTTATTATTGATGTTTTGTTCACTGTAGATCTAGTCCCCTGTACACGAATCTGATATCTGTATTTTATTGTATTTTATCGGATAATATACTTGATTCCTGTATAATAAATCAGACTTAGAGTCAAAACGGACTATCTTTAGATAGTCCATTGACTTATTATTGATGTTTTGTTCTCTGTAGATCTAGTCCCCTGTACACGAATCTGATATCTGTATTTTTTAAAAATGTTATCGGACAATATATTTGATTCCTGTATAATCAATCAGACTATTGATGTTATTGCAAAAACAAAGGACTTGTAAAACGGGGATTATGCTTTTTATATTTCTGCAGTCTTTTTTTTAAAAAACAATTTATTAGTTTTGACAATAAAGTATGTTCATTAATACGTCAATGGACTATCTAAAGATGGTCCGTGTTGACTCCAAGCCATCTGATATCTGTATTTTTTATATTTTTTTTATGTCAATATATTTGATCCGTGTATTGGGGTCTACAGTACGTGAGTATAGTGATCGAAAATAGAATTATTTTTTAGACGGAAGTATTTCACGTGAATCATGACTCGCAGACGTCGTCAAAATCGAATCGTATGCAGTGTAGCCAGCCCCTTAAGGTGTTAGAACATATACATGTATGTAACGTACGCCTGTCAGTCGTTTTGCGACTTCCATGATTTCCAGGTTAGGAGGATAAGAGGTTGTTATTCTATTCTGGATTTTTTTTAATTTATCGTGGATAGCGATTTGCTTAGAGTCAAAACGGACTATCTTTATATATGTCCATTGACTTATTATTGATGTTATTGAAACAAATAATAACTTATATTAAAAACGATTGCAATTGATATAAAAGGGGGATTATGCTTTTTATATTTCTGCAGTCCTTTTTTCATACATGTTATTAGTTTTCGTAATAGGTTCAATAATACGTCAATGGACAATCTAAAGATAGTCCGTTTTGACTCCAAGCCATCGATATTATGCCTTGTCCAGAGTACATCCCCACTCACTGGGCTAAAAGTATGTGAGGAGAACTGACGTTGGAAAAGCTCCCCAGAAGGCCAACTCATCCTTTTGGCTGCAGTACTATAAGCCAGCACAAATAATATATGATATACGCTTAGTTAAAAATAAACCAATTCGTAGCGTTGTTGAGAAAAACACCCAAGAAAACCTCATAAAAACATTCAAAAATCGCGCGCGCATGCACGCACGCACACACACACACACACACACACACACACACACACACGCGCGCGCGCGCACGCACGCACGCACACGCACACACACACACACGCACGCACGCACGCACGCACACGCACGCACGCACACGCACACACACACACACACACACACACACACACACACACACACACACACACACACAAAGAAACGGCTTGACGCCAGCTAAAAAAAAAATCAAGCAAAATTCTGAACTAAACAATATATTTATGACGAAAACATAATTATGCTATAAATGTAGCCACCTAGAATTTATTCGATTATGCTGTCATGTTTTTTAAAGGGTTTTTTAATATTTGTAAACGTATATATTGAAGACGATGTCAATCATGGTCCTTTTGATAAGGACGTGTTAACGAAAGTGCATTTAATGTAACACATTTAAAGGTGGACCCTGACGGATGAGTTTTTGCAAGGAACACGTCGAGATCACCAGAAAGAAAGCCTTTTCAAGGATTGGAACACTCTCATTGCTCTGGTTTCCTAGAAATCAAACCGTCAAAACGGCGATTCCTCCTTGGCGGAGATGCCGGAGAGAGGAGCCATTTTCGATGGGGTGGGTGGGGGACAAACCCATTTTTATAGTGCATTAAAAAAAGTGAAGCTATTTCCTTTGTTGTGACCAAAACTCCTTAACTGCATAAAATTTTAAAAAAAGAAATAAAAAGGCCTGTATTGCGAAAAATCTGTGCAAACAATTTGGTCGCCATTTCAAAAGAGACAGAACACGCCTTCTCTTTCAGTGAAATAATTTGTCTTCCAGCACCTCTGCCAAGGATGAATATTGCAGATTTGACAGTTTGATTTCTAGGAAACCAGAGCAAAGTGAGTGTTGCGATCTCTGTAAATGGTGTTTTCATGGTGAAATCTCGATGTGTTTCTTGCAAAATCTCATCCGTCAGGGTCCACCTTTAACCCTTTCGCCGCCAATGTCGCATTTATGCACCACAATGGTTTAACACCCATGTCACTAAAAGGCATCAAATCAGGGCCTGTTATCTGAAGAGCCTATTTCTTTTATAAGTTTGAGCTCGGTAAGGATACGCCTAATTTTATACATGTTAGAGAAGAATTCCCAATATTGCAGAACAGGTACATTTTTTTCTGTACCCAGTTAAGTTTAATGGTATTTTGGGGGTGATAAATGGCTGGCGGCGAAAGGGTTAAGAAGGTAATGTTTCGTATGACCCAGGAATGATGGTTTTATTTCTCTAGTCTCCGTGCCTTGATGTCTCTATCAGTCTGTTTGTGTAGCCTAGTTATATTTTTGGATCTTTTCGTGTTTATCTCTTCGTGCATATTATGTGCTTGTGTCTGTGAATGTGCGTACGGGTGCGTACATGTCAAGTCAAGTCATGTCAAGTCAAAATGATCTTTATTGTCAAGTCAAGTCAAAGCAAAATGATCTTTATTGTCAAGTCAAGTCAAGTCAAAATGATCTTTATTGAGGATAAAAGAATAAGCTTGATAAAGCTTTTTTACATCCTGTGTGTTCGTAGAGTGTGTTCTCATTTGCGTTATGTGTGCATGCGTGTGTATGTGTTTATAGTGCGTTTGTGTGTATGTGCGTGCGTGTTACTGGTGCACAAATCTCTCTCTCTCTCTCTCTCTCTCTCTCTCTCTCTCTCTCTCTCTCTCTCTATTTCTCTCTCTCTCTCTATTTCTCTCTCTCTCTCTCTCTGTTTCTCTCTCTCTCTCTCTCTCTCTCTCTCTCTCTCTCTCTCTCTCTCTCTCTCTCTCTCTCTCTCTCTCTCTCTCTCTCTCTCTCTCTCTCTCTCTCTCCGATATGCTGCAATGTTGCTTTTGTGTTGTTGTTGTTTTCCAAACGTATATCTTGAAGACGATTTCAATCATGGTCCTTTTGATAAGGATGTGTTAATGAAAGTGCATTTAATGTAATACATTTAAGAAGGTAATGTTTCGTATGACCCAGGAATGATGGGTTTCGCTCTCTAGTCTCCGTGCCTTGATGTCTCGCAGTCACTTTGTGTAGTTATATTTTTGTGTCTTTTCGTGTTTCTCTCTTCGTGTTTCTCTTCTTGCATATTATGTGTGTATGACTGTGATTGTGTCTGTGGATGTGCGTACGGGTGCGTACATGTGTGTTCGTGAGCGTGTTCTCATTTGCGTTATGTGTGCATGTGTGTGTTAATGTGTTTATATGTGTATGTGTGTGCGTGTATATATATACATCTGAAGAAAAAATCGAGTGTATATATATATAACACAAAAATAAAGAAAACTACAACAAATCCGTGGTCGTTCCAATTTTAATTCAAGCTTTCGAGAGGGTGTCCTCTCTTCTTCAGGAATGACACACACTGGTAAAGAGAGTCACACGGAAACAAACAAAATAATGACGTACAATGATGACCCTACATAGCAACAACACTGACGTAAAGTTATGAATGACCATTGCTTTGCTTACGTTTCTTTTATCACACACACGCACACACACACACATACACAAACACACACACACATACACACACACACACACACACACACACACACACACACACACACACACACACACACACACACGCATCTTGCAGTATAAAACCTTTTTCGAGTGTATAAAAATGATTGAGAGAGAGTGAGAGAGAGAGAGAGAACAGAGAGAGAGAGAGAGGTAGAGAGAGGGGGGGGGGGGGGGGGGGGGGGGGGGGGGGGGGGGGGGGGGGGGGTTTGGAGAGGGAGACGGTATTCTTACAATGTTTCATTCATAAAGTATTTTGCGTAAAGCCATGTACGTAACTGAACTGTGCATACGTCATTCATTCACACATTTGTACGTCACTTCATGCATGCGTCATCATTGACAAAGTTCTGTTCATGACTAAAAATAGACTTTTGTTTGTAAACACACATTTTGTCCCACCCTAGACTTTGTGGTTATAATAATTGAGACGATAGATGACATGAAGTACATGATTAGTTATCACGAAGTAGCGACAATAATACACCCCCCCCACCCCCTCCCCACCCCCCACAACACCCCCCACACCCCCCAATCCCCCCACCCCCCAAAAAAACACCAACCCCCCCCCAAAAAAAAAAAAAACCACGCAAACATGCACGTGCACATCTGCATGCACGCTCACACACACACACTCACACACACACACACACACACACACACACACACACACACACACAGACTCTCTCTCTCTCTCTCTCTCTCTCTCTCTCTCTCTCTCTCTCTCTCTCTCACACACACACACACGCGCGCGCGCGCGCGCGCGCGCACTCACCCATTCACCTATTCACTCACACAGTCCATATTGTCATTTCTTGGATTTCCTCTTTCGCTCACTCCACACCGGGGAGTACAACATACATGTACTGTCCAGCAAGGACTCATCTCCTTCACTAAACCTCTCCGGCTCCATGTCCGACTCCACAACAGACTGGGGGGTTACGGGGGTACGGGGACGCTGGGCGCAGGGAATGTCACTTCCCTGGGTGCTCTCTGCACACGCAGCTACCTCCGCCTCAGCGCCTACTGCCAACATGTCCGTGTCATCGTCAATTACAGCCTCCTCTACAGTCTCCGTCGTAGACTTCTTTTTTTTCTTTGTCGATGTGGTCGTCGGCGTCTCAGTTGTCTTCACTGTCGCTGTCGTGTTTGTCTCTGTCTCTGTCACTAACTTACTTGCAGTCGTCTCCGTCGTCACTGCAGTCGTCACCGTCGTCGTCGCTGCTGCTGCCCCACTGGAAACCGCACCGGTCGTCTTCGCCACCACCGTCCCCAGCGTAGTCATGGACCGCCGCTCCCATCCCCGGGGATTGGAAGGACCCGCACCAAAACCCGCTCCGGAACCCTCTCCACCGCTCTGCTGATGCTGCTGCCATCGCGGTCCACTGTTCGCCTGGAAGGGAGGACGACCCTGGCCACACTGAGCCCGCTGGTGCCCGATCTTCTTGCAGCGCAGGCAGAGAGGCTCCCTGCCCGCCACCTTCAGCAACGCTTGGAAATCATAGTCCTTGAAGTTCACTACGTGTGGAAGATCATCCAACTGGGATTTGCTGCCTATCAGGCGAAAAACACGTGCACCGTTCAGTAAGCCGTCTACAAGGTTCCTGTCCATTTTGGAGGATATGACACGGAAACCCTTCGTTTCAAAGAAATCTATGAAAAAATCCATCTCCATGTGCACTGGAGCCCAGTGCATCCTCACGTCGTTCATAATGTCCGATTGTGCACAACCGTGTCGCCAATGTTAAAATGGCCTACAATCTCCACCATCTTAATAACGCTCCTCTCCGACTTGAAGGCGACGAAAGCCTCAAACGGCGACTCTCCCTTCCACATAGCAAAAGCGTCATCCACGTGCGCGGATAACGCCTCCAAAAATTCGCCCCTTGAAATGACGGCTACGAGGGCACCCCTCCGAAGTTCGAGCCGCGCACCCATCTACGGGGGAAAGGGGTGTAAAAAGGTGACACTCAAAAGAGTCTGCACTATTTTTAAGCGTGCAGCGTGCTAAAAAATGAGGGGAGGGGGGAGGTGGGGAAGGGGGGAGGGGGGGTTGGAGTGTAGTCAAGTGCGCAGCTCGCGGTCCGGAGGGACCCCTCCCCCACCAGTGGAAAGAAATTATGTGAAAAAGTATTTGAATAACTATTATAAATGTCACTTTAACAATTCTTCGTTATTAGAATTGGTATTTAAATGAGGATTTGTGTATGGCTTCGGCCCGCCATACTAGGGGGGACCATGCTTCGGGACCATAAGTTAGAATTGAATGTTTTTGTAAATGGAATTTCAACTTTTTTAAATTTTTTGAAAAGATCAGCGAATTCGTTTTGCATGTATGTACATGGATCGAACAGGTGTTCTAAGTTCAAATTATTTTGGCACTCACAAATGATGTTTTTGTATTTACAGTAAAATGCTCTTGTTCTTATTCGAAAAATTAGGGCTAATAAGTGACGCGGAATGGAAAGGAAAAGTCCCCCCTGTATTATATTGTGGTCCCAGGAGTGGGCTTTGGCGTAAACTTCCAATTCATTGGCCCACTCCCGGAATGCTGTGGCTTTTAATAAGGATTTGGCTTCACTTATAGATAGTCCTATATTATTAATTGTACCGGATTTATGTGTGGCGGCCATTTTGGCTTCTCGGTCCGCCTGACCATTACCCGGCCCTAAGGCCACAGTGGGAGGGGATCCATACTATGGTAACATTGGTGCCTTTAAAGTGTAGTTGGTGGATTAGGTTTTTTATTTCATTTTTAATTTCTAAACGATTTTTACTTTCTCCTTGTAATGCAGTAATGGATGAAAGTGAATCTGAAAAAAATGACGATTTGAAGTGGTGGGTTGGGGAGGTAATTTATGTATGAGAGAGCTTCTAGAATGGCCCAAAGCTCAGCTGAGAAAATTGAAATGTGTTTGTTTAGTTGGACATTTTTTGAAATGTCTAGGTTTGGGATTGTGAAAGCACAACCTATTTGGTTTGTATTTATTTTGGAACCGTCAGTGTAAATACTAAGTTGGTGTTTAAAATCGTATTTTGTGTTGTTTTGCAGCTGCAGTTAATTGGTTAATGTCTTCTTCTTTGTTGTATTGTTGATGAAGAGTGATGTCATAATCAGGGGGATCCCAGTCCCACTGTGGCACTGTGAGTTTAGGATACATTACTAAATGTTTCATCATTAGGTCGGATTTCTCAAATAGGTCTTGGGTAAAGTCATATATATTAATATATTTCTTTTCTGTTTTTGTGGTTGTTGCAAAATAAGGATCTGAAAATTGTGAAAGGAATTCTTCGTTTGTGAAGTTGTTTGTGCTGTAAAGTCTAGTTAAAAATGAGGCACAATTTAATTTAATAAGGTGGTGTAAGGGGAGCCAGCCTATGTCTCTGTAAATCAGATAACCGACTGCGAAGACCGATATATATATATTCCAATTAATTATGCTTTTCGTCCTCTCGGCCTAAGCCATATGGGACATTACGTTCTACTTTTAGTTATTTGGAAATGGGGGGAAGGGGAAGAGAAAAAAGATGTTTTATTTTACTTTAGATATTTATTTTATTGTTTATAATTGTTTATCTCTTGAATAAAGGTCAAGGTTTTTACATTTTATGAGCCATGGCCCGTACGAGACTACTGTCTAGTTAAAACTTGACTTTTTAGATAAAATTGAATGATTAAAATTTAGTTTTTAGAGCTGCACCCCTCCTGGCGAGAGCCTAATGATTAAAACTTCAGGACCACAATAAAGTTTAAAAGAACAAGTTTTTTAATGAAAATATGTTAAAAAATTCAATTTAAGGTCAAAAAACGATATTTACATGTTTTGTGTCTTTTAGAGACTTTATTTTTGAAAAATTCTCATTGTTAAAAAGTTGTCACTACAGGTGGACAACTATTTATACTATGGGTTTTTTTAAAAAAAAGAATATGTCAATCAATTTCTCACATAGTGAGAAAAGATTGTATGAAAAATAAATAGACTGGAGTCCCAAGAAAAACATATTTACAAACTCAACTCTGCCTCAGACTCAAAAAAAAGGCACTAACAAATTTGGCCGAGCCCGGGCAGAAAAAGTTGCTCTCGGAACCCCAGTCTCCAATTATTAGAATTTATAAAGAAATTTTGTTATTTTAATAGTTTATTAAAAACCGTTTGTGTTTAAGATATTTTTAAAACCAAGGTTTAAAACTAGTGCTTTATGACGGGGATAGTTAACGATTCCTACTTGTTTGGGTCGGGGGGAGGGAGGTAGAGGGACCCCTCCTCTCCGGCCAAAACAGTGGTAGGGCGTCGTTGTATAGGTCCAGCATTAAGTGCGGGGGGACCTATTGGGATAACCCTGACCGTAATTTTACGTTCGCGACTACGAAGGCACCCCCCCGGAGGTCGGGCCGCGCACCCATCTACTAGGGGAGGGGGAGTAAAATATACTCGGAATCAAAAGAATCCTACCGGTCATGTATAATACATGCCGTAAGTTAAAAAAGGAAAAACTGAAAATTTTTATGGGTTTGGGAGTGGAATGTGGGTAGGTACGCGGCCCGCTGTCCGGAGGGACCCTATACCCGTCATTAAAATCATTTGTTTAAAAGTTTACAGTTAAATCTTATTTTGGTTTTGTGTCCCTTCTTGATCAGAAATGCTGACCAAAGGACGTTATGACTAAGGCTTCGGCCAGCCAGACCAACGGGGCCCATCCTTCTATTGTATGTTTATGTATTATAAGTTTGGAATACGTTATGTTGTATGATTTAAGTTTTTGAATCAGTGGAGTTATTTCTTTTGTTATATTTGTACATGGATTAAAAAGGTGTTCCGTGTTGAGGGTTTTCCCACATTCACAGATTACTTCTATATAAGTACATGGATTAGAACTGGTTCGTAATCTAAAAATTAAAGATTGTAAAGTTGGTTTAATAGGCAGAAAAAGGCCGCCTTTTACTATTATATGGTCCCAAGAGTGGGCTTTGGCATAGCTTTCAAGCTCTCTGCTCCACTCTTGGAATGCTGCTCTTTTTAATTTGCTTTTGGATTCTTTTATAGATAATTTGATGTCAATTAGGGTACCTGATCTTTCTTCAGCGGCACTTTTGGCCGCCCTATCGGCTCGTTCATTACCCAATATCCCACAATGGGAGGGTATCCAGGTTATGACTATTGAGGTTCCCTTAAGTATAATTTGATGTATTAATATTCTGATCTCATTTATAATTTCTAGTCTGTTGTTTGTTTCTCCCTGAAGGGCCTGAATGGAAGATAGTGATGCGAAGACCGGGAGGCCCAGGGCGGTTTTGAAGGCTTTAAGTTCGATGGTTTGAAGTGACTTTATGTTGGTCATTCTCAAGCTAGCCGCCGAAGCGAACACATCGCGCGAGAGAGCTCCAGCAAGAAGAAAAGAAGGGAAGAAGAAAACTGCGCAGTCACGCCACTGGCCTGCCTGCCAAGAATACAGCAGAAGAAGGAAAGAAGAGCAGCGCTACCTGCTACTACCAACTACGCCTCCACGCATCACGCCACAAGACAAGAGTGACCCCTACACTACAGCTACCACTGAGCCATCGGGGACCACGCAAGCCTCGCTTCCGGGCCCTTTCCTCTCCTGTAAATCAAAGTTTAGTATTAAATTCTCGAGCAGCTCGAGTCCAGGTCGAAAAGTTAATCAAAGTGTAGTCTCTCTTGATCCGGCATGTTGTTTAAATAATTATTTTGTGTGCATATATTTACTAACACTTAATTTTTTCCCTTCTCCTCTTTTGTTCTTCCCATGTTTTTGGTTTCATGATGTAAATAGTCATAGGGTGAACTACATTATTTAGTCACACGATGAGTGAAGCCAACTCTGGGGAGGGAGGGGGGAAACAGAAATCGCTACCGATTTCGCGTAGCCCAAGCGCTACGTCGATATATATGCAGCATTGATCCCGAATCGCCAACGGACAACGTTTTCATGACACCAAATGGCAAGGGGGGCCACGCCCAAGAGACCCCCCTTATCCACTCAAGAGACCAAGAGACCCCCCTTATCCACTCACGTAAAAGATCGAGAAGTTGAGGTCCCAGGAAATAAAAAACCCAAAGAAAATCTGACAGAAATGGAGGGGGAATGCTCAACCTCCACTCACATCACTACCACTCTCGGTACAGTCACTCAGGAGGTACAGGTACAAGGGGACACTACGGTGACCCCCATGCCTGCCTCCGAGGAGAGTATGACCACGGACACACAAGCCAATGGACTGGATTCGGCTGGAGACTCTTCGGAATTAGCCAAATTCAAGTGATACTATTAACAGCTGTTCGGATCCACAACGAGGCTAAGTTCAAAAAAAACGAAACATCATTTTAAAGAGCAGCCTCAATTTGAAGTGCGACAATTTTGTAGCCTCGATTTGAAGTGCGGCAATTTTCGACCGACCGACCGACCGACAAAGTGAGTAATAGGTTTGTGGCATGTGCCACAAACAAAAACCTCACTCACAATAAACTGCTATCCTATTGTCTGGCGTTGTATGACGTTTGTATGACGTTTCCTTGTCCGAGCGTTATTCTAAGTTTTGGTGGCAAGCGTTAAATTGTGCTTGATAGTGCTTGTACAGAATGCTACACATTGCGAGAAGAGCCAATTCCTTCGTTTTGTTTGTAATTACTTATCCTTCTTTTTCCTTTGTTTGTAATTGCCCAAATCAAGCATCAATATATAATGTATATCATTATAGCAAGTGTAATAATATCAAACAAATAATCGAGATGTTAGTTTAGCTTACGCTTAGTCATTAGGCCTACACTTTGCTGCAGGGTATACTCGGTTACACAAGACGTATCACATACACATACACACATTCTGACCACACAAACAAGCACACACACACGCGCAGAGAAAGGGGAGGGAGTGAGAGAGAGAGAGAGAGGGAGAGAGAGAGTGAGAGAGATTAGACCTATGCTTGAAGATGCAACACACACACATACACACACACATGCACATACACACACACGCACACACACACACACGCATACACACACAAGCACACACACACACACATGCCACACACACACACACACACACACACACACACACACACACACACACACACACACACTCAAGGCGATCTAATTAACTACATACATTCAAAATGCGCGTTCATACACATGCATACACACACCGTCATATGCATGCTCACATACACACACGCACACACTAACACATGTTTTGTTCGCAGTCTAATATGACGATTAGTGGATAGACGTTAAACGAATGACACACACACACACATTATATGGCGCGTTCACGCACATAAATATACACAGCGTGTGCACGCACATATTGTACATTCGTGTACAGACATCGTACATACTCCCACAATAGGCATGTACACTAGGCAGTTTCGGATTCACGGACACGCAATAGATAGGTCAAAAAAGGAAGGAAAAAAAAAGAAGTGAAAATCGAGAGGTGAGGGAA
>CM065691.1:15322051-15337051 GCA_017654935.2 Phymorhynchus buccinoides
GATTATAGATATATCATCTCTGCCTGTCAATGGAAGTAGTAGTTATTAGCCGATTTGGATTTTGATTTAGATCAAGGATTCAGCGCCGCTAGTAAATGAATGTAATGTTGTTGTTGTGTGTTACATAAGCCACAGAAAAATTATCATGACAAACCTGTCGCAATAGGTGGTACATGAGCAGTTCAGGCCTAAAATTATCGCAGCCGCTTTCGGTGTGTAAAGCACCTGCAAATCCCATTGCATGGAGTCGATTACGATTAAATTCAATACAGTCTACATCATGTTCAATCAAAACAACCAAAAATAATGAGCAGAAACAGATCAAATACAATAATAAATAACACAGCGCAAATACAAACATTAGTGATGATTAAAGTAATATGCGGCACGACCAAGATTTTTTTGATAGACAGAACAAAATCATTTGCATGCCCATTATTTATATGATAAAACAAAATAACCAGCACCCAAAACAACGAGATGGAAGTTCAATAGGTAGTCAATTTATCACATAAAACAGTCGTATGCTCAGAAAAAGTGGATTTGTGTCCAGTATATTTCTTCGTGTGGAGAATTCATGAGGACCCCTCTTGCATTCCTTAGGAGCGCTGCGGTGAGAAACTTCATTATCTCAATGAATGATACCTAAAACAATGGGGTGCATTTTAAATAAACCACCTTCCGTCGAAGCGGAACTTTTAAAAAACGATTTCTAATACTTAGTATGCATGCGGGTAGTCTTACAGACACCCATGCCTTTTTCATGAATTCCAGGCATGTTTTGTTACATATCCGCCACATGCATCCTAATCTGTGTGTGATGTTCAGACACCCATAGGTTGTACAGTGGGCACAGAGGGTTTTTTTCTTTTTAATATGCAGTTCGCACATTGGTGTCAAGTATAACGCCCGCGAGTTGTCGAACCCGGGTACAGGCGGCTTTGTCCTCTCAACTTTGACCAGTGCGCTGTATGGTCTGAAAAACGTTGGAGAGTCTTTCGCGATCGTAAGACGAGGTAAATCGAGGGCCCAATTGGTGCACCGGATGCACAGTTAGCTCCCTGATGCTAAAACCCGTGAAGTCGAGAAGCTTGTTGCGGCAATGAACTAACAGATTGTACAGTATTGGTCAAAATTTACAGCCCCGACGACACCAACCCACCCCCTCCCCTTGCGCTCATCAGTATCACAGTAAACATGTACATGCAAAATAAATAAACTTGGTGTAGCGGGGAGGCCTCTGGCTGGACCCTCATCTATAATATTGTGCTGTCTCTATGGCGGGGAGTAACACCCCAATTTCATAGACGGACGCCTCTGTGACTATTAACTACCTACCTAAATGAATTTACTTTAATTTTGCGGTCCATTGTTTAAAGCAGTGAATTTGATAAACGTGTTTTATGTAAATGTTGAAAAGGTATGCATTGGGTTAACTGCTAAATCGGAGTTAGTATAGACTTGAATTTTATTTATGGTAGTATAGATGTCTTTTATTTATAATTTAGTTCTGTAATATGGTACATATCTGCTTTGTTCCGTCGATGCCAGCAGTGTGAATGTGCGTGTGTGTGTAGTGTAAAAATGGTGAAAGAGATAGTGGGTGGTAGGTACTCATAGAGTGGTTGTTCTTTAATATGATATAACGGTGTTATAGGGTGCACAAATTGTAAAGCTCGGGCTTTAAACGCTTAAACATGTGCATTATCGAGCGCTAATATAAACGCTCTAGTAGATGTTTCCTAAATAAATAAATTATTAATACCACAATACTTAATACCTAGATACGACAAACTTCATGCAGGTGACTGTGGGCTGAGTTCAAAAAACACTCCAAACTCTGCCTAGTAGCATAAATAACGATGAGTTTACAAAATCTGGGGCGGTTTACGAGTTGAATGGATTCGTTTTTTCTAGCTCTGGAGTAACGGATCAGAATACGGCAGAAATAACTATGCTATTCGATGGTGTGTCGTAAAAACCCTCTAAACAGGGCAACTATATTAGGAAGACACTGTACGGCTAATTGTTCAGACATCTGGTCACGTAAGAGATAAGGCTAATTTTATTGTTTTAAAATCCTACAAATAAAGTTATTTCTCTCATATGGGAATCAATACTCAGAATCCTCCAAAGCCGCTATAAACGACGCAAATCAAGCACTGCCACCCCCCCCCCACCTCACATAGACCATTACATGTATCCTGCATGGGTCCCCTGTGTGTTGGGGTTTTTTATAAAAAACAATTACTTCTGACACTATTAATATTGTGCCATGTGTGTTGGGAATATCCTAGAGCGAGTAAACATTTCACTCAACTTAATAAACTTCAAATCCTTAGCAAGGATCTTTACATTCAACCAAAATGACTGCAGCACGCGCAGCTAGACAAATAATCGTCTACGAAGAAGCACCTCACCGGCATGTATTTCGATAAATACACTTAATCTTGCACTACATTAGGAAGAGGCTAAAGCCTACAATTTAAATGCATCATAGAGTATGAGAGAATCTGATGCATCAGAGTGGGTTAAACTATTACTTGTAAAGATATAAAACAAGTGTGAACGCTCCACAAACCGTAAGACTTTAGTTCTTGTACTCAATACAGTAGATTGATAAGAAGCCATCTATCTAAACAGCACACAAGAGACATATGGACACCACCCCCCCCGCCCACACACACGGACGCACCAAAAGGGAAAAGTGAAAAGGCCAAAAAAGATTAACACCTCCCATCCCCCACACCCCCCCCTCCAAAATTGTTCACCAAAGCAAGGGTGAAGATCTTTCAACTTCATAATGTGTATGACTAGTTAATTAAAGAAGAAAAAAAACAAAACACCACACCCCACATGCACACACACAATAGTACATACACACACACACGCACATGCACACAACACATTCACACACACACATACATGCACTCCGGTGCGTCTGCGCGCACGCACACATATACACACACACACATGCAATAATGTACACCGGAATAAAACAAATGTGTGCACACAAAAAAACAATTGAAATCCAATCACACACAAAGACGTTCATTTAAAAAAATCAAATCATTGCAAATTAGATAACATAAAGATAATGAATGAATAATCACAGCATTATTGCAAAACACAATGAAAATCCTCAATTATGCTTATGACAGGAGACTTAAAACATTATCAGAGGCACTGAAGCGTACAGATATAAAATTTAAAAAAAGTAATTGAAAAATAATGAAGATTGACAATGGATGATTTTCGGGAAAAAAAACAAGGGGAGAGCACTTCGTGAAAAGAGTTGTTTAGCTCCATTACTCGGTCAAATACCATAGCAACAATGCAACAATGGCGTCAAAGCTTGAAACCGCAGGATGCGAGTCAGCGACTTGCAAACATTTGTTTTATTAAAGAAAAATTAGGGGTGGCCAGTTGCCACAAACTGATAAAACTTGCAAAATGTGACGTAAAAATATAAATAACAAATGCTTAGAATGACGCACGGTGTTCTAAGTGATGTATATCTACTCAAACACACGAGGCGAGAGCTGAGGATCTACCTGATGGTAGAGTACCTTCGCCTGTTTGACCGATTGAATTAGGCAAGATCACTCCCACACACCATGAAATTACTCCCCTTTAACTTATTTCCGAACAATTCCTATTAGTGCCGACCGTAAACAGTCTACAATGAAATTTTGAGAGTTAAATGCAAAAAGGTGCTTATCATTCTTTCCAGTTGCATGCCAATAGGCAGCATCAGCTTTATGTATTCCTTATGTGATAGCATTGGCATGTACTGTATTTTACAGGACTACAAGGTGCTTCTAATTATAAGGCGCACCCCCTGAATTAAACAAAAAATGTGAATTTAAACATACACAATTTTAAGGCGCATACAAAATGATCGATCAAAAGCTAAAAAAATAGATTGAAAACATGAGGTCGACTCAAACAAAGCAGGTTGTATTTTGCCTAGTTCTGTCGAAACAATCATTCACAAGACAGAAGTTACACTCACACTGCTATCCGGATATCCATATGATGAAGCACTTTTGCTTCAGAGAGCTCAGAAAAGTCAGAATTGAAAAACACAGAGTAGATTTCTACAATGAGTTTTGCTCCAGTAGCCTCAGCGACATACTTGTCCGCCATGATTGTTATGGCTTTTGCTGTCGAAACCGAGGCTGTGACATCATATCCTGCTTCAAACCCCCCCTTTTACTGTGACTATGTTGTCTGCTTCAGTGGCTTCATTCACGATTTCAGCCTGATAATCGATCTCAATATGAATGGAATTCACATGTTTGGCTGATCAGATTTTAGTCATACACTAGGCGCAACGCATTTTAAGGCGCAGGGGTCTTCTTCTTCTTCTTCTTCTTCTTCGATCGCTCAGACAGTTTCCTGTCAATTATGAGTGCAGATGCGTCATGCTGCCGTTATGCGCCTAATTAACAAATAATTAGGCCCAGCATGTCAGACTTCGGCTGGAAGAAATCGCTTTGAAAGTGTTTCTTGAAAACAAAATTAGCGCAGGAGAATGGACTGGTAAGGCAGAAATATAGTAGGTGACAGTTAGCAAAGGGACAAAAGCAGAGTCAAAGAGAATGGCCGATTAGAGGAAATTACAAGCACATCAATTTGTTGCATTTACCATATGTATACAGACTACACGGCGCACCATGGATTATACACAAAAAATTCTATTGTAATTGTAGTTCTTACTATATTAATCAGTCACATTATAAGGCGCAGGGGTCTCAGTCTAGGAAAAAAAAGTATCGCCTTATAGTCAGAAAAATATGGTAATGCTTCATACACTTTGCCAAGTATTAATTCTATTATTTTTAAATCATGGGGGGTGACATCAGAATCAGCGCGTGAAATACGTCTCTAGGTTTTTAGGGGATCACCTGAATGTTTTAAGGGGATCACCTGAATGTTTTAAGGGGGTCACCTGAATGTTTTAAGGGGATCACCTGAATGTTTTAAGGGGATCACCTGAATGTTTTAAGGGGATCACCTGAATGTTTTAAGGGGATCACCTGAATGTTTTAAGGGGGTCACCTGAATGTTTTAAGGGGGTCACCTGAATGTTTTAAGGGGATCACCTGAATGTTTTAAGGGGGTCACCTGAATGTTTTTAGGGGATCACCTGAATGTTTTAAGGGGATCACCTGAATGTTTTAAGGGGATCACCTGAATGTTTTAAGGGGATCACCTGAATGTTTTAAGGGGATCACCTGAATGTTTTAAGGGGATCACCTGAATGTTTTAAGGGGATCACCTGAATGTTTTAAGGGGGTCTCTCATTAATAATGTTTTTAACATGTTCTTTTAACCCTTTCGCTGCCAGGCATTTTTCAGCAAAAAATGTCCATTAAAAACTTATCCGGGTAGAGAAAATAAATATGTCTGTAATACTGGGGATTCTTCTGTGACATGTTTAAAGTAAGACCTATCCTTACCTCCCACACACTCCTTCAGAATCTGTGTAATTTCAAATGCCCCTAATGGTCTTTTGACCCAGAAGGCGTAAAAGCTCAATTTTTCTCTCTCTCTCTACCTCCCAACATTAAGAGAATAGGGTCTTTGGATAACAGACCTCATAATTTTGGTTTCTAAAAGTGGAAACCACCTCACTCAAGAACAGGTACCACAAAAAAGTGGGACAATTCGCAATAATGTTTAGGTCCCGGTTTCATCATTCTTATGGCAAAACTGCTTTTATCTCAAAATATTGCTAATCTCAGATAGTCCATATTAAATTTCAGTACTTTTGATTTTGACTTTGTACAGCTTATACAAACGCATGATAAAGTGGTTTACCAGTTTTCCCTTTATTCAATTAAAATGTTTAATAAAAAAAAAATATTTTTAAATCATACAAAATACCCCCCCAAGCCTGGTTTTCTTCATGCGCAGTCACACCTATGTGAGGAGGAATAGTGATCGATCGATTGACCAGGGAAATAGCAGATGACGACGATCATGATGAAAATATCGTCGTCACATTGTCCCCGCCCCTTCATTCAGTCTCTGGTACAGGGCCAGTCCAGACCCCCACAGGCCGCCGATATGATGAAATACAACAGCACCTGCAATAGAAAAGCAACCGGGTTCATTCAAATTTCATTTTTTTTATTTAACAATTTTTTTCAGTATACAAATTACATGACATGAAGACAAAACATAACATGCGTAATCACATAATAATTGATGAACTTAGTATCGTAAGTGGTGGAAAGGTAAAAAAGGATAACTTTAACAGCAAATGGTAGTAAGATCAACAGTATTGATAATGGAAATAAAGATATCAATGTACCAATGTCAATAGCAGTAATAGTTCTCACCGCTATCATCCACATCATAATCACCATTTCGACCATCACCATTGCTATTGCAAATTTTATAATGTGTTTTTTTTGTCCCTGCTTAGCTTTTATTTTACAAAAGCAGTGCACTGTCACTAACTCTTTTACTCCAAAGGTTTTTACTGACATTTTGTTGGCATTTGTAGGAGCAGTCGAGTGAAAGTGGGAGTGAGCTGAATGATGAATACTCACGCACAAACACGAAATAATAAAAATAATAACAGAAATGGAAAACCATTTTTCAGCTAAGCCCTTTGCGAAAGATGATCACTCTCAAACTGGGAGGTACTGTACAGATTCATACAACCATTGTGACGCAGCCTTAGAAATCAACTCCAGTGCCAAGTATCTCACATGCGCGCACACAACACACACACACTTGTATGCACTTCAAGGAAATCAACTCCAGTGCCAAGTATCGCACATGCGCGTACACAACACACACACACACACATACTAGTATGCATGCACGACGCAAATGCACCCTCCCATCCTCCTCACACACAGACATACATGCACTCACTCAGCTATACACACACACATACAATAACAAACAGTATTTATACTTTAGTCTTTCAGTCAGTTAGGTACATTATAGTCACAGAGGCGTCTCTGTGAAATTCGGGTTGCTCCCACATGGAGCGCGTCGCAGCAAGAGGCGCGCCGACCAATTTATTTTATTTTTTGCATGCGATTTTTTGTGCGACAGATGAGGACGGAAGGGAGGGGGGTAAATTTTGACCAAATGACAACTTTTTCATTGCCATTGGGTTTAACATGTGCTAAGTACATGAGCACACGGGGCCTCGGTTTATCATCTTATCCGAAAGACTCTTTTGTCTCGTCAAGAAATGACATTGAACTCACCCCGTTTTTCTTTTTTTGCTGCTCTTTTAAGATAAGCGTTTTAAAGTTTTATCTTGTTGCGTCAATTTTAAAATTATTTCTCCTAATAAAGCAACACTAATAACAGACAGTTTCGAAAGCTTCAAACCAAAGGTGTTAGTGTGGTCATTTTTAAGTCACATACAGTATTTATACGGGTGCTAAATCTTGATAAAAATCAAATCGAAGCGCACACACACGTTAACATTCGTAATACATTCCAACAAAAACGCTATAAATAGATGAACAGGAATAGACACAAACACACACATATACCATATTTATTTGACTATAAGGCAATACTTTTCCCCCCAGACTGAGACCCCTGCGCCTTATAATATGACTGATAACACAGTAAGAAAATATAAAAAAATCTGAATTTTGTGTAACATTTGGGGGCTGCGCCTTGTATGCTAGTCAGTCATTTCCGACAATGACTGCCACATAGCAGAGGGGGCAGATGCTATTCTGGCGGGCTGGGCTACAATTTGTTTATAGTGGAGATGCCTTGCCCAGGGTACATCCCCACTCTCTTGGCCAAAGGGATTTGAGGACAGCTGGTGTTGGGGAAGGTCCCCAAAGGCCAACCCATCCCTTTGGCCTCAGCAAGCACCCCTCGTTCGAGAGTCATAGTCTTACTGTATCAAACCATCAATTGCACAGCTATCATGTTACTGTTGGCCTCTACT
The DNA here is from genome assembly GCA_017654935.2 of Phymorhynchus buccinoides. Taxonomy (NCBI): domain Eukaryota; kingdom Metazoa; phylum Mollusca; class Gastropoda; order Neogastropoda; family Raphitomidae; genus Phymorhynchus; species Phymorhynchus buccinoides. The sequence goes on from CM065691.1 coordinate 15,329,997, forward strand.
GCAGGCTATTATCAACCAATGAAAAAGCACCTTATAGTCCAAAACATACAATAATAATAATAAATAACATTTATAGAGCGCACTTTCTCTCTTGAGCTCACGGCGCTTCACAATTACTTAAATAAATACATAAATCATAAATAAGCTACAATATCAACTATCACAAACATGCACACAGCCACAACACGCACACGCCCACACCCACATACGCGCGCACACCCATCCACCCACAATGTGGGGGACATCATTTTAAGGCAGGAAACAGGACAAGGAAGAAATCAGAGGCATTGCCGGAAGAGGTGAGTTTTAAGAGAGGTTTTGAAAGACTGGAAAGATTTAGCAGAACGAAGTTCATATGGTAGGGTGTTCCAGACAGAAGGGGCGCTAAAAGAAAATGAACGTTCACCATTTGTCTTAGTGTTAGTACGAGGAATAGAAAGGATAAGTTTGTCAGAAGAGGAACGGAGAGACCTGGAGGGTGAGTACAGGTGAACGAGATCAGAGAGGTAGGCAGGACTAGATGAATGGACAGCATTGAAACAGAGGCAAGCAATTTTATACTTTATACAGTACTCACAATAATGACAATGGCGATGATAACCATCAGTTTGATGTTCTTCCACCACATGGATCGTGCCAAACCTCGACTGCTTTTCTTAAAGCTGACAGCCTGCAAGGGAAAAAAAGCATCAGCTACCAGTGTGCTTACTTGTGGTGTGTGTATCTTCATGTAAGCACTTGTGTGTATTACCATAAAATGCGGACTATAAGCCGCTACTTTTTTCGTCAACTTTGGCCCCTGTGGCTTATAGATTGATGCAGCTTATATGTGGATTTTTTAAAATTCTATATTAATCTGTATAATTAAATTTGTTTCCAGCCACATTCTTCAGTCACAGTAGCTTTTCTCAGCTCCTTTCAGTACATGCCTTTTGTTAACACTCACCAGCATAAACCAATTTCAACTTTTATCCATTAGGCTTACATTGTTTTATGGTGGCATGCCACTTGTAAGGTCTTTTCCTATGACTAACCACAATCAATTATAAGAATTTTTGCCTCTGTTAAAAGAAATAACTTGAAACAAATAGCTCTGTGGAAAACTGAAAGGAGCTAGAATTGGGGGAATTCGTGTACTGTGCAGTCTATTTTGAGCTTTTTTCGAGCTCTCAAAATAGATTTTGACAATTGATAGATTCAAATCCCATGTTTAAAGTCCAAATACCCATGTTGTAAGAAGAGAATTTCTATCTTTGTGTTGCTTTGTGAACATGTGTTCATTTTCTGTGGTAAGGTAGGCAAAATATACTGCTGTTTTGACTCCCTTTTCGTGAGTATAATTTTCTCTTTCATAGGCCATATGACCCCTGATTACAGAAAACGAGGAGTTGATTTCAAACATAACGGTCCAGTAATTTGTCAGAGCTTGCAGACTTCAGATTTGCTTGCAGACTGTGTGGGTCATACCTCTAGCTGCACAAAATGAGAGGGCAATTTGGGTGATTGACCCGGACCCTTTGACAATCTGAAGCTCTATAAAGGACAGGGAATATCAGCGTAAGATTCTGTGGCTTTTGATCTTGTTGTCGTGGGGTTGTTGTTACTGTGGGGTTTGGTTGTTTATCTGATATTTGTTTTACACTAAAGCTTAATAGACGATTTTCCCCAAAAAAATAGGGGAGAGCACTTCATAAAAATTACAGTTGATTACCTCGACTTACTCAGTCAAAACTATAGCAACCACAGTAGCATGGCGTCGAAGCTTGAAACCGCAGGATGCCAGTCAGCGACTTGCAAACGGTTTTTTTATAGAAAAATAAGGGGTGGCCAGTTGCTACAAAGTGATAGAACTTGCAAACTGTGACGTAAAAATATAAATGACATCAAGTTTAGAATGAAGCACTGCGTTCTACATGCTGTGTGCCTCCTCAAACACACGAAGCGATGGCTGGGGAATCTACCTGATGGTAGAGTAACTTCCCCTGTTTGACCTATTGAATTTGGCAAGATCACTCCCACACACCATGAAATTACTCCCCTTCATTATTTCCGAACAATTCCTATTCTAACAGCAAGAAATGTCCAGTTCAAACGGTGACTCACGTGTGCATTCAGATCCTCTGTTTTGTCCACCAGCAGCTCCAGTCTCTCTCCTCTGTCTGCTATTTGGTCTGTAACACAACACTACAGTTTAACAATCAATTCAAACCCCTCTATCTCCGATGTTTCTGACTCTCTCTCTCTCTCTCTCTCTATCTCTCTCTCTCACTGACCAATGTTTCTGACTCTCCGTCTCTCTCTCTCTCACATTGACTGATATTTCTCTCTCTCTCTCTCTCTCTCTCACTCTCTCTCTCTCTCTCTCTCTCTCTCTCACTGACTGATGTTTGTGACTCTGTTTCTCTCTCTCTGTGTCTCTCTCTCTCACTGACCGATGTTTCTGACCATGATGCCCTTTAGTTCGTCCACTTCATCCTGAACCTTGGACAGTTGATCCTCTCCCCGGCCTTCAGACGCAATCCTCTGCAAACGACACACCACAACGCAGTGTGAACACTACTCTTTCTTTAAGTTTAATCACTCACTCAGCACTGGCAAATTGCTTCCCCTTGCATGCAATTGGGGTGAGTTGGAATTATTTTTAGCCGTCTCAAATAATTAAGAAAATGAAAAATCTCGTTTTCTAGGTGATTAAGAGACGGTTTCCTTCTGGAGTAATATGCTTACTGTTTCCTTTATCAGTTTATGTGTTGGTTTGGAAGTCTGTGTTTGAAGAACAAGCGTGTGTTGGATGATGTGGTGAATGTGTGTAGTAAAGTTGTTGGAAAGAGAGAGACGGGTTTGAATGAGATATACGAAAGACGAACCAAGCATAAAGCCAGGAAGATTGTAAATGACACCTCCCATGTTTTGAACAAACATTACGAACTATTACCTTCTGGACGTCGCTACAAAACTTTTAAAGTCAACTCCAGGGCACAGAAATCCTTCATCCACAGATCCATCCACCTCCTAAACTCATGATCCTTTTAGGTTTAAATGTGTGTTCATCGTGTTAAAAGAAACTATGCATGCTTATCCTTAGACGTGTATGTATCCACATATAATGTGTATCTTTAAGTGTGTATTATGTGTAAATTTTGCTCCTATTCATGCATGCTGAATGTCGATGTCTTTGTTATTCTGGCACCTGAACAAAATTTCTCCTTGGGAGATAATAAAGTGAATTTGATTTGATGCCCACGAGGTTTCCGCATGTAATGTGCACAGCCCCATAAGAACTGTTGATCCCACACCACTATACTGTATATTTTTTTCACCAGCAACTCACAAGGAATGCATTGAGCCATATTTTGAACATTTGGTGCAAACCTCCAGTGCATTAGCCGAACAAACTGCCATGAAGCGAAGTGAGCAGCTGAACATAGCTGATGGTCAATCTTAAAATATCGGATTCCAAACCATTTTCGTTTATCTTCTAATGACAGAAACACCTTACTTATATATAGAATGAAGGAATTTTTCGAAGCTCGACGTTTCAACCTCGCTAAACCAACAATGCAAAATTAAAGGCTGTAAATTCAATGTTTGATTAATCATCATCGTCATCAAATGTCACTGTCAGTACCGTATTTCTTGGACTATAAGGCGATACATATTTTTTCCCAGACGAGACCTTATAATATGACTAACAACATACAATGGAACCTCCCTTATAAGACCTTCAAAAATCATCCAAATTGAGGTCTTATAAGGGAGGGGTCTTTTAAGGGAGGTCATTTTAATACTTACAAAGAAGGGCAATGTCTCAGAAAAGTAGGTCTTATGTGGGAGGGAGTCTTATAATGGGAGGTCTTATAAGGGAGGTTCCACTGTAGTAAGAAAATCTAAATTTTGTGTACAATTTGTGGGGGATGCGCTTTACAATAAGCCACCCCTTATTCTAAAGCGCACCCCCACAAATTTTACACAAATTTTGCCTTATGGTGTCATAGTCCGCAAAATATGGTAATTACCATCTGTGTGGCTAGAACTTTGGAGAACTCGCTGTTCATGGCGTAGGGAAGAGCTGACCTGGCCCTGGCTCCATACTGCATGTCAAACCTGCACAGGGAACACACAGAGACGTGCATGTGCACACACACACACCACAGAGTAATGCAGACATAAATGTTCACCTTACTGACTTAAAAATAATATTGCGCCCAGATGCCACTTAGAGACGTGAATAGTGAAGTGTGTGTGTGTGAGAGAGAGAGCATCTCTTTGGGTGTGGGTGTGTGCATACATGTGTGTGTTTAGCATAAAGGCACACAGCTAGCCAGACATCAACCACTTTAAAAAAAAAAATTAAACAGATATCTTCAGTTGGAAATTGTAGCAACTAACGAGCAAAATCTGTTTAGAATAGTTACCTCCGTTTGATTTCATTCAGGAACATGAATGCCTTTGACCTTTCAAAATCCTGAAAACAAAAAAGTAAAAGAACTTCAGATGCAAAAATGCATGCACACACATAAACACACACACACACACACACACACACACACACACTCACACACATGTAGCGATGTACATGTATTCACACACACACAGAACGCACTAAGCACCAACACAATACAATTAAACATATATTTTACTTACGACATATTTTCATGATCAAAACCTCTTGCGAACCAGATCCCCAAATATCTGTATTAACCCCTTGACTATCGCATAACATATCACGTACTGAGTTGATGACATCACTTACAACGTCATCAGATGAAGAGGAATAACTCTCATATGCTAGTTTTTTCTCTAACACAGTCAAGAGAGTTATATTCCCAGACCATTTTGCCAGATTGGCTCTATCAGTTGTCTTAAATTTCATTTCATGATTTGTACAAAACAATTTCTTTAATTTTCTCTGGCAGTCAAGAGGTTAAGATTAAGAAAGCTTAAAGACCCACAGAGCCGGCTGGATTAAGTCCCTTGTTTTTTTCTGGGTCGATGTGGTCCGCATTTAGACTTACCTCGTATACGATCGAGGCTGCTCTTTAAAGTGATGCCTCGTTTTCGTGACTGTCCTCGCATACGATCGAGGCTGCTCTTTAAAGTGATGCCTCGTTTTCGTGACTGTCCTCGCATACGATCGAGGCTGCTCTTTAAAGTGATGCCTCGTTTTCGTGACTGTCCTCGCATACGATCGAGGCTGCTCTTTAAAGTGATGCCTCGTTTTCGTGACTGTCCTCGTATACGATCGAGGCTGCTCTTTAAAGTGATGCCTCGTTTTCGTGACTGTCCTCGCATACGATCGAGGCTGCTCTTTAAAGTGATGCCTCGTTTTCGTGACTGTCCTCGCATACGATCGAGGCTGCTCTTTAAAGTGATGCCTCGTTTTCGTGACTGTCCTCGTATACGATCGAGGCTGCTCTTTAAAGTGATGCCTCGTTTTCGTGACTGTCCTCGTATACGATCGAGGCTGCTCTTTAAAGTGATGCCTCGTTTTCGTGACTGTCCTCGTATACGATCGAGGCTGCTCTTTAAAGTGATGCCTCGTTTTCGTGACTGTCCTCGTATACGATCGAGGCTGCTCTTTAAAGTGATGCCTCGTTTTCGTGACTGTCCTCGTATACGATCGAGGCTGCTCTTTAAAGTGATGCCTCGTTTTCGTGACTTTCCTCGTATACGATCGAGGCTGCTCTTTAAAGTGATGCCTCGTTTTCGTGACTGTCCTCGCATACGATCGAGGCTGCTCTTTAAAGTGATGCCTCGTTTTCGTGACTGTCCTCGTATACGATCGAGGCTGCTCTTTAAAGTGATGCCTCGTTTTCGTGACTGTCCTCGTATACGATCGAGGCTGCTCTTTAAAGTGATGCCTCGTTTTCGTGACTGTCCTCGCATACGATCGAGGCTGCTCTTTAAACTGTTTAAAGTGATGCCTCGTTTTCGTGACTGTCCTCGCATACGATCGAGGCTGCTCTTTAAAGTGATGCCTCATTTTCAATGTGTATGGGAGCAACACTTGGTCAAAATAAGATTTTTTACCAGCTATAAGAGGGAAAACATGTGAAATACATGATTTTGACAGCGGGCTCTGTAGGTCTTTACCATCATTTATCATAATTGATTAGCTAAAGCAAAATTTTAAAAAACAAGAAAGAATGGGGTGATAAAGTGAGGCAAAACAGTTTGGTCAGACATTAGGAGCAAAAAATTATTTAAATAATTTAAATTATAATAAATAATAAATTTTATTTTTAACATTGTGAGGCCTGCATGGTAAGTGATGTCTTGAATTTTTTTGTAGTTAAAATCAGTTTACTTTAAGTTTAAATAATGAACTATACTTCAGAAAGAACTTACATCATCAGTGATGCACAGATAGATAAACCCAGCTTCAGACACATAATGAATGAGGTAACTGCACACAGAAAAAAAAGCATTATCATGCAAAGTGAAAGTCCCCAAATACATGATTAATCCAAAGGAAAATGGACAAGAAAATAAAAAGTCTGTTAATTTAAAGTACCAGGGCTCCCAGGGACCCCCATTTGGGGGTCTATGAAGCACTAAAATTCTACAGGACCCTCTAAAAGAATGTGCAGGGGGTCCCAGGGATGCACTAAAAAAAAATATTTTTAGCATTCGCTATGCCACTGGGACCCTCTATCCCGCCTCTAGGACCCTCTATACTGTAAGTGAAGGAGTCCCTGGGACCCCTTGTTTTGCGGGACAATTGGGAGCCCTGAGTACAATCAGTACTGGAAAAGATGAAACGTGTTAAACACAAAATATCAAATAAAACATAGTGAAGGCTAGTATAAAGTGAGACCGAGAGTGCAACTAATATTTAATCATTATAATGTTATAAGTAACATGCTAACAAACAAAAATGTGCCAACGAGACAAACAGGCAGGCTCCTTCTTTAGCTTGCTGAAGATTCTGATGGTATAAAACTAGGGGACTTTCCAGTCTGGCAGCTGTAAGGGAGGAGAGGGGGGGCATAACTTGAAGAAGAGGGGAGGGGGGGGTCAAGGGGTTTGGTGGGGGTTGTGGGCTGGATCATGGG
>CM065691.1:15342459-15347459 GCA_017654935.2 Phymorhynchus buccinoides
CACGCTGTGTATATTTCTGTGCGTGAACGCGCCATATAATGTGTGTGTGTGTGTCATTCGTTTAACGTCTATCCACTAATCGTCATATTAGACTGCGAACAAAACATGTGTTAGTGTGTGCGTGTGTGTATGTGAGCATGCATATGACGGTGTGTGTATGCATGTGTATGAACGCGCATTTTGAATGTATGTAGTTAATTAGATCGCCTTGAGTGCGTGTGTGTGTGTGTGTGTGTGTGTGTGTGTGTGTGTGTGTGTGTGTGTGTGTATGTGTGTGTGTGTGTGTGTGTGTGTGTGTGTGTGTGTGTGTGTGTGTGTGCTTGTGTGTGCGTGCGTGCGTGTGTGTGTGTGTGTGTATGTGTGTGTGTGTGTATGTGCATGTGTATGTGTGTGTGTTGCATCTTCAGGCATAGGTCTAATCTCTCTCTCTCTCTCTCTCTCTCTCTCTCTCTCTCTCTCTCTCACTGATATTATTACACTTGCTATAATGATATACATTATATATTGATGCTTGATTTGGGCAATTACAAACAAAGGAAAAAGAAGGATAAGTAATTACAAACAAAACGAAGGAATTGGCTCTTCTCGCAATGTGTAGCATTCTGTACAAGCACTACCAAGCACAATTTAACGCTTGCCACCAAAACTTAGAATAACGCTCGGACAAGGAAACGTCATACAACGCCAGACAATAGGATAGCAGTTTATTGTGAGTGAGGTTTTTGTTTGTGGCACATGCCACAAACCTATTACTCACTTTTGTCGGTCGGTCGGTCGGTCGGTCGGTCGAAAATTGTCGCACTTCAAATCGAGGCTACAAAATTGTCGCACTTCAAATTGAGGCTGCTCTTTAAAATGATGTTTCGTTTTTTTGAAACTTAGCCTCGTTGTGGATCCGAACAGCTGTTAATAGTAGGGGAAGACGGGGTAAATAGCGCATGGGCGGGTAAGAAGCCCACCCCAATTATCTCATGAAATAAAGAAAATTTCAGTCAAAATTTGCCCATGAGACGAATGCTAGACATTAACGCTCGTCTCATGGGCAAAATGAGACTGAACTTTGCTTAATTTCATGAGATAATTGGGGTGGGCTTCTTACCCGCCCATGCGCTTTTTACCCCGTCTTCCCCTATCACTTGAATTTGGCTAATTCCGAAGAGTCTCCAGCCGAATCCAGTCCGTTGGCTTGTGTGTCCGTGGTCATACTCTCCTCGGAGGCAGGCATGGGGGTCACCGTAGTGTCCCCTTGTACCTGTACCTCCTGAGTGACTGTACCGAGAGTGGTAGTGATGCGATTTCCCCCTCCATTTCTGTCAGATTTTCTTTGGGTTTTTTATTTCCTGGGACCTCAACTTCTGTTGGGCTATCAATTGATTTGACCGATCTCGATCTTTTACGTGAGTGGATAAGGGGGGTCTCTTGGTCTCTTGAGTGGATAAGGGGGGTCTCTTGGGCGTGGCCCCCCTTGCCATTTGCAGTCATGAAAACGTTGTCCGTTGGCGATTCGGGATCAATGCTGCATATATCGACGTAGCGCTTGGGCTACGCGAAATCGGTAGCGATTTCTGTTTCCCCCCTCCCTCCCCAGAGTTGGCTTCACTCATCGTGTGACTAAATAATGTAGTTCACCCTATGACTATTTACATCATGAAACCAAAAACATGGGAAGAACAAAAGAGGAGAAGGGGAAAAAATGAAGTGTTAGTAAATATATGCACACAAAATAATTATTTAAACAACATGCCGGATCAAGAGAGACTACACTTTGATTAACTTTTCGACCTGGACGATGCACAGGACTCGAGCTGCTCGAGAATTTAATACTAAACTTTGATTTACAGGAGAGGAAAGGGCCCGGAAGCGAGGCTTGCGTGGTCCCCGATGGCTCAGTGGTAGCTGTAGTGTAGGGGTCACTCTTGTCTTGTGGCGCGATGGATGCGTGGAGGCGTAGTTGGTAGTAGCAGGTAGCGCTGCTCTTCTTTCCTTCTTCTGCTGTATTCTTGGCAGGCAGGCCAGTGGCGTGACTGCGCAGTTTTCTTCTTCCCTTCTTTTCTTCTTGCTGGAGCTCTCTCGCGCGATGTGTTCGCTTCGGCGGCTAGCTTGAGAATGACCAACATAAAGTCACTTCAAACCATCGAACTTAAAGCCTTCAAAACCGCCCTGGGCCTCCCTGTCTTCGCAGTCGGTTATCTGATTTACAGAGACATAGGCTGGCTCCCCTTACACCACCTTATTAAATTAAATTGTGCCTCATTTTTAACTAGACTTTACAGCACAAACAACTTCACAAACGAAGAATTCCTTTCACAATTTTCAGATCCTTATTTTGCAACAACCACAAAAACAGAAAAGAAATATATTAATATATATATGACTTTACCCAAGACCTATTTGAGAAATCCGGCCTAATGATGAAACATTTAGTAATGCATCCTAAACTCACAGTGCCACAGTGGGACTGGGATCCCCCTGATTATGACATCACTCTTCATCAACAATACAACAAAGAAGAAGACATTAACCAATTAACTGCAGCTGCAAAACAACACAAAATACGATTTTAAACACCAACTTAGTATTTACACTGACGGTTCCAAAATAAATACAAACCAAATAGGTTGTGCTTTCACAATCCCAAACCTAGACATTTCAAAAAATGTCCAACTAAACAAACACATTTCAATTTTCTCAGCTGAGCTTTGGGCCATTCTAGAAGCTCTCTCATACATAAATTACCTCCCCAACCCACCACTTCAAATCGTCATTTTTTTCAGATTCACTTTCATCCATTACTGCATTACAAGGAGAAAGTAAAAATCGTTTAGAAATTAAAAATGAAATAAAAAACCTAATCCACCAACTACACTTTAAAGGCACCAATGTTACCATAGTATGGATCCCCTCCCACTGTGGCCTTAGGGGTAATGGTCAGGCGGACCGAGAAGCCAAAATGGCCGCCACACATAAATCCGGTACAATTAATAATATAGGACTATCTATAAGTGAAGCCAAATCCTTATTAAAAGCCACAGCATTCCGGGAGTGGGCCAATGAATTGGAAGTTTACGCCAAAGCCCACTCCTGGGACCACAATATAATACAGGGGGGACTTTTCCTTTCCATTCCGCGTCACTTATTAGCCCTAATTTTTCGAATAAGAACAAGAGCATTTTACTGTAAATACAAAAACATCATTTGTGAGTGCCAAAATAATTTGAACTTAGAACACCTGTTCGATCCATGTACATACATGCAAAACGAATTCGCTGATCTTTTCAAAAAAATTAAAAAAGTTGAAATTCCATTTACAAAAACATTCAATTCTAACTTATGGTCCCGAAGCATGGTCCCCCCTAGTATGGCGGGCCGAAGCCATACACAAATCCTCATTTAAATACCAATTCTAATAACGAAGAATTGTTAAAGTGACATTTATAATAGTTATTCAAATACTTTTTCACATAATTTCTTTCCACTGGTGGGGGAGGGGTCCCTCCGGACCGCGAGCTGCGCACTTGACTACACTCCAACCCCCCCTCCCCCCTTCCCCACCTCCCCCCTCCCCTCATTTTTTAGCACGCTGCACGCTTAAAAATAGTGCAGACTCTTTTGAGTGTCACCTTTTTACACCCCTTTCCCCCGTAGATGGGTGCGCGGCTCGAACTTCGGAGGGGTGCCCTCGTAGCCGTCATTTCAAGGGGCGAATTTTTGGAGGCGTTATCCGCGCACGTGGATGACGCTTTTGCTATGTGGAAGGGAGAGTCGCCGTTTGAGGCTTTCGTCGCCTTCAAGTCGGAGAGGAGCGTTATTAAGATGGTGGAGATTGTAGGCCATTTTAACATTGGCGACACGGTTGTGCACAATCGGACATTAGGAACGACGTGAGGATGCACTGGGCTCCAGTGCACATGGAGATGGATTTTTTCATAGATTTCTTTGAAACGAAGGGTTTCCGTGTCATGTCCTCCAAAATGGACAGGAACCTTGTAGACGGCTTACTGAACGGTGCACGTGTTTTTCGCCTGATAGGCAGCAAATCCCAGTTGGATGATCTTCCACACGTAGTGAACTTCAAGGACTATGATTTCCAAGCGTTGCTGAAGGTGGCGGGCAGGGAGCCTCTCTGCCTGCGCTGCAAGAAGATCGGGCACCAGCGGGCTCAGTGTGGCCAGGGTCGTCCTCCCTTCCAGGCGAACAGTGGACCGCGATGGCAGCAGCAGCAGCAGAGCGGTGGAGAGGGTTCCGGAGCGGGTTTTGGTGCGGGTCCTTCCAATCCCCGGGGATGGGAGCGGCGGTCCATGACTACGCTGGGGACGGTGGTGGCGAAGACGACCGGTGCGGTTTCCAGTGGGGCAGCAGCAGCGACGACGACGGTGACGACTGCAGTGACGACGGAGACAACTGCAGCGATGACGGAGACGACTGCAAGTAAGTTAGTGACAGAGACAGAGACAAACACGACAGCGACAGTGAAGACAACTGAGACGCCGACGACCACATCGACAAAGAAAAAAAAGAAGTCTACGACGGAGACTGTAGAGGAGGCTGTAATTGACGATGACACGGACATGTTGGCAGTAGGCGCTGAGGCGGAGGTAGCTGCGTGTGCAGAGAGCACCCAGGGAAGTGACATTCCCTGCGCCCAGCGTCCCCGTACCCCCGTAACCCCCCAGTCTGTTGTGGAGTCGGACATGGAGCCGGAGAGGTTTAGTGAAGGAGATGAGTCCTTGCTGGACAGTACATGTATGTTGTACTCCCCGGTGTGGAGTGAGCGAAAGAGGAAATCCAAGAAATGACAATATGGACTGTGTGAGTGAATAGGTGAATGGGTGAGTGCGCGCGCGCGCGCGCGTGTGTGTGTGAGAGAGAGAGAGAGAGAGAGAGAGAGAGAGAGAGAGAGAGAGAGAGTCTGTGTGTGTGTGTGTGTGTGTGTGTGTGTGTGTGTGTGTGTGAGTGTGTGTGTGTGTGTGTGAGCGTGCATGCAGATGTGCACGTGCATG
>CM065691.1:15352459-15392459 GCA_017654935.2 Phymorhynchus buccinoides
AATACCAGGTCAGCCCGTGGTGACTTCGCTGCCATTTACATTTTTTCCATATGAAACCAACATATTAATATTTGAAACTGTACATCTCTTCATTTCTGGTTCGAATCGGTTTTAAACTTATTTCTAAACTGTTTTCAATTATCATGTCAAATCAAACATTCCAATCATTTTTGTGTGAAAGCGCAGGTGCACCTCTATATTGGTCTAATTGATTGAATAACTTGTTCTAGATATGTAAACATGGTTGTAATTACTTTTGTGGGATGTTTTAATGAGTGTCATATTGAGCCATCAAATTGTTGATTAATTTGTCTCTCAATCCCCCTTTTGTTTTCCTCCTCATTTTTTTTTTTTTTTTTTTTTTTTGGGGGGGGGGGGGTGATTTTTTCCAAAATGTGACTCTTTTATTTATTTTCTGTTTTTTCTATTTTCTTCACTTTGTTTGTTAGTTTGTGAATAATGTTTCTAAATATTGAAATAATATTTTCTAATTGGTGAGAACACACCTTCCGTCATTTGAAACATATGTAATGTATTGTGTACGGGTACGTTATAAGCTATATGCTTGTTGTTACCCAGTTACCTCGTTATTGTTTATAATTTGAAATTGTTGAATAAAAAACATGTTTAAACCAATCATACATTCAATAAATCAATTAATCAATTAATCACATCACTCGATCACTCGATCAATCAATCAATCAGTTGATTGTCTTTTCTTTTCTTTTCGAGGGGGTGGGGGTGGGGGTATACTCTGGGAAATGTGTTAGTCAACGATTTGCGCTGAACGTTTGTGTACACATTAGACGTCGAGACATAAAACATTAGAACAGCTATATTATATTATTAGCACTGTGCTTGTCCCTGCCTCGCGAGTCACACCTCAAGGACACAATGTTCTGATCATTTCAATGATAGGCCTACATTCTTATAACAAACTAGAGCGTTAAGACGCTAAATCACCAACCGCGCGGCAGCCTTTTCGGCTCCAGTGACCTTGACCTTTGCCCCATGACCTTCATTATCGAACCTGGCCTAGATCTCTCCATTACCTACCCGCATGCAACATTTGAGCATCCTAAGTCCATCCGTTCAAACGCTAGAGAGGATACATACAAACATACAACTAGAGCGTTAAGATGCTAAATCACCAACCACGCGGCAGCCTTTTCGGCTCCAGTTACCTTGACCTTTGACCCATGACCTTCATTATCGCTCTTGGCCTAGATCCCTCCATTACCTACCCGCATGCAAAGTGTGAGCACCTTAAGTCCTTCCGTTCAAACGCTAGAAAGGATACATACAAACATAGTCCGCCTCAGACACGAGTGAAAACATTACCAATTCGCTCTCTACGATCGCGGTTGGTAAAAATTAAACACCGTCTTCTTCAGTTGTCTTCAGAGATGCATTTCTTCTTCTTCTTCGATCGCTCAGACAGTGTCCTATCAGCTATGAGCGCAGATGCGTCATGCTGCCGTTATGCGCCTAAGTTTAAAAAAAATAATTAGGCCCAGCATGTCCGACTTCGGCTGGAGGAAATGTTTTTGAAAGTGTTTCTTTGTATTGAAAAAAAAAGGCGGAGAATGGACCGGTAAGGCAGAAACATAGTAGATGACAGAAAGCAAAGATTTGACGGTTTGATTTCTAGGAAACCAGAGCAAACTGAGAGTTGCAATCTCTGTAAAGGGTGTTTTCCTGGTGAGCTCGACGTGTTTACTTACAAAAACTCAGAATGAATGAAAAATGGTGTTTTACGTCCTCTCGGTCTGGAACAGACACATTATGGGACATTTGTAGATACAAAGATGGTGGGAACAATACTGGAGGCAATGCCCGGAGGCAGTGCAACACCAGTAAAGTCCCGATTTTTTTAACAATACAGATAGGTGTAGCAGTAACCACGCCTCGGTTAAACCTCATCGGCTATGGTACAGCGACAAGCAGTACTAGCAGTATAATTTATGATTACAAAAACTCATCCGTCAGGGTGTCCATTTAAGGGGGCTTCACACTTCGAAGATGACCACGCGGCCGCCGTGACAGCCCACCCACACCCTCCCGTGATGGTTGGTGGCTAGTCGGCACGGGGCATTCAGCGGGTGTTTCTCCGTGTCCAGCGCGCGCACGAAGCAGCAGCCATCTTTGTGGTCCAGCACGTGCACGGTGTGGCTCGCGCTGAAGGCGACCAGTAGCAACTCTTTGCCCTCCATCACGCAGAAGCACACGTCGCTCGGGGCCCCCGCGTTCGGATCCACGTAGTCCGCGTAGCTCCGTAAAGCCGGGGACGACTGCAGCTTGTCGTACACCTTTAATTAAAGACCCACCAGATCACGTGTCAAAATCACGGGTTTTCACGTGTTTTCCCTCTTAGAGTTGGTAGGAAATCTTGTTTTTGACCAGGTTTGACTCCCGTACTGATGCCCCCAATTTCAAAACGAAACATCATTTTAAAGAGCAGCCTCAATTTGAAGTTGGGGACATGTGTATGTGGGTCACAACTACCTAGAAAAAAAACCAAGGGACTTAATCGTGGTGCGTCAGTGTGTCTTTAAAGACCCACCAGATCACGTGTCAAAATCACGGGTTTTCACGTGTTTTCCCTCTAACAGCTAGAAAGAAATCTTGTTTTGACCAGGTCTGACTCCCATATAAATGGCCCCAAATTCAAACCGAAACATCATTTTAAAGAGCAGCCTCAATTTAAAGTTGGGGACATTTGTATGTGGGTCACAGCTACCCAGAAAAGAACAACAAGGGACTTAACCGTGGTGCGTAGTTTTCTCTAAACCCAGCTTGTTCATCACCAATAAGTTTTATTTGCCTCAATCCATTTAGAAATGCGCTTATTCAAAGCAAAGCTGTACAGTTTACTACAAATGTCGAGGAGAGAGATTCCTCTGTAATTATCCGGAATGTTTAAATCTCCCTTTTTATGCAGAGGTTGAATAATCAACAATGACCACTCATCTGGAAACAAGCCGTGGTAAAAACTGTAATTAAAGAATGCAATTAAAAAGAGCAAGATCTGTTCCAAACTATATTTATAAAATGTCCCAAATAAGACCATCAGGACCTGCTGCTTTTCTAGGTTTTAAAGCTTTCAATGCAGCTCTGATTTCTTCAGCAGTTATTGGTTCATTCAATTTGTCATGATTAATAACGTTTACATTGCTATAAGCGTCACCATTACCAATGCTATCATCATTTTCAAAAACATCATCATCAAATAAACCATTTTGAACATCATTAGCACCATCATGCACATTGTGTTGAAAACACTACTAAAATGATCAACAGAGAGAGAGAGAGAGAGAGAGAGAGAGAGAGAGAGAGAGAGAGAGAGAGAGAGAGAGAGAGAGAGAGAGAGAGAGAGAGAGAGAGAGGGAGAGAGAGAGAGAGACAAACATACCCCCCACCCACATACCTTGACCGTAGTTTCCACACACACACACACACACACACACACACACACACACACACACCATCCACCCCCCACCCCACCCCACACACACACACATACCTTGACCGTAGTTACCACACACACATACATACACACACACACATGAAAACTGCATTGTTTATTGTCGAATGTATGAAAATACGTATCTAATTGTATTGCCAATGCTGAACGGTTCACCTATATATTTGATGTTGGATCTTTTTCGCTCTTTCACCATGCCATTATGGGCCAGATGGCCTGAAAAGTCTGAGTAAAAAGTATTGTTATTGTTATTGTTATTGTTATTGTTACGCACACACACATACACCAACCCCAACCCCCAACCCACTCACCCCCACACACACATACCTTGACCGTAGCTTCCACAACGGCAGCCACGAATTCCCCGCTCTGGGACACGTCGAACGAAGCAGGGGCGACATCCAGCGTGAAGGTGGCAGCTTCCTCCACTTGAGGGGGGAAGGCGTCAGCGGAGGCCAGCTTGAAGATGGACTGCTGTTTGAGGAGGAATGGAGTCGAGGACTTGGAGGCGGCTGTGCCTTCCCAGGGCGTGAAGTTCTCCAGGGCTCCGCACTGGTTGCCCGGTCTGACCCATCGGCCGTTGTTGAGGGACGTCACGGTGTCGCCGTCGGTGGTAAGGAGGACGGTGGAGGAGGGGATGTTTTCCGAATGCAGCTCCTTCATATAAGGATTGTCGTCATCATTATTGTCATTATCAGCAGCAGCAGCAGCAGCAGCAGCATCATTATCATCAACCATTGTTATCATCCATATTGTCGTGGTCGTCATCAGCATCATCATGATCATTATCATCATCATCATTGTCATCAGCAACCATTAGTGTCATGATCAACCATCATCATCATCGATACCGTCGTGGTCGTGGCCGTCATCATCATCATCATCATCATCATGAGCTCCTTCATCATCATCATCATCATCATGAGCTCCTTCATCATCATCATTATCATCATCATGAGCTCTTCATCATCATCATCATCATCATCATCATGAGCTCCTTCATCATCATCATCATCATCATCATCGTCATGAGCTCCTTCATCATCATCATCATCATCATCATCATGAGCTCCTTCATCATCATCATCATCATCATCGTCATCATCATCATCATCATCATCATCATGAGCTCCTTCATCATCATCATCATCATCATCATCGTCATGAGCTCCTCATCATCATCATCATCATCATCATCGTCATGAGCTCCTTCATCATCATCATCATCATCATCATCATGAGCTCCTTCATCATCATCATCATCATCATCGTCATGAGCTCCTTCATCATCATCATCATTATCATCATCATGAGCTCCTTCATCATCATCATTATCATCATCATGAGCTCCTTCATCATCATCATCATCATCATCATCATCATCATGAGCTCCTTCATCATCATCATCATCATCATCATCATCATCATGAGCTCCTTCATCATCATCAACAGCAGCATCATGAGAGCTCCTTCATCATCATCATGAGCTCCTTCGTCATCATCATCATCATTATCATCAGCTCCTTCATCATCATCATCATCATCATCAGCTCCTTCATCATCATCATCATCATCATCATCAACAACATCATCGTCAGTATCACTATCATATTCAATCAATATCATCATTATGAGCTCCTCATCATCATCATCATCATCATCATCATCATGAGCTCCATCATCATCATCATCATCTCCTTCATCATCATCATCATCATCATGAGCTCCTTCATCATCATCATGATCATCATCATCATGAGCTCCTTCATCATCATCATCATCATCATGAGCTCCTTCATCATCATCATCATCATCATCATCATCATCATCATCAGCTCATCATCATCATCATCATCATCATCATCATCATCATGAGCTCCTTCATCATCATCATCAACATCATCAACAACATCATCGTCAGTATCACTATCATAATCAATCAATATCATCATTATGAGCTCCTTCATTATCATCATCATCGTCATCATTATCATCATCATCATCATTAACATTTTCATCACTATCATCATCATCATGAACACCTTCATAATCGTCATCATCATCATGAACACCTTCATAATCATCATCATCACAATGATTCATCATCATCGTCATCATCATGAGCTTCTTCGTAATCATCAACATCATCAACAACAACATAGTCATCGTCATTATCATCATCAATCAATATCGTCATCATGAGCTCCTTCTTCATCATCATCATCATCATGAATAACATCATCATCATCAGCATCTTCATCATCATCATCATCATCATCGTCGTCGTCGTCGTCATGAGCTCCTTCATCGTCATCATCATCATCATCACCATCATATAATCACAATGATTCATAATCATCATCATCACCATGATTCCTCCTCATCATCATCATCATTCATCATCATCATCATTCATCATCATGATAATCATCATCAACAACATTACCATCATCAACAACAACATCATCACCATCACAGTGATCGCCTTAACTGGTAATTATCAGTAAAATACTAAGTTCTGCAAAGTCAAAACACTAAAACATATATTGATCAGTCGATCCAAGGGACTGACAAAGTTTTGCTAAGACGAGGGCTGATAAACTGTTTTTACAGAGGCTTTCATATAGCGAGATTCTCTGGTTTGGGTGGTTTTGTTTCCCTGAGACTGGTTTTGACACCGGTTCTTGGGGAAATTGATGGGACTGGTTTTCAAATTCCCTAGCGCGATCACTGCATCATCCTCATCATCATCCTCATCCTCATCATCATCCATATCGTCATCGTCATCTTCATAATGGCTACTTATTATAGAGCGCTCGTTCTAGAACGAGTCTACTCACAGCGCTTTACAAAGACATTAAAGTGACACCCTGACGGATGCGATTTTGCAAGAAACACGTCGAGATCACCAGAAAGACAGCCTTTTCAAGGATCGGAACAATCATTTTGCTCTCGTTTCCTAGAAATCAAACCGTCAAAACGGCGATTCCTCCTTGGTGGAGTTGCCGGAGAGAGAAGTCATTTTGGACGGGGTAAGAAGCTTTTTCTTCTTTGTAGTGCCGTTAAAAACATTGGCGCTATCTCCTTTGTTGTGAGCAAAAACTGAAAATAAAAAGGCTTGTATTTTGAAAATTTCGTGATTTGGTCTAAGCGACTCGAGCGGCATTAGAAAATAAAGAACTTTTCTTTCACTGAAATAAGTTGACTTCCAGCACCTCAGCCAAGAAGGAATCGCCAATTTGACGGTTTGATTTCTAAGAAACCAGAGCGATCTCTGTAAAGAGTGTTTTCCTGGTGATCTCGACGTGTTTGTTGCACACCAAAAACTCATCCGTTAGGGTGCCCCATTAATGAGGGGTAATTCACTAATTGCACAAAAGGGATAGAGAAGGGTAATGGTACGCTAAGGCGATTACCCCTCGTTTTATACATTAAGACATGATACCCTCCCATCCATCCACATTCTTGCATCTCTTCCTAACCACACACTGACCACCCCAACCAAACCTGAAGACATCCACCCCTCCAACCCTCTCTCTCACGCACACACGCGCACAAACGCGCGTGTGACGTTGCACGCATGCCTGTTCTTACGCGTAATGCACAGAGGCATGAAGAGTTACATGCGCGCACACAAACATACACATACACATTACGACACACACACACACTTACACATTACAACACACATACACAACACACACACACACACACACACACACACACACACACACACACACACACACACACACACACACACGCACACACACAACACACACACACACGCACACACACACACACACACTACACACACACACACACACAAACACACACAACACACACACACACTAAAACACACATACAAACACACACACACACACACACACACACACACACACACACACACACACACACACACACACACACACACACACACACACACACACACACACACACTAAACACACACACACTAAAACACACACATAAAACAACACACACACAAAACACACACACAAACACACACACACACACACACACACGCACACACACACACACACACACACACACACACACACACACACACACACACACACACACACACACACACACACACACACACACTACACTACACTACCCACGCACACACAAACTACCTTCAAATGACCATCGTCGTCAAAGAATCCGAACAGCGGCACATTCCCCCCCGGGTTGAAGCCGAGCCAGAAGTCGTCATCAGTACTCATCACGTGCATGGCCGACAACGTGGACTTGGGATTCTTGGAGTAGAAGATCACCACGGGAGTGGTAGACCTGCCCGCCTTGGAGATCCTCTGCCCGCAGAGCGGCTGCGACGACGACGACCCAGCCCGGGTGGATACCTCCAGACCTTCCGCTCCCGAGGAGGACGACAGCTTAGCTTCTATGACGGGGCCTTCCACGGCGGATCCCACGAAAGCCAGCACGTTGGTGTACTTCACCGCTCTGACCCGGAACTCGTGTCGAGCGGTGCCCCTCTCCACCATGAAGAGCTCGCCCCTCCTCTGCTTGTCCGCCAGACCCTCAGCCTCCTGCTTGAGCTGGGCGGACAGCGTGACGGCCTGGGTGTCCTCACCCTCCCTGATCACCTGGCTGATGTGCTGGAGCTTGGTCTCCGTCAGGCCGTGTTTCTCCTTCATGGGCTCCACCTGTGGTAGGAGTTCTTTTTAAGCGAATCGTTATTGACTAAAGTCGATGGCAACCCTTGCATCGCTCCTGTCTCCTCTTGGCCCCACAATGATATGACACCCGTTGTCACTGAAAGGCATCAAATGAGGATCTGGTCACCCAGTGACATTATGTTCTTAATTTTGGGAGTTAAGGAGAGGCCTTATTTTATGCATGTCACAGAGGAAGCCCCAAATATTGCAGACAGCGTCTTTTCTCTGGCCAGGCAAGCTTAATGGAAAGTTTGGGTTGAAAAATAGTTAGCGTTGAAAGGGTTTTAAGGGCGAGCCACGCGTCAGCTGGAATCGTACAACTGTACGATACGATTGGATCACGTGATCTCGAAGCGCGAATCACAATTCGTTCTTGGAGTCCACGTGAACGAATCGTATTGTACAGTCGTACGATTTTAGTGGACGTGTGGCTGGCCCTTTAGAGTCACAAAACGGACTATCTTCAGATCGGGGTCGATGTTTGGATTATTGCGGAAAATAATGTGGGAACATTTAATTAATAAGTATTGCAGAATAAACCTACACAATATTTTCGTGAGCACCAAAAGATAGAAAGTTTATCATTGAACCCACTCAAACACACAATAATTTTGATTATGTGTGAGCGCATTGTTAATATAAAAAAAATAGGACCTGACGACACGCGATCACACACTCAGAGCTTCAAATCGTCAGAGGTCCCGGGTCGGTCAATGACCGGAATTGACCCCTCATTTTGTGCAGTCAGGGGTCAATGGCCTAAGAGGTCTAAACTCTATATGAATCTCTGACATATTACGGGCCTCTTAAATTGGCAAATGACCCTCTATTTTCTGAAAACAGAGGTCATGTAACCAATGAAGTTTGAAAACAATCTGGAGCCCTGCAACCATAATTATTACTACATCCTTTTGCGTGTCAATGTATCCAGTTGTTCCATTGGTGCATGCAATACTAATTCAAAGAACAAGTATTACGGAGACACTGCAGGGAAAACGCCAAGAACAATAACTCTGAAGATCGTGTCCCATCCGATATTATGGAGAAGATCAGGATGAAGGAAGAAAAAAGGAAAGAAAAGACAGCCCCCACCTGGTCCTGCAAATCTTTGAGCGCCTTGTGGGTGAGCTGGGCCACGGTCTCCAAGGCCTCCGCCTGCGCCCTGTCCACCATCTGGCGGAGCTCCGCGGCACGGTCCACGAGCCTCTCCTCCAGGCCCTGCTTCTCCCTGTGTATGTCGTCCTCGAAGTCCTGGGCTTTGGTCAGGAAGGCCCTCAGCACCTGCTCCCGCTGGGTGACGGCCTGGAGTTCTTCCGTGAGCTCCGCCCTGGCCTTCTTACCCGTGTCCATCAGGTCCTCGATCTTGTGGTCGTCGTGGTAGGTCAGCTTGCACACCATGCAGATGATCACCTGGAAGGGGGGTCGAAGACACCGTGATATCGCGTTTACTGGTTCTTCTTCTTCTTTCTTCTTCTTCTTCTTCTTCTGCGTTCCCAGGCCATATGGCCATAATGGGTAGGGTAGGTATGTGTCCGGTTTTCAGTTTTCACTGGTCTCCCCGCTGCGTACAGCCGACACATTCCGATTTCGGAGGAGCTCAAAGGAGAACAATTATATGGAAGATTTGTATTGAAAAAAAGGCAGGAGAATGGGCCAGTAAGTCAGAGAGATAGTAGATGACAGAAAGCAAAAGGGGAAAGGCAGAGTCAAAGAGAGTGGCAGATTAGAGGAAGTTACAAGCACAGAACTTCCAGAAGGTGGGGGAACTATTTTTACGAAAGACCCCCCGGTATCCCCACGGAGGAGTTTGTTGATTGGTTTACGTACCCTGGATAAAAGACTCCAGGGATCATCCCAACAGCCCAAGCACTTGAACACTATGGTACAAACGCATCGCCTAGGGATGAGAACATTACGTGCCCGACAGTGTTTTGGGTTACCCCGCCACATGGGCAGCCAAACTCCGTCTTCGGGGGGAGCAATTGTGAGTAAATTGCAATGGAACCTTCCTCATAAGACCTTCCAAAAAATCATCCAAAATGAGGTCTTAAATGGGAGGGAGTTATATAAGGGAGGTAATTGTAATACTTACAAAGAAGGGCAAGGTCTCAGAGAAGCATGTCTTAAAATGGAGACAGTCTTCTCTCTCTCTCTCTCTCTCTCTCTCTCTCTCTCTCTCTCTCTCTCTCTCTCTGGTTGGTTTAACGTCTAGTTAGGCGTAGTATGAGAGTCTTATAAAGGGGGTGTTATTTAAGGGATGTTCCACAGTACTGGTTGAATGAACAAAACCCAATTCTGAAAAATTAGAAAATGGGTCTGCCAGTCCCAGGGACTGGTTCAGTTTTGCCACGAGGCTCAGGACTGGTAACTGGTCTTAGCCCTTTCACTGCCAATGTCGCAGTTTTGCACCACAATGATTTAACACCCATGTCACTAAAAGGCATCAAATCAGGGTATGTTATCCAAAGACCCTATTTTTGTTAATTTGGGGAGGTAAGGATAGGCCTTACTTTATTGGCCTCTGCCACTAGGGTTATTAACGCCCTTGACAGTGAGAGTGAAGCCCTTGCTGGTCAGTACTGACAAGGGCATTCACTCTTGCGAAAGGCAGCCATTTAGTGGCCTCAAATAGGGTTATTGGCGAGAGTTATGCCCTTGCTTGGTCAGTGCGCAACCATCTCCCCCCACCCACCAAGGGCATTCACTCTTGCAAAATGTGTTCTTTGCAGTAGCCAATACATGTCACAGAGGAATATCCAATATTGCAGATGATTTTTGTTTGTGGCTCAAGCCACACCTATAACTCACTTTGTCGGTCGGTCGGTCCAAAATTGTCGCACATATTGACAAAATTGTCGCACTTCAAATCGAGGCTGCACTTCAAATTGAGGCCGCTCTTTAAAATGATGTATTTTAAAGCGTACAAAATAATAAACATACGTAATACAGACACTACAACAGACACGACGAGTATGCGGTGCTTCTTTTGATGAGCATAAGTAGGATACATAGTTTTAAATGTTTTCCAAAAGATATAAAAAGTTACGAAATGGTGCAGAGATTCTGGTTTACATTTTAAAATTATTGAAAAGCCAGGGGAGGTGACTCATGATTGGAGTGGTAAAAATAGACCGCAGCCACAAACTATTGATTCGCGCTTGTTTTCTCTACCCAGGTAAAATTAATGGAAATGTTTTGCTGAAGCATGGCTGGCGGCGAAAGGGTTAACAGAGGAGGTCTTGATATTGTGGGTGGGTGTTCCTGTTTCCATGGGACTGGGTGGTTCTGGCACAGGTTGTTGCGATGGACTGTGTCGTTGATGGGAACGGTTTTCAAAAGGTTTTAGCGCGATCACTGAGACAAGAGGAAGGGGTTAAGAGTAGCATTGACAAGAGCAAGTAAAACAAATATGGGACACCGTTGGCTAGCAAAGCCAGTGAATTGGGCAAATAATGCTAGCAACGATAAGGAGGGGTGGGGGTGTGGGTTCTACATTTAAGGCCGATGTATCAATGATAAATCAGCGCTCCACTTGAAAATAATACACACCACAAAAACAAAAAACCAAAAATGACTAAAAGGATGTAACACAATATTCCGATGGCTTAGAGTCAAAATGGACTATCGTTAGATAGTCAATTGACTTATTATTGATGTTATTGCATAAACTAAGAACTTGTATAAAAAAGGACTGCAAATAATATAAAATGGGGATTATGCATTTTATATGTCTGCAGTCTATCGCAATAATTTCAATAATATGTCAATGGGCTATCTAAATAGTCCTTTTTGACTCCAAGCCATCGAATTTCGATAGTTTATTTCAATTACATCAAAGGTAGATGCATGAAGAAGAAAAGAAAAAACTCAGAGGGAAGGGAAAGTAGGGGAGGGGGGTGATAGAGAACGAGGGAGGGAGTGGGGAAGACAAATGGGGTAGTAGATATACAGACAGACAGACAGACAGACAGACAGACAGACACGCACACACAAACACAAACAGAGAAAGCAAGAGCATAACTTGACACAGCCATCGCACAGAAACACAGACATCGTCCACCACACGGAGAGAATGGACAATGCCACTGACCTCGCACTTGCAGCAGTAGAGCAGTAGAATCTGGCCACTGTGTCGAGAGCACAGCCCATCTCCAGTGACCACGCGACTGCCACCACCACCACCACCAGTAGCTGCAGTAGCAGCAGCAGTAGAAGTGGCAGTAGTCGTAGCTGCAGTAGTTTCCTTAGGAGGGTTGGCTACCTCGGGAGTGCCGGCGCCTTCCGTTGCCATGGTGCTGACCTTTGCTGTTTCTGCGACCTCTTCCGTTGCTAGGGTGATGACCTCCTCCTCTTCTGTTGCAGGGGCAACGATATCTTCAGGGGCAACAACGTCTTCTGCTGGCGGGGCTAAGACTTCTGCCGCTACAGGGGCAATAACTTCTGCTACAGGGGCAATAACTGCTGCTACAGGGGTGATAACTGCTGCTACAGGGGTGGTAACTTCTGCTGCTGCAGGGGCAATAACGTCTTCTGCTGCAGGGACAATAACTTCTTCAGCTGCAGGGGCAATAACTTCTTCTGCTGCAGGGGCAATAACGTCTTCTGTTGCAGGGGCAATAACTTCTTCTGCTGCAGGGGCAATAACGTCTTCTGCTGCAGGGGCAATAACTTCTTCTGCTGCAGGGGCAATAACTTCTTGTGCTGCAGGGGTAATAACTTCTTCTGCTGCAGGGGCAACAACCGCTTCTGCTGCAGTGGCAATAACCTCTTGTGCTGCAGGGGCAATAACTTCTTGTGCTGCAGGGGTAATAACTTCTTCTGCTGCAGGGGCAACAACCTCTTCTGCTGCAGGGGCAATAACCTCTTCTGCTGCAGGGGCAATAACCTCTTCTGCTGCAGGGGCAATAACTTCTTCTGCTGCAGGGGCAATAACTTCTTCTGCTGCAGGGGCAATAACCTCTTCTGCTGCAGGGGCAAGAACTTCTGCTGCAGGGGTAATAACCTCTTCTGCTGCGGGGGTAATAACTTCTGCTGCAGGGACAATAACTTCTGCTACTGGATCAATAACCTCTTCTGCTGCAGGGGCAATAACCTCTTCAGCTACAGGGGCAATAACTTCTTCTGCTGCAGGGGCAATGTCTTCTTGCGAAGCCAGGATTGCAGCTAAATCTACAATAACAACGAAAAAGCACTGAATACCGTTTTAAGTCATATTATAATATTAAATTATTAATCATCATCATTTTTGACATCATCATCATTACCATTATTATTCTTATCATCGATGACAACATCACCATCATCATTGATTATAAATCATCATCATCGTCATCATCACCATCATCAGGTAATAAGCTGTCAATGGTAATTTGAGCTCCATCTGATTTATTTGTATAGAAATCCTTTTTTGTACAAATTATTTTGCACTCATGAAGTGCTGAAATCTGTTTCTCTCGTTTCTGAACCATGTCCATCAGAAATGAATTTCCAATGAAGGTGCTCAGTTTACTACTCAATTTGTATTTGCATTTCTATAAAAAAAGATTCTGAATAAACATTTGGATTCATAAGAGAACAACTTTATTCAAGGTCAAGTGTTCACAATATATAACACAATAACAGCAGCAACAAGCTTAAAACACTTGTGCTCATTTGAGTTTTGGACATTTTGATTGTATGCTTACACGTGTGTGCATCACTATGTTTCCCCAAAGACATTTTAGTACCATCAATACATTTTGAGGGGGTTATAATTCATTGGCTGATATTAGCCGGAAAATAGGGCTAATAGAATGGTGAAAGTTCGCTCCATACTATCCCCTAATTTCCCACAATCATAGAACAGCTTAAGGCCCAGCCACACCGCATACAATTTGACCCCAGTACGATTCGACATACCATAAAGTCATTGGTGATATCAACTGAGAGAGAGAGAGAGAGAGAGAGAGAGAGAGAGAGAGAGAGAGAGAGAGAGAGAGAGAGAGAGAGAGAGAGAGAGAGAGAGAGAGAGAGAGAGAGAGAGAGAGAGAACAGAGAGAGAGAGAGAGAGGCACATAGACAGTTACAGAGACACATATACGTGTATATCATGCCACAGAACGTCTCATACTGATAAACTATTATGATTCAGCGAACACAACCAACTGGACTACGACTATGGATAATACCAAAGATATTCTAAAAGGGTAAGATGGATTACTTAAAAGCTCGGCGAACCGGGCTGATAGAGTTATCGTTAGTGCGGACGTGTATACTATTCACAGTGGAGGCTATCCAAAAACTCGGACTGGAACTTGAACGGAGAATTCAACTGGCCTATTGATGTGCAAAATGTGTCACGTTTCAAAGGGACATAACCAGTGTTTCTGTCCTCACTACTCATATAGGGAAAAGAGACCGGATGTTTATCTTCCCCTGTACAGTCTTTGATAATACTCAACATTCAAGCTTTAGGTGAGACGAACGACTTCGGTTCAATCTTGTCATATCTATTTCAATGTCAGGCACTCTTCATCAGTTACGTCATTCAAATCATCCACAAAAACTAACCTCTTCAAATTGTCTTCACTTAAACTTGTCCTGCCGTGTATCCCGACCCTGATTCCCTAAATTTTGGGAAACGTTTGGGATCTTCCCAGTAATGTCTGTGTGAAGAATGGGCTTGCTTTTGTGTGTGGATGCGTGCGCTCTAGGTTTGTTTTTGACCGTGCGTTCGCGCGTGCGTGTGGGTGGGTGTGCTCGAGCGCGCGCGCGCGCGCGCGCGCGCGTGTGTGTGTGTGTGTGTGTGTGTGTGTGTGTGTGTGTGTGTGTGTGTGTGTGTGTGTGTGTGTGTTCATGCGTCTGGGTGAGTGGGCGTGCGCGTGTGTCTGTGTGTATGTGCGGGTGTCTGTCTGTGTGTTTTGCAATCACGTGTGCGCGTGTGTGTCCGCCTGAAAGTGTGTGGTGGTGTGTTGTGGGTGTGGGTGTGCAAGGCTACTTCGCGTTAGCTCTTTGGTTGTTTGTTTTCTTGTTTAATATTTATTGTTTAATGTTTTCTTTTTAATCAATGTAAATATGCTTTGTAAAGCGCTTAGAGACCGTACTGAGAATAGGCGCTATAAACATACACACTATTATTATTATTATTACATTTAAGCCTGTTTACCTCTTTAATGTGTAGCTAGTTTGGGCCTGGACCTATTATAGGATATGAAGCCGGCTTCAGTTGTTTGTGGTCGCGTGGGTTTGTTGAGAACTTCACCTGTTAGCAAAAGACACGCGCGCGCGCACACACAACACACACGCACGCATGTACACACGCACGCACACATAATAAATATACTCACACATAACACACACACGCGCGCACGCACGCACACACACATACATATATATACACACACACACATATAACACACACACACACACACACACACACACACACACACACACACACAGAGTGTAGGCGTACTGTAATTGAATCAAAGGGGAGCAACTGCCTGGTGCCATTCAAAGTATATTTTGTGAATTGCTTCCCTTTCACCAGGCACACAATATTGTGGCAGAGGCTCGGGGTACGGGCCCGTATCTCACATTCTCCAGGTCACGGGTACGGCGCTCAATCACGGGACGCATATATGGTGCGCAAATGTCTTAAAAAATAACTAATATTAACTCTGACATGTCCCTAACCCTAACCCTATTCCTTACCAATATGCGTTTAATTTACGAAATATTAAGAACATGCATTAATTTTGACGAACAATTCGACTAGAAAGAGTGGTGTGGTTTTTTATTATGCTCATTATCAGCAGGCATCCTCAGACAGACCGAGACAGACAGACAAGATAAAACAAGATAAGACAATACAAAACCTGACATACAAGTTATAACCACAGTGAACCACACGATTCAACAATGCCAATGGCAATGTCGTCATATATTACCTTGAATGCTTTGGTCGTACAACATGCACCCACCTGGCTTGCATGAGGCCTACTATATGTTGAGCTCAACTGACTAACCACCATAACACGACGTCGATGGGACAGTAAGTTAGAACACAAGAAACCAACATGGCTTTCCAAACCGAAACTTTTACACACACTTCACTACACGCCTACCGGTACCCGGAAGCGTTAGGATTATGACTTGTCGCAGGAAGGTAACGCAGTGTCGTACGTTTGCTAGCCGAATCGTGTTGTGGCGTTTTGCTTCAGCGCTCTTGTTTTGTGTGTGATTGTGTGTTTGTGTATTATTGTGTGTGTTAGTTGGTGGGTTTTTTGTGTGTGTATGTGTGTGTGCGCGCGTGTGTGTGTGTGTGTGTGTGTGTGTGTGTGTGTGTGTGTGTGTGTGTGTGTGTGTGTGTGTGTGTGTGTGTGTGTGTGTGTGTGTGTGTGTGCGCACGCACGCGCATTCGTGCACTTAAACTGTAGAGAGTTTCATCTTCACGGGCATGCAATAGATAACACCTATAAAGCGACCCGGCAACAGGTATTTGGTATTTTGGTATTTGGTATATTCTAGTCACAGATAAATTCGGGCTACTCTCCATTTTAACTCTTTTTTTCTCCCTTTTTTGACCTATCTATTGCGTGTCCGTGAATCCAAAACTGCCTAGTGTACATGCCTATTGTGGGAGTATGTACGATGTTTGTACACGAATGTACAATATGTGCGTGCACACGCTGTGTATATTTCTGTGCGTTAACGCGCCATATAATATGTGTGTGTGTGTGTGTCATTCGTTAAACGTCTATCCACTAATCGTCATATTAGACTGCCAATAAAAAATGTGTTAGTGTGTGCGTGTGTGTATGTGAGCATGCATATGACGGTATGTGTATGCATGTGTATGAACGCGCATTTTGAATGTATGTAGTTAATTAGATCGCCTTGAGTGCGTGTGTGTGTGTGTGTGTGTGTGTGTGTGTGTGTGTGTGTGTGTGTGTGTGTGTGTGTGTGTGTACGTGCGTGTGTGTGTGTGTGTGTGTGTGTGTGTGTGTGTGTGTGTGTGTACGTGCGTGTGTGTGTGTGTGTGTGCGTGTGCGTGCGTGTGTGTATGTGTGTGTGTGTGTGCGCGTGCGTGTGTTTGCATGTGTGTGTGTGTGTGCGTGTGCGTGTGTGTGCATGTGTGTGTGTGTGTGTGTATGTGTTGCATCTTCAAGCATAGGTCTAATCTCTCTCTCTCTCTCTCTCTCTCTCTCTCTCTCTCTCTCTCTCTCTCTCTCTCTCTCTCTCTCTCTCTCTCTCTCTCTCTCCCTCCCTTTCTCTGCGCGTGTGTGTGTGCTTGTTTGTGTGTTCAGAATGTGTGTATGTGTATGTGATACGTCTTGTGTAACCTAGTATACCCTGCAGCAAAGTGTAGGCCTAATGACTAAGCGTAAGCTAACCTAACATCTCGATTATTCGTTTGATATTATTACACTTGCTCTAATGATATACATTATATATTGATGCTTGATTTGGGCAATTACACAAACAAAGGAAAAAGAAGGATAAGTAATTACAAACAAAACGAAGGAATTGTCTCTTCTCGCAATGTGTAGCATTCTGTACAAGCACTATCAAGCACAATTTAACGCTTGCCATCAAAACTTGGAAGAACGCTCGGACGAGGAAACGTCATACAATGGTCTAGCTCCGGTTTTATCAGAAAATAGGATGGCAGTTTTTTCGGGGGTTTTTACCATTGGGACCGATAACAAAGTTCGGATTTGTATGAGGTATTATTATTTAGGTATTAGGTACTTTATTGCCACATAGACATCTCTGTGAAATTCGGGTTGCTCCTACATGGAGAGCGCGTCGCAGCCAGAGGCGCGCCACCCATTTAAAAAACAAAATTTGCATGCGATGTTTTGTGACTGATGAGGAAGGAAAGGGCCGGGGCGGGGGTAAATTTTGACCAAATTACAACTTTTTCGTTGCCATTGCGTTTAACGTGTGCTAAGTGCATGGGCACACGGGAGCTCGGTTTATCGTCTCATCCGAAAGACTCCACATTCAGACCGTAAGGCCTAGTTTGCAAAGTGAGAAGAAAAATCCCCTGTACCCAGGTTCGAACTCGGGTTTACTTGACACGAGGCGAACGCGTTACCACTGTGCCACTCTACACCGAGAACATGCGAGTCAAAAAAGAAGAAGAGAGAAAGGAACTAAAGAAAGAAATATAATTCTTAAAGGTGGACCCTGACGAATGAGTTTTTGCAAGAAACACGTCGAGATCACCAGAAAGACAGCCTTTTCAAGGATCGGAACACTCACTTTGCTCTGGTTTCCTAGAAATTAAACCGTCAAAACGGCGATGCCTCTTTGGCGGAGATGCCGGAGAGAGTAGCCATTTTGGATGGGGTGGGTGGAGGTCACTCATTGTGGTTGAAGCCTTTTCTTTTATTTGTAGTGCAGTAAAAAACAAAATTGGAGCTATTTCCTTTGTTGTGAGCGAAACTTCTTTAGATAAACTGTATAAAAAAACATTTTTGATAAATAAAAAGACTTGTATTGGGAAAATGTCAGGCAAACGATTTGGCGGCCATTAGAAAAGAGACCGCACACGCCTTCTCTTTGGGTGAAAGAATTAAGACATAAAATACATATGTAGATTACAAACACACACACAAACAATAAACAAACGAGCGAGGTGGTTTATCCTGTTTGAGTTGATTCCATAAATAAATTTAAAAAAAGCAGCACCCGGAAATATTCTAAAAAATGTGTAGGAAAATAAAGCAATGTGCATCATTATGCTCGAAATAAGATGGCTAATTGGTTTAATAAATTACCCAACCATCATAATTATGCTTAGAATGAAAAAGAAAACCAGACAGGGCATATATAGTCCACTTGATAATGAAGAGCTCCTTCAGAGCAAACGGGTTTGATTTTCAAAGTACAGTGGAACCTCCTTTATAAGACCTTCAAAATCATCCAAAATTAGGTCTTATTAGGGAGGGGTCTTATTTAATACAAAGACTGTAATTCTGATCGCTTCTCGGCCTTTTGGCTAAGACAGTGATTCAGGAACATAAATTTTTGTTTATACCCTGGTTGGTTTGTTCAGCCCGTCGTACATGGCGAAAGCCGATACGCGACGTTAAACTGAACTTCCACCAATACAAAGAAGGGCAATGTCTGAGAGAAGTAGGTCTTATGTGGGAGGGAGTTGCATAATGGGAGGTCTTATAAGGGAGGTTCCACTGTATGTTGTCCAGAGAACCGTTATGCGACCTCTAGCGCTGACATTAGTTTTTTTATGAAAGCTCACCTAGCTAACTGCACAGCCTTTTATTCTGTGGCTGTCAGCACTCTGATCATCATGGCCAATATCAGACAGCTCCCTTTCGTTATCAACCGTTATTAGACATGAACCTTTTTATGGTTAACTGTTAGCAGACAGGGTGTGGCTAACTGTTAACAAACAGGGTCTTAACAAACATGCCCTTTTTCATGGCTAACTTATTTTTCGGCCGACCACACATGACCTTCAACTGTTCGGGCTAAGGATTGTTTTAACATGTACAGGAAAAAGACCCACACAGGGCGTGTGTCCATGCTATCAACATCGTAATCAACACATTTTCAGGGCTGCCAGTATGGTAATCAGTAGTTTAAAGACCCACTGACCCGGCTGGATTAAGTCCCTTGTTTTTTTTTCTGGGTAGGTGTGGCCCACATACAGAATTTCCTCATATAGGATCGATGCTGCTCTTTAAAGTGGTGTCTCGAGGTGTGAGGAAATTTGTATGGGCTCCACACTTGGTCAAAATAAGATTTCTTACCAGCGAGAGAGGGAAACACGTGAAACCCGTGACCACTCGAGCGTTATGCCACCTGGCGGACAAAAGAGCCATCTAAGTCGCTCATTCGCCGCTCTTATTAGCTTTTTATGCATCTTGTTCGTCTGTTGGAACAACACATTATGGCCTCACCTCACAAAACCAAACCCTGCCCCTTTTGCTAAACAAAAAGGGCTCACAAAGCCAAACATCGCTTCTGTGGCTCAAAAAGGCTCACAAAACCAAACCCTGCCCCTTTTGCTCAAAAAGGGCTCACAAAACCAAACCCTGCCTCTGCGGCTCAAAAAGGGCTCACAAAGCCAAACACCGCTTCTTCGGCTAAAAAAGGGCTCACAAAACCAATCCCTACCTCTGCGGCTCAAAAAAAGGATAACTGAACCAAACCGCGCTTCTTCAGCTCAAAAAGGACTCACAAAACCACTCCCTGCCTCTACGGCTCAAAAGAGGACTCGCAAAACCAAACCTCGCATCTTCGGCTCAAAAAGGGCTCACAAAACCAAACCTCACGTCTTCGGCTCAAAAGAGGCTCACAAAAGCAAACGTCGCATCTTCAGCTCAAAAAAGGCTCACAAAACCAAACCTCGCTTCCTCGGCTCAAAAAGGGCTCACAAAACCAAACCTCGCATCTTCGGCTCAAAGAGGGCTCACAAAACCAACCCCTGCCTCTGCGGCTCAAAACAGGCTCCGAGGAAACAGCTCACTGTCAGTCGCGATTCTAAAGAAGCTTACCACCAAAAAAACAAAAAAACAACCGCTAGCGGACCGAAAAGGAAAGAAACAAGGTCGAAATATGAACTGACAGTGTGGATCAGGGAAGAAGAGACAGTTGAAGAAGGAGGAGGAGGAGGGGCTTCAGAGAAAGGACCCAGAAGTGATATAAATAATGTGACGTGTTATCCTTGTCTGTTTGAGGTGGATCATGACAGCAGTGTGCGGGAGTCAGCTACCTGCGATGGGGGCCCCACTTTATTTGCTTTTTTAAATATTGTAAGATGTAGTTCAAAGTATCTGTAGGTGTTGTATAGTATGTGTGTACCAGTTGCATGTATAAACTATTCAGCTATATATATATGCGTATTCGTTGGTGCAAGTGTGCGTACACGTGTGTGTGTTTTTGTTTTGTGTATGTTTCTCTCTCTCTCTCTCTCTCTCTCTCTCTCTCTCTCTCTCTCTCTCTCTCTCTCTCTCTCTCTCTCTCTCTCTCTCTCTCTCTCTCTCTCTCTCTCTCTCTCTCGAAATCCTGGGGACCCAGACTGAACCGCAGCTGCACCATTGTATGAGCAAAAAGGACATTAATGATTGCGGTTCGAAATTGTAATCGATGTAGATATGTTCCGTGAAAAGGGACTCTTTTCGCGATTGACTTCACTACTGATCATATTGTTCATATTTGTTTCGATATCGATCCTTTTATTGTGAAACGGCTGTAGAGGCTTTATCGCAACAAACCATTCATTCTCTCTCTCTCTCTCTCTCTCTCTCTCTCTCTCTCTCTCTCTCTCTCTCTCTCTCTCTCTCTCTCTCTCTCTCTCTCTCTCTCTCTCTCTCTCTCTCTCTCTCTCCCTCTCTCTCTCTCTCTCTCTCTCTCTCTCTCTCTCTCTCTCTCTCTCTCTCTGTATTATGTTGTGTATGTGTGCGTGCGCGCGCGCGCGCGCGTGTGTGTGTGTGTGTGTGTGTGTGTGTGTGTGTGTGTGTGTGTGTGTGTGTGTGTGTGTGAGTGTGTGTGTGTGTGTGTGTGTGTGTGTGTGTGTGTGTGTGTGTGCGTGCGCGTGCGTGCGTATGTGCGTGTGTGTGTGTGTGTGTGCGCGCGCGCGCGTGTGTGTGTGTGTGAGAGAGAGAGAGAGAGAGAAAGAAAGAGAGAGAGAGAGAGAGAGAGAGAGAGAGAGAGAGAGAGAGAGAGAGAGAGAGAGAGAGAGAGAGAGAGAGAGAGAGAGAGAGAGAGAGAGAGAGAGAGAGAGAGAGAACTCGAACTCGAACTCGAACTCGAAATGTTTAATGAGGATAAACCGAGTAAGCAGAAATAACAGCTTATTTTCACCGGGTCCTCTAAAATAATGACATATGAAGTGAATAAATAAATAAATAAATTACAAAACAAACTCAAATGGTTCAAAAGTAAACACAATCAAATGTAACAAATCCAAAGAACAAGGACAACATGAAATATAAATCAACATTCTCACAATTCGTTTCACACACATAAATCATAGACAAGTAATCAATTGACCATTTTACAATATCAGAAAACAGGAGCATACTAGCATTTACTAGAATTATAACATGCACAATAGATAAGTTAGAAAAGGGGAGAATGAACTGTTATAACCTTTCGAATAAATATTTATTAAAGCATCTTTTAAATGACAGCAATATGCTTTTAGTTTTTATGCACTCAGGGATTTCATTCCACAACCTTCCACCTGAGTATGTCAACGATGACATAAATAAGTCTGTTCTAGGTCGGGGGAGGAGTATGGTTTCTTTATTCCGCACCTGAGTTACATGAAACCTTTTACATAAATAAGGAGGAGCGAGTCCATTTAAAATGTTATACATAAAGACACCCTTATTAAATTGGCATTTGGAGTGGAAGGGAAGTATGTTAACAGTTTTATAATCAGAAATTGAAGTAGAGAGAGAGAGAGAAGAGAGAGAGAGAGAGAGAGAGAGAGAGAGAGAGAGAGAGAGAGAGAGAGAGAGAGAGAGAGAGAGAGAGAGAGAGAGAGAGAGAGAGAGAGAGAGAGAGAGAGAGAGAGAGAGAGAGAGAGAGAGAGAGAGAGAGAGAAGAGAGAGAGAGAGAGAGAGAGAGAGAGAGAGAGAGAGAGAGAGAGAGTTATTAATATTCATGTTCGGATATTGTTTACATTGCTTTGTTTTAACGTGTCAATTGTTTTGTATTTGTTTGTTAGGTTTTTGTACTCGTGACAGCAAGACAACTTCCCTTGTATGCCATGCATTTTAAAAAGGACAATAAATATTGATAGATTGGTTGTTTGATTGATTGATGCTGTTGTGAAGCATCCTGTGATGAGGAGGACATGTCAGCTGAAACCTGATGAACAACGAGGGCACGTAAGAAGGTCCACAATGTACTCGAACATGTATTCATTTACTTTACACCGACACTGAGCATGCATGGATTTGAACAAAAACAAGCTCAGGGCTGATTCCGTTGAGTAGATCACTTAATTCATGAGGCAGCAAAGATGACCCAAGTATCCGGCTTTCGTCAAATCTAAAAGCTGTGGCCACTGTCGCAACACATTCTGTTAGCACACTCACCTGCAAAACGCAACATCATTGGTATTTTTCGAGACCTATCACCCCCCTTAGAGATCTTCCAAGATGCTTTTAAATGCCCATTTGTTTTTAAATCCAACTTTGCATCTTACGAAAGTTCTAATCCAACACCTTTGTTATTTTGTCATTATTGTACCTATTGTACCCGTACTAACACTAAGACAAATGGTGAACGTTCATTTTCTTTCAGCGCCCCTTCTGTCTGGAACACCCTACCATATGAACTTCGTTCTGCTAAATCTTTCCAGTCTTTCAAAACCGCTCTTAAAACTCACCTCTTCCGGCAATACCTCTGATTTTTTCCCTGTCCTGTTTCCTGCCTTAAAATGATGTCCCCCACATTGTGGGTGGGTGGGTGTGCGCGCGTGTGTGGGTGTGGGCGTGTGCGTGCGTGCGTGTTGTGGCTGTGTGAATGTTTGTGATAGTTGATATTGTAGTAGCTTATTTATGTATTTATTTAAACAATTGTGAAGCGCCGTGAGCTCAAGAGAGAAAGGGCGCTCTATAAATGTTATTTATTATTATTATTATTTACTACATCACAAGGCCTAGCATAATACGATGTGCAGTAGTATAAACATTTCAAACCATGTCACTCATAGCCACTGCCAATCACATAGAACCTTAGGACCATTTCAGGGCTTCAACCTCGTAGGAAAAACACACAAAAACGGTAGACGGAGAAAACGTCCACGCACACAACCAGCCTTTCTGAAAATCGGTATTACATTCGTCAACATCTTGTAAGAAAACAGCGCTCAGGACTTGAAGATCACGTCTGACAGAACTTCAATGAGCAGAATGCTTGTAACAGTGTCTGCTGTGAAATGTTTGTGTTTCACATCAAGCCAATCCAAGCAATTTTTAGGAACGCACTTCCCAATAACAGGTTCATCAAATAAAACTTGTATGTCAAACAGTGGTTGGTTTCTTGTTGGCCTGAATGTATGTCAAACAGTGGTTGGTTTATTGTTGGCCTGGATGTATGTCAAACAGTGGTTGGTTTATTGTTGGCCTGGATGTATGTCAAACAGTGGTTGGTTTATTGTTGGCCTGGATGTATGTCAAACAGTGGTTGGTTTCTTGTTGGCCTGGATGTATGTCAAACAGTGGTTGGTTTATTGTTGGCCTGGATGTATGTCAAACAGTGGTTGGTTTCTTGTTGGCCTGGATGTATATCAAACAGTGGTTGATTTCTTGTTGTCCTGGATGTATGTCAAACAATGGTTGATTTCCTGTTGGCCTGAATGTATGTCAAACAATGGTTGATTTCTTGTTGTCCTGGATGTATGTCAAACAATGGTTGATTTCCTGTTGGCCTGAATGTATGTCAAACAGTGGTTGATTTATTTTTGGCCTGGATGTATGTCAAACAGTGGTTGATTTCTTGTTGGCCTGGATGTATGTCAAGCAATGGTTGGTTTCTTGTTGGCCTGGATGTATGTCAAACAACGGTTGATTTCTTGCTAGCCTGCTCCTAATTGTTAGCAAAGTCTGTGGATGTGCGTTTAAATTTTAGTTTTACGTGGGAGTAGAGTCTACTGCATTATTGAAGGTTATAAGACATACCTTTACGTGTTACATGAAACATCCTGGTGTAGCACCGCTTGGAGTCCTAAAATGTCCCCGGGGACGTTTCCAGAGGGGTGGGGGTCGAACTGGGGTGTTACACTGGTACAATAGAATGGCGTAGCGTGGTTGCCACTCACTTTGGCCCATTCATTTCGGCCCAAGGCAATGGTCATTTCGGCCCAGTATTACAAGATAATTCAGTTTCCAGAGGGGGGCGGGGCGAACTGGGGTGTTACACTGGTACAATAGAATGGCGTAGCATGGTTGCCACTCACTTTGGCCCATTCATTTCGACCCAAGGCAATGGTCATTTCGGCCCAGTATTACAAGATAATTCAGTTTCCAGAGGGGGGCGGGGCGAACTGGGGTGTTACACTGGTACAATAGAATGGCGTAGCGTGGTTGCCACTCACTTTGGCCCATTCATTTCGACCAAAGGCAATGGTCATTTCTGCCCAGTATTACAAGATAATTCAGCAAAGTATTATAAAATGCTGCAGCAATGTAATATGATTTTCCCCTTCCCTGGGACAATGGAAGTCATCAAGGAAGACATGCCTTGCTTTCATCAAGGCCCTTGTTTGTCAGAAGACTCTTCTTTCGTCCCTGGGTTTGTGCAATTTGGCCCTAAACTCAAATCACTAGTTTATTATTATATCAGGTCTTTAAATATACAGGAAGGTAGCTGTCTACATTTGTGACGTCGGTTACGATTTCAGCAACTCTTTGCGCGAACATATATGCACATACTGTGCATATGTGTGTGGACCGTGGACCTACGTGTGTGTGCAGGGCTCCCAGGGACACCCATTTGGGGGTCTATGAAGTACAAACATTCTAAAGGACCCTCTACAAGAATGTTCAGGGGGTTCCAGGGATGCACTAGAACAAATTATTTTTAGCATTCGCAATGCCACCTGGACCCTCTATCCCGCCTCTATGACCCTCTATACTGTACGTGAAGGAGTTCCTGGGACCCATTGATTTGCGGGACTATTGGGAGCCCTGGTGTGTATGAATCTGTGTGTCTGTCTGATTGTGTGCTGACTGATTTTTCTGTCCAGAACATTACCACCAAGAGTAAGGAACAACTGAAGGCTCTGCAAACAGACACTATTAGTTTTATCCTCAATCACTAATTTCAAAAGTTTGACACACACGTGTTTGCGTTGATTGAAAACAAACCACAGACAAAGGGAAAACCAAGCGAATCCATGACTTTGGGAGCTGCTACAATAGAAATCTCAACATCCAGAAATTGAGGACCTGTCTTCCAGTACTTCAGGAGTATATGACACAGCCAGGGTGACTGTGGTCAAAGTACTGGGAATAATCTTGAATTAGACCTTACCCCCAGGTGAAGGTCATCTATTTGATCCGGGATCTTCGTGGAGATGTGAACTCAAGGAAGAAGACGGGAGTGAAACCAAAGTTTACATAGCAGGTTTGTTTTCTACATTGATGATTTTCAATCCAAGGCAATGGCCATTTCGGCCCAAGGCAATGGTCATTTGTAGCCAGTATTACAAGAGCATTCAGCACAAAGTATCATCAAATGCTGTAGCAATGTAATATGGTTTTCCCCTTCCCTAGGACACATGGAAGTCATCAAGGAAGACATGCCTTGCTTTCATCAAGGCCCTTGTTTGGCAGAAGACTCTTCTTTCTTACACTGGATTGTAGACTGCGTCTGAATGGTTGTCAGAATGTCTTGGACACTATTACCAGAGTATGGTAAATAGGCACTATACCTCTGTGTGTGTGTGTGTGTGTGTGTGTGTGTGTGTGTGTGTGTGTGTGTGTGTGTGTGTGTGTGTGTGTGTGCGTGTGCGTGCGTGTGTGTGTGTGTGTGTGTGTGTGTGTGTGTGTGTGTGTGTGTGTGTGCGTGTGCGTGTGTGCGCGTGTGCGCGTGCGTGCGTGCATGCGCGCGCGTACTCTTCATTATGCATTGCTAGTATATTGTGGTGGTGGTGGTGGTGATGATGGTGGTGGAGGTGTGTGCATTGTGTGTGCGCCTGTGTGTCTGCGTGTCTGTGTCTGTGTGTCTAAGCATTAAAAAAAAACCGGACATAATCATAGTTCATATAACTAAGACCTTAACTCAAGACACAGGCCACCATTCTGAACTGTAGGTGGTCGATAAACAATGTTATTATCTCCAAGCAAGTGAACAAAATTGTTTGAAGTTGAAGAGAGGTCAATCTCTAGACCTTAGATGACCTTGTAAGTTGAAGACAAGCCATCTTGAACGCAAGACGACCTGACAAGTTGCACGCCAACTGCAGCAAACTCAGAGACTACGCCTGTAGCCATGGTTTGTGGGGTTTTGCTTACATCAAGCAGCCCTCTATTACCAACCCTCACCCCCCCCCCCCCACTTCCACTCTCCAAGGGAAATCCCGGAGTAAAAGAAAAAAACTGTGAGAGTGACATCTTGAGTAGGGATGGTCATAAGCTGGGAGAGGGGGTAGTGAAAGCAAAAGGATGGTAAACGCACATACTAACGTGTGGGTCTTTAAAAAAACACAACTTTGTATGTCTTTGTTCCTATAAAATGTCGTATTTCCCAGAAAGTCCAATCATGACAGATATACGCAGTTGCGTGTTGGAAAAATAGGAAAGGGGTGGGGTGACTGCACCCATTCCATCATCAATGTTTGTCCCTCGTTGGTGCTGCATTTTCCTTACGACCTGTTGAAAATGAACGAACAAATGCCACATGTTTTCGAAGGCCATAAACAGATGACAACTTGAGGTCCAGTGCCTTACAGTGGTGCTAAGGTAAGACGAAGCGAACACCGACGAAAAACTCCTTGTTGGCCACAGCAAGAAGTTGTGGAACTCACGAAGAACTACTACAAGACCAACTAAGCTTTTCACCCTCTCTATTGCAAATATTTAATTCTGCATTGATGCTTTCATCAGCACCATCATTTGCAAAGAACACGAACAGAATTGCTTGGTTTGGGGGGGGGGGTGTTTGTTTCCACATGATACGATACAGAAGACTTGTCTCAGATTATCTTCCAGTTTTGTTTGAAACCAATGTGTCTTGTCCTGGAGCCCTGCCAATCTCAAAAATCACAAAGAATCGTATCAGGACTGCTGCCATGTAACTCAAGCATGGGAATCATGTTTCAATAACGCTCTACGCACGTTGATACCAAATCGTGTATCAATAAAGTGTGACACGCTCTCATGCCAATCATGTGTAAGTAATGTTTGCCAAACTAATGTTAATTAATCATTGGCCGTGTTTGGCAAAGTTTCATGTTGCCATGTGTCAATAACGTTTGACGAATTATTATGTCAACCATGAAACATTTGTGTTTAATAAACTTCTATGTCGATCATGTATCAAGTATGTTTCACAAATTATCACATCAATCATCATGTATCAAGAATGTTTCACAAATTATAGCTATGCTCCAGGGCATTCCGCCTGGTCGTCCTCACAGACTTTCGACGAATCGCTCATCCTGCTGATGAGAACTCTATCATGGAAGCTCCAGGATGTAATTTACATCAAATTTAACTAGGCAAAACGCGTCACCGTCAACACTTTTGACGAGAGATCCGAAACGAGTTTAAGCGCCGTGGAGAAGAGCAGAGCCTGGGTTATTGACCGCTATTGATTGTGATTTGATCCCTCATTTTTTGCAGCAAGGGGTCATCTAGCCCATGAAGTCTGCAATAAAATGTAACTAATACTACAGTGAGACACTATTGGTCCATTATTCTGGAAACTGACCCATCATTTTCTGCAATCAGGGGTCAAATGAAATATGAATTTTTGAAAGAATCTGAAGCTCTGGAAGAGTACGTTCTCTACGACAACTTTCGCACCTTTTGTTACCGTAAATTGCGCGTGCAGGACGAGTCTTTCGGCGTGGAAGTGGAAGTGTTGGGAGCTGTGCAGAGCAAGGTGGAATCGTTCTGCAAGGGTGTCGGGTCTGCATGGGCCCGCAAAGTGGAGTTGAGAGTGTAAGGCGCCCGGTTCAGTGAGAGGTTCCGGGTGTCGGCTGAAGACTGCAGTCTGCTGATGAGACAATCGTCCTCAGTTCGTGATGCCTGGTTTGAAAAGATCACGTTAGGCAGGATTCACAACCGCAGTAAGAAGTGAAAGAAAGTGCATGGGATGAAGACTGTACGTTCTTAGATTGCTGATAGCCGTGGTAAAGGTTTTCCTCCTCCTCCTCCTCCTCCTCCTCCTCCTCCTCCTCCTCCTCCTTTTCCTCTTTCTTTTGCTCCTCCTTTTCTTCTTCTTCATCTTCATCATCATCATCATTATCTTTATCTTCTTCTTCAAATGATTGCATAACTTCAAAACATACACCAATGTGGGTTTCACTCTTTGCCGAAACTACAGTCGACCATTCCGTTGCAAGACACACACGGGATGTTGTCATATCTTTCATTGTGGATCAGCCGACATGCTGCAAACTGCCGTGGCTTTTCTCTCTCAGGAAGGGGAGCAATTGTGTGGGTGAAAATATCATCCTCTCTCCTGCAGTGGACAAGGCAATAGGCAGGGAGCTGTGGTTAGCCTTTTACGACGACACCTCACACAAAACGCGTGGAGTGGCCATAGCTAAGCGCGGATTCAATGAGTGAGTGAAAGAGACCTACGTGAAGAAAATCACATCTGGACCTGCACGACCAGGCTGACCTGGATCTGACGAGCTTAGCCATTCTGTGAAGGGTACAGACAATTACAATGTGGCTGACCCCGGTATTGTCTACCCCCGTGACATCAGAGATTTGACTACACAATCTGTTTCCGTTTCAACTGGTTCGCCTGGTTTTATATGGCAGGCCAGATCCGATGACACCCGTTCCAGACCCTAAATCTTCTGAATATCTTACTTCGTGAGGCTGAAGTCCGACGAAACAGCGCGTTACGCGGACGAACTTCCTTTCTGTCACTACCTGAATATTCTGAGCACCCTGCACGCGACGGGGTTCCACTGAGTGTACGTGCACGTGGAAGTGGATCCCCGCCGGTCGGTGGTGGCGCAAACTGGCCAGGGAGAACTCTGGAAATTTCATTTATGAGAAATTGCGCATGTGGTGTTTTGGCAAAATACTTTTTAATGCGCGCGTTTATTGTATCGTTATCAATTTGTGACGGGTTTGTTTGTACATGTGTGTGGCGTGCCTCTATAACATTATCCTGTGTTTGAGGACATGATTGATTTATGGAAGGATGGGTGGATGGATTGATGGATGGATTGATGGATGGATTGATGGATGGATGGATGGATGGATTGATGGATGAATGGATGGATGGATTTTGTTATTGATTGATTGATTGATCGATTGATTGAATGGTGGTGGAGGTGGTCCCACCCTCCAACAAAGTCAAAAGGTGGTATCAGCCCTCTTCGCTTGTTTTGTGACCGTACCTTCTGGCATCGCTTAACCCTTTCACCGCCAGCCATCTTTGAGCCAAAAATTTCCATTAGACTTACTTGGCTACTGAAAATATTTTGTCTGTAATATTGTAGGATTTCTCTTTGACTCATTTAGAATAGGGGCACTCCTAACTGCCCAAATTTAGGAACGCATTGTCATTGAATAACAGACCCTGATTTGAAGGGTTTTAATGACATGGGTATTAAGTAATTGTGGTGCAAAAATGCGACATTGGCGGTGAAAGGGTTAACGCGACAGTGACCTTGACCAGTGAAGTTGAGGTGAGCTCAATCTTTAGACCCCCGATGACCTCGTAATTTGAAAACAAGCCATATTGAATGCACGACGACCTGACAAGCTGCACACCAACTGCAGCAAACTCAGAGAGAACCATGGTGTGTGGGTTTGTTCACCCCAAGCAGCCCTTTACCAACCCGCACACCCTTACCCCCACTTCCGCTCTCCAGGGGATCTCACGGAGTAAACTAAAACTTGTGATTGTGAAATAGTCATTAGGGATAGCAATGAGGTGGTAGAGTGCACGTGGGGTGTGTGTGTGTGGGGGGGTAATAATGCGGAAGACTAGGGTGGTAACTTACAGACGTTACTGTTTTTTCAAAACCTATGAAATGTCATTTTTCACAGAAAGTCCACACAGTTGCGTGTTGGAAGAACAGGAAACGGGTAGGAACGGTAGAACCATGCCAAACATGTATATGTCTTTGATACTGGCTTTTCCTTATATCCTGTTGAAAACGAACAAATGCCACTTGCTTTAGGCCATAAACAGATGACTACTTGAGGTCCAGTGTCTTACTGTGATGCAAAA
Source organism: Phymorhynchus buccinoides (assembly GCA_017654935.2). Lineage (NCBI taxonomy): Eukaryota > Metazoa > Mollusca > Gastropoda > Neogastropoda > Raphitomidae > Phymorhynchus > Phymorhynchus buccinoides. The sequence goes on from CM065691.1 coordinate 15,383,535, forward strand.
GTAAGACGATGTGCAAACTGACGAACAACTCCTTGTTGGCCACAGTAAGAAGTTGTGGAACTCACGGAGAACTACTACAAGACCAACTAACCGTTTCACCCTTTCCAATCCAAAGGTTTAATTCTGCGTTGATGCTTTCATCAGCACCATCATGGTCAAAGAACACGAACAGGATTGTTTGTTTTTGGTTGTTGCTTTTCTCACATGATGCGATACAGTGTGTCTTGTCCTGGAGCCCTGCCAATCTAAACAATCACAAAGAATCGTATCAGGACTGCTGCCATGTAACTCAAGCATGGGAATCATGTTTCAATAACGCTCTACGCACGTTGATACCAAATTGTGTATCAATAAAGTGTGACACGCTCTCATACATGTGGGTGAAAATATAATCCTCTCTTCTGCAGTGAACAAGGCAATAGGCAGGGACCTGTGGTTAGCCTTTTACGACGACACATCAGACAAAACGTGTGGAGTGTCCATAGCTAAGCGCGGATTCCTATGAGTGAGTGAAAGAAAACCACATCTGGACCTGCACGACCAGGCTGTCCTGGCTCTGACGAGGTTAGCCATTCTGTGAAGGGTACAGACATTTACGATGTGGCTGACCCCGGTATGGTCTACCCCCATGGCATCAGACATTTGACCACACCATCTGTTTCCGTTTCAACTGGCTCGCCTGATTTTCTATGGCAGGCCAGATCCGATGACACCCGTTCCAGACCCTACATCTTCTGAATATCTTTCTTCATGAGGCTGAAGTCTGATGAATCTTACTTCGTGAGGTTGAAGTCTGACGAATCTTACTTCGTGAGGCTGAAGTCTGACGAATGTTACTTCGTGAGGCTGAAATCTGACGAATCTTACTTCGTGAGGCTAAAGTCTGACGAATATTACTTCGTGAGGCTGAAGTTTGACGGATCTTACTTCGTGAGGCTGAAGTATAACGAATCTTACTTCGTGAGTCCAACGGAATGTCCTTTCTGTCACTACCTGAGTGTTCTGAGCACCCTGCACGTGGCGGGGTTCCACTGAGTGTACGTGCACGTGGAAGCGGATTCCCGCCACTCGGTGGTGGCGCGAACGAGCCAGGGAGAACTCTACAAATTACATTTATGTTATTGATTGATTGATTGATTGACTGAATGTCACGATGGTCGAGGTGGTACCACACTCCACCATCTTCCAACACCCTGTGGGCGTCGTTCAGCTCGTCAGTGACCTTGACCAGTGAAGTTAAGGTGAGCTCAATCAATAAACCTCCGATGACCTCCGAATTTGCAAACAAGCCATCTTGAACGCAAGACGACCTGACAAGTTGCACGCCAACTGCAGCAAACTCAGAGACTACGCCTATAGCCATGGTGTGTGGGTTTGTTTACATCAAGCAGCCCTTTACCAACCCTCACACCATTAACCCCCACATCCACTCTCCAGGGGAAGTCCTGGAGTAAAAGAAAAAACTGTGAGAGTGACATCATCAGTAGGGATGGCAATAAGGTGGGAGGGATATTTACGAAAGCGCGCATTGGCATATCAGAAGCGCGAGAAAAACATTTGCGCTTTTGAATGTCGCCCAGGTGGAAGAGGGGGTAGTGAAAGCAATAGGATTGTAAACGCACATAATAAAGTGTGGGTCTTTTAAAAAATATTTACTTTTTATGTAATTGTTCCTATACAATTTCGTATTTCCCAGAAAGTCCAGTCGTGACAGATATACGCAGTTGCGTGTTGGAAAAATAGGAAAGGGGTGGGGTGACTGCACCCATTCCATCATCCATGTTCATCCCTCTTTGATGCTGCCTTTTCCTTACGACCTGTTGAAAATGAACGAACAAATGCCACATGTTTTCGAAGGCCATAAACAGATGACAACTTGAGGTCCGGTGCCTTACAGTGGTGCAAAGGTACGACGATGCGAACACTGACGAAAAACACTTTCTTGGCCACAGTAAGAAGTTGTGGAACTCACGAAGAACTACTACAAGGCCAACTAAGCTTTCCACCCTCTCTATTGCAAATATTTAATTTTGTATTGATGCTTTCATCAGCACCATCATGGTCAATTACACGAAAATGGTTGGGGGGGTTTGTTGTTGTTTTTTCCAACATAATTATGCATAATACAGAAGACTTGTCTCAGATTATCATTCAGTTTTGTTTGAAGCCAATGTGTCTTGTCCTGGAGCCCTGCCAATCTAAACAAAATCACCAAGAATCGTATCAAGACTGCTGCCATGTAACTCAAGCACGGGAATCATTTTTCAATAACGCTCTACGCACTTTGATACCAAATTGTGTATCAATAAAGTGTGACACGCTCTCATACTTGTGGGTGAAAATATCATCCTCTCTCCTGCAGTGAACAAGGCAATAGGCAGGGAGCTGTGGTTAGCCTTTTACGACGACACCTCACACAAAACGTGTGGAGTGGCCATAGCTAAGTGCGGATTCAATGAGTGAGTGAAAGAGACCTACGTGAAGGAAAACCACATCTGGACCTGCACGACCAGGCTGACCTGGATCTGACGAGCTTAGCCATTCTGTGAAGGGTACAGACAATTACAGTGTGGCTCACCCCAGTATTGTCTACCCCCGTGACATCAGAGATTTGACTACACCATCTGTTTCTGTTTCAACTGGCTCGCCTGGTTTTCTATGGCAGACCAGATCTGATGACACCCGTACAGAGCTCCAGACCCTAGATCTTCTGAATATCTTACTTCATGAGGCTGAAGTATGACGAATTTTACTTCGTGAGGCTGAAGTGTGACGAATCTTACTTCGTGAGGCTGAAGTGTGACGAATCTTACTTCGTGAGGCTGACGAATCTTACTTCGTGAGGCTGAAGTGTGACGAATCTTACTTCGTGAGGCTGAAGTGTGACGAATTTTACTTTGTGAGGCTGAAGTCTGACGAATCTTTCTTCGTGAGGCTGAAGTCTGACGAATCTTACTTCGTGAGGCTGACGTCCGACGAAACAGCACGTTACGGGGACGAATGTCCTTTCTGTCACTACCTGAGTGTTCTGAGCACCCTGCACGTGGCGGGGTTCCACTGAGTGTATGTGCGCGTGGAAGTGGATCCCCGCCAGTCGGTGGTGGCGCGAACTGGCCAGGGATAACTCTGGATAGTGCATTTATGAGAGAGTGCGCATGGTTGTTTTTTTGTAAAAATAGTTTTTAATGCACGCTTTTATTGTATCGTTATCAATTTGTGTCGGGTTTGTTTTTGCATGTGTGTGACGTGCCTCTCTAAAAAAAAAAATCATTATCCTGCGCTGGAGAACATGATTGATTGATGGAAGGATGGGTGGATGGAATGATGGATGGATTGATGGATGAATGGTTGGGATAAATGGATGGATGGATGGATTGTGTTATTGATTGATTGATTGATTGATTGATTGATTGATTGATTGATTGATTGATTGATAGAATGAATGTTACGATGGTGGAGGTGGTCCCACACTCCACCATCTTCCAACACCCTGTGGGCGTCGTTCAGCTCGTCAGTGTAGCCATGATGTGTTAGTAATGCGGAAGACTAGGGTGGTAAATTACAGACGTTACTGTTTTTCAAAACCTATGAAATGTATTTTTTTCACAGAAAGCCCGGTCCACACAGTTGCGTGTTTGAAGAATAGGGAACAGGTAGGAACGGTAGAACCATTCCAAGCATGTATCTTTCTTTGATACTTGCTTTTCCTTATGTCCAGTTGAAAATGAACGAACAAATGCCACATGTTTTAGAAGGCCATAAACAGATGACTACTTGAGACCCAGTGCCTTACAGTGTTGCAAAAGTAAGACGATGCGAACACTGACGAACAACTCCTTGTTGGCCACAGTAAGAAGTTGTGGAACTCACGGAGAACTACTACAAGGCCAACTAACCATTTCACCCTTTCAAATCCAAAGATTTAATTCTGCATCGATGCTTTCATTAGCACTGTCATGGTCAAAGAACATGAACATTGAACAGGGGTGTATGTTTTCGACATATGTATGATACGACACAGAAGACTTATCTCGGATTATCTTTCAGTTTCGCTTGAAACCAATGTGTCTTTTTGTCTTGGAGCCCTGCCAATCACAACGAATCGCATCAGGACTGCTGCCATATAAAACAAGCATAGGAATCATGTTTCAATAACGCTCGACGCACGCTCATACCAAATCGTGTATCAATAAAGTGTGACTACCTCTCGTGCCAATCATGTGTCGTTAATATTTGCCAAGCTAGTGTTAACTAACCATGTAATTAGTGATCATGTTTGGCAAAGTCTCACTTTTTCATGTATCAATAATGTTCGACGAACTCTCATGCCAATCGTGAGTCACAAGCGTTTATGTCAATCAGGTTTCAGGGATGTTTCCTATATCAATACACTTTGAAAATATTCCATGTCAATTACTTGTCACTTATGTTTGACAGAGCTTTGATCCTGTGTCAATAATGAGTGACAAACTCTCATGTTAGTCTCGTATGAGCAATGATATTTAGAAGATTCTTGCGTCACTCATGTTGTTAATCAATCGGGTTTTGCAAACACTCGTGTTAAATATGCTTGAACACACTTTGACACAAATATAATGTCAATCATTTATCACTAATGTTTGACAAAGTTTGACAAATTTCGTGTCAGTCAAATATCAATGTTTGGCAACATTTTCGTGTCAATCCTGTATCAGTATGTATTCAGAAGTTTCGTGTCACGAATAGTGTTCCAAAGTGTCGTGCCAATCATGTAGGTCCTATTTATATTTATTCAATACACGGAGTAGGCTATCAATATTCATAGGTGTTACTGACATCCTTATGCGTTACAAATATTTTGTTCTTTGAATATTATACCAGTCTGTCTTTTTTTCATTCCAACTGTACCCCCACCCACCCTCCCTCCGTAACATTGTGCGTGTGAGTGTGCCTGTATGCCCTTTCCCACACTCCATTTCAGTATTCCGTCTCTCTTTCTTTTCATTGCTTCTCTGTCAGCATCTCATTTTTTGTCTCTTTGTCTCTCTATTGCACCCGCTTTGTCTTTCTCCCTCTCTGACCTTTTCTTTGTTTCTGATATCAGATGCGATGTCAGTGTGTACTTGTGTTTTTGAGAACACACTGTTTTGTTGGTGAAAGTATTACTTCGCAAGCAACCCTTAATGCACATTAATTAACTTTAACTCGACATGCATGTGGGTCAAAACAAATGCTCAAAGACATCCTTGACATCCTTACATCAGAAGGAGGAATCTTCTTTGGTGAAAGAGTTATTCTTGCCGGGCTACCCGCCACCTTTTTGTCGTCACAATAACTGGTTCGCTTTTGCCGACAGGGGCAAGGACCTCACACGAGACATCATCTACGTCAAGAAAGATTTTCTCAGGGCCTAAACAAAATGGGAACGAGCTCTTGGAGCTAACCCTAGCCGACAGGCGAGGCTGTGCCAGCACACAGAGACGGTGAACCAGCTTTCACATACAGACGATTCAAGATGTTATTACATTCCAAAGTCCCTTGGGGGTATAAACGAGAAGGAGGGCCGGAGGTGTGTTGTTGTATTATACGTGATTACGTTGCTCTACATATCTGCATTGTTACAAAGTCCGGATGTTTCTGGTGTTGCACTGCCTCCGGGCATTGCCTCTAGGATCGTTCACATCATCTTGATATCTACTAATGTCCCACAATTTATGTGTCTGTTCCAGACCGGAGGACGTTAAGCAGAATTGCATTCAGGTGTGTTGTGGTGGACACGGGCTCCAACTATCCACGTGACATCTGAGCAGTGCTGCTTGCAAGTTTTGTTTCAGTCATGTACCGACGGCGTTTGACAAACGTTTTTGTTTTTAGTTTGTTTTGCAATATGGTTTTCTTGCACGCACAAAAAAGCGTGAGTACATTTAAACACACCCGATTACAGACGAGTTTTATCATTATTTGTGTGCTATTTGTAATTTTGTTTTGTCATATTATGCACAACAAAGTCTGAGTATGTGTGTATGTATGCCTGTCTGTCGTGTCCAAATATGACAACCAGATAGCTGATGGTGCACAGCTGTTCTGTCCCACACAAAATCAAGCTGTTTAGTTAAGAGACTGAGTCTAAAAATCTTAGATACAAAATGCACAAAGCATTTGTTTGTATACATATGTTGGCTGTATGTTCTTCATTTATATATATCTTCCATCGGATTGATGGTAAAAAGCTTATTTTTTGTTGAGTAGTATCGTGCAACTTGCTTAGTAGAAGATGTTCGCAAATAATACACTTATATTGCAAACATAAATAAAATTGCCCGTGAGTAAAAATCTAGCGATATCTATCGAATACAACTAATTAGGCACATACTACAACATATTCTTGACTGTTCTTTATGATAAGTTACTGATTTTTTCTGCCTTGTTGGTCCATTCACCTGCATTTTTTCTATAAAACCCTTCCACGTTTTTCCTTTTTACAATTTATGACATGCCAGTTGTTGTTTTTATTGTACACTGGCATCCATACGTGATAGTTACGCACTTGAGTGGGCACCTGTTGTCCATTCTGCAGTGCATATTAGCTTATATATCATTGTTTATGTATTTTAGCTTACTAGTATGTATTTGTTATCCTTTTTACTGTTTTTTTAAAACCTGGATCCGATAAATGAGAGTATGGTAGCTCCACGTTTCCAGCACTGTGTGGACTTATGAGCTATAGGGCATAATGATGGAAGTGTCATGTTATGAATTGTACTACATATTTTGTTTTCAGGTTTTGTACGTTGTTAAGATTCATGGATTTGTGTTTTGCTATACGTGGTAGAACTTTATGTGGCGACAGTCCTGAGATAACCATAGCTGTTGACGGGACTATAACAGACTAACTAACTAACTACTGATGGTAACCTAAAGTTGGCTTGCAAAAACTTCTGAAAATAAATTATAGACAAGGGCGTCGCCGAGCGGCAGACATGTCCGTCACCAGCAATGCCACGCACTTGCGACACCCCGTAGTGTCACATCCTGACACAAAAGTGGAAGGGATTCTGTCTTCTAGTTCACGAGATACAGCTTGAAGAAGAAACATACAGCGCAAAGAAGGAAACTTCGGTTTTCAAGGTCACACTTCAAGGTCAAGGTCAGCATGGTGATACTTTATGCTCGGATGTTTTCTTCTCTAGGGTATACAGTACCACACACAATCTGAAGCGCTTCTGTCAAGCACAAATGTGGAAAATATGTCTTAAAACCCAATGTGTAGACCCCTACCACTTTCAAGGCCTACCGATCGCCCGGACCGTGACCTTGACCTTGATCGGTATGCCACCATCAGAACGGGCATAAGCTAAAGTACCTCCATGCCAAATTTGAAGACTCTAACACTAACAGTGTGGGAGTTATGGCCCCTGAAAGATGTTCGGTTTTCAAGGTCGTACGCCAAGGTCAAGGTCACGACGGCAAAATGGTTTGCGCGGATGCCTTCCTCTCATGGTGACACACCAGCACATACAATTTGACGTGATTCGGTCAACCCGTTCGAAAGATATCCTTGGGACAGACAGAAGGAGAAAAAATGACCCTTCGATTTTCAGGCTCCAGCGATCTTTTTGACCTTGACCTTGACCTTGATCGGTATGCCATCAACAGAACGGGTATAAGCCAAACCACCTTCATGCCAAGTTTCAACATCCTATGTTGATCGGTGCCCGAGATATGGCTAAAAATAGATTTTCGGGTTTCAAGGTCATACGTCAAGGTCAAGGTCACGCCGGCAAAATGGTTTACGCGGATCTCTTCCTATTACGGTGGCACACCTTCGCACAAAATTGGACGTGATTCGGTCAAGCGGTTCGGGAGATATCCTTGGGACAGACAGGGGGGGGGGAGAAAAAAAAAACCCAGACAAACCAGCCCATCGCAAAGTCCGATCACCTTCGGTGACGGACAATAAAGTAAATGTTCCTCCCGAAGCAGCTGTGAGTGCAACTACTATTCCGGAGACTGGGCTAATATTTGTTGATAATAGTGTTGCTTTGCCCAGGGTATATCCTCTCTCTCTCTCTCTCTCTCTCTCTCTCTCTCTCTCTCTCTCTCTCTCTCTCTCTCTCTCTCTCTCTCTCTCTCTCTCTCTCTCTCTCTCTCTCTCTCTCTCTCTCTCTCTCTCTCTCTCTCTCTCTCTCTCTCTCTCTTAGTATTTATTTGTTTATTTATCCTTGTACGTGTTTACATGTTTATGTGTTTATTCTTTAATTTCTTAACCTCATGTGTATGCATGCCTGTGGCCTAAACACATTAAATTATCTGAAGTCTGAAGTCTGAAGTCTGAAGTCTCTCTCTCTCTCTCTCTCTCTCTCTCTCTCTCTCTCTCTCTCTCTCTCTCTCTCTCTCATATCAATAGGTTCTTATGTGTCCTCACTGTTGGGCCAGACAAAACACAGTAGTATTACCATATGTTACACTACCTGTCTCTTCGTATCAAAAAGACTCGAAGCAAGTAGGCTACACATATATTGATTATACAGAATAGTGACATCTCTCTCTCTCTCTCTCTCTCTCTCTCTCTCTCTCTCTCTCTCTCTCTCTCTCTCTCTCTCTCTCTCTCTCTCTCTCTCTCTCTCTCTCTCTCTCTCTCTCTGCTCTCTCTCTCTCTCTGGGCTGGGTGGAAAAAAGAAAAGCATTGTATCTCATGTTTCCCTGGTTAAGTAAAATTTCTTTTTCGTTTTCGTTTAAATAAAATTTCATTTTCGTTTTTTCGTTTTCGTCTCTCTCTCTCTCTCTCTCTCTCTCTCTCTCTCTCTCTCTCTCTCTCTCTCTCTCTCTCTCTCTCTCTCTCTCTCTCTCTCTCTCTCTCTCTCTCTCTCTCTCTCTCTCTCTCTCTCTCTCTCTCTCTCTCTCTCTCTCTCGCGCAATTCAGCATTTCCTTATTACGTTTGTCTC
>CM065691.1:15397459-15412459 GCA_017654935.2 Phymorhynchus buccinoides
CATATCACGATAGCCCCGTCGTTCTTTCATCCATTTCGTAATCATTGTTGTTCCAGCTTATAATTCCTTCGACTTTTTTTCTCTCTGTCTATCTACCTTACACTAGGCACGGTTTAAAGTATTAGACAAGCTGTTTCACGTAGCTTTGATAATTGTGCAAATTCGCTTCTTTTTTTTCCACTGAATTGCAAACAAAGTGATCGACATAAAACTCTGAGAAGAAAAAAAAACAATGTTGGAAGAAGAAAAAGAAGATAAAGGAGCAGAAACAGGAGGAGGAGGAAGAGGAGGAGGAGGAGCAGGAGAAGGAGGAGGAAAAGAAGAAGAAGAAGTAGAAGAAGAAGAAGAAGAAGAAGAAGAAGAAGAAGAAAAAGAAGAAGAAGAAGAAGAAGAAAAAGAAGAAGAAGAAGAAGAAGAAGAAGAAGAAGCAGAAGAAGAAGAAGACGACGACGATGCAAAAGCAGAAGATAAAGAAGAAGGAGGCAGACGAGGAGGAGGAGGAGGAGGAGGATAATAATAATAATAAGAAGAAGAACAACAACAACAACAACAATAACCAGAAGAAGGAATCAGAAGAACCAGACAAAGCAGAATCAGGAGAAGCGGAGGAAGAAGAACCAAAAGGAAAAGAAGAAGATGCTGTTTTAAAAAAAAGAAAAGAAGAAAAAGCCCAAAGAGGCGCCACAGTCAACCAGCCCTCTGCCTTCACACAACACTGCTACAACTACTACAACGCTTGATAACGTGTCATGGTAGTATGGAAAGACAGCTGATCTGTAAAACGTCCTCTGGCTTGTAGTTGGGCGTGCGTGCGCCGTGCCTACATTGGTTGCTGCAGTTGACTATTATGAAATCGATGTTTTATTTGTTAACATTCGATGCTGCCGCCGCGGCGTACGCGGGCGCAAGCACGCGCAAGCACGCGCAAGCAAGTGAATACGCACAGAGATAGATACACACATGTGCACGCGCGCGCTCACGCACACGCGCACACACACAGAGACATACACGAACGCGCACGCACGCACACACACACACACGCACACACACATACACACACGCTCGCGCGCGCGCTCTTGCACGCACGCACGCACGCACGCACGCACGCACACGCACACACACACGCAGATGATGCGCACGCACAAACGCACGCGCGCGCGCGCACCCGCGTATGCACACTCGAATGCAGACACGTATACACGCACGCACGCACACAACCCAAGTTTGATTCTGTCGCCCCTCCCCTTGCGTCCTACACCCCCCCCCCCCCCCCCCACACACACACACACACACACACACACACACCACCACCACTTCCACACCCTTGAAGGTAGAAAAAGTACTGACGACACATACATCGTCCATCCTTATTAAGTCGCTTATTTGAATTCGTGTGTTTAAACTCGAAAGCGATCATTAGAGTTGAGGGCCTGCGTTGTTTAGCTTCGTTTCACTGTAGGTCCATTCATGTTTCTCAAAGGCAGATTTCCATTGGATCCATATTCTATGCCGCTTTTTTGAAATGTTGACATATAAAACCGCGGTAAATTGTTTATCTTTTGTGAATGATATGATAGTGAATCCCAAACTTGGAGGCATTTGCAAGGGCTATTGGTGCTGTAGCAAAGGGGATTATTTGGCCTTTGGGGACCTTCCGAAACACCAGCTATCTACAATCGCTTTAGCCGAGAGAGTGTGAATACCTTTGGGCAAGACCTATCCACTATTGACGCTTTGCTATTGGAAGTCATGGCTACCCAGACAGAACTAACTGGCACACACGTTTTGAAGTTTTACGTCATTGGTCGATTTTGGTGTGCTTTTCTTTATTAGGTGGCTGATAGTGATAGTGGCTGGTTTGTTTTGAACAAGTATTATCGATTATATCTGATTTTTTTCAGTCACTATATATGTTTATGTATATGTTACGCCCAATCCGTGAAATTGCCTATTTCATGAAAAGGGCAAAATGCTTTGCCCAATTTATGAAATGGACAATGTATATCACATTTTTGAATCCCCATTCACACAGGTATTGACTAAGATTGATTCAATGGTTTCACACTTTTCTACATTGTATTTGCACCCCTAAAAATGCCTGAGCGACATGTATCATACGTTTTATCAAATTAAGTCTGAATAAAATAATTTGAACTCATCTACAGATGATATTTCTCATTCGTTTGAACCAGTTCTTGATCTACGTGTGCTAATGAACAAAAACTATTTTTCAATCATTTTGCTTTTCTCAATTGCAAGTTATAAACTGGCTATTTCACGAACTGGGCAAACCATTTTTTGCCCATTTCATGAAATGGGCAATTTCGTGGATTGGGCGTAACATATGCATATGCATGGACTGGTTAGATTTCTAATATTTAAAAAAATTCACGTTACCATGAAATATTATCTGAGCTAGACCTGCCCCATAAGTGCACTTCTTATATTTCCATGTCTTGCTTATACTAGTTATAGATACGAATAATGTAAGTAGTTTTGTTCTTTTGTGTTATTGGCAATTCTTAAACTCAATCATCACCAACCAAAGACTCGGTGTAATGTGATGTGACGTTTACATGGCTCAGATAGGTTTCCTAGAGAGAGAGAGAGAGAGAGAGAGAGAGAGAGAGAGAGAGAGAGAGAGAGAGAGAGAGAGAGAGAGAGAGTATGTTTGCAAATGTTTTTTGTTTCTTAAATTTGTTTTTCTTTTATCCAAGGACAGATTGTAAGAATAGGCATCGCCTAAAATCTTTATCCTTGTCAAATAAAGTTTTCCAGTGTCCAGTGTCCAGTGTCCTTTCTCTGTCTTTTCATTGTCGTATAGATCTCAATGATTAATTTTATATTTCTTACGTGTCTTTGGACTTGGGTACTAACATCAGAGACGGACTAGAGGGAGGGGGTTCTAGGTTCTGATCCCCACCCCCACCCCCCACCCCCACCCCCCCTCCCCAAAAAAAGAAAAAAAAAGAACAAAAGTGTGAGTAATGTTGTTCCATGCCATAGATTTAGCTTATTTTCTCATGAGAGACCTTCACTGCGTCTTTTACATTCAACTCATCGTTAGCTTCTGGGGAGCAAGTCCCCTCTGACCCCACAACCCAGCACTTGGAACCCTTCCATTCCATGACTTACTGATCCACCCCTGTTCACGGTTGTTGTTTTTTTGTTTTGTTGTTGTTGCTTGTATCAATGGTCTGTTGTGCCTTTTCAATTTACATAATATATGTGTTCGTTCGTGCATACATTTTATTGATGATTGTGGTTTTAAATACCAGTCATAAAGTGTTTCCGCAGCGTTAACTAAGGCATGTAATTTAACCTAACCAGCTCCCCCGACGACGGAGTGTGGCTGCTCATGTGGCGGAGTAATCAAAAACGGTCACACGCGTAATGTTCTCTCATCCATAGCTGACGCATTTGTGCCATGGTGTTCAGGTGCTTCGGCTGTTGGGATGATCCCTGGAGTCGTTTAGCCAGGGTACATAAACAAACAACCTAACCACCCCTCCATTGTTCACGTGGCACCCCTCCCTACCCCCTCTCCCACCCCCTTCCCGGTGTGTTGTCAATCCTCCACCCCCCACCCTACACACACACACACACACACACACACACACACACACACACACACACACACACACACACACACACACACACACACACACACACACACACACACACACACACACTCTTACACACACACACACCACTGGCTTCAACACCTTCCTACGCAACTGATCTCTTATGGTCTTTTCATAGTGACCAGCCCTTAATTTTATGAAGTTCTACTAAAGCTTAAGTGGGAAACTAAACGTTGTTACTTTCTAAATTAAGTAAACCGATTTACTCAATTTAGAAAGTAACAACGTTTAGTTTCCTCTTTCAACGTTTATTCCACTTTCTAAATTAAGTAAACTGATTTACTTAATTTAGAAAGTAACGTTTAGTTTCCCACTTAAGCGTTTAGTTTAAACTTTCTAAATTACTTTTTAGAAAGTAACAACGTTTCTCTTAAGTTTTCCACTTTCTAAATTAAGGTAAACCGATTTACTTAGTCGCTTAGAAAGTACCAATTATGAACGCAGATGCTTCATGTTGCCGTTATGCGCCTAAGTAAGAAATAATTAGGCCCAGCATGTCCGACTTCGGCTGTAAGAAATCTTTTTGAAAGTGCTTCTTGAAAAAAGTCAGCAGAATGGACCGGTAAGGCAGAAAGATAGTAGACGACAGCAAGCAAAGGGAAAAGGCAGAGTCAAAGAGAGTGACAGATTAGAGGAAGTGACAAACACAGAACTTCCAGAAGTTTGGAGAACTATTTATACAAAAGATCCCCCCCCCCCAGGGAGGGGGGGGGGGGGGGGGGGGGGGGGGGGGGGGGGAGGCTACGCTTGATATTATGCATTTCGGAAGCGACGTAGAACAAATCTTGCTGCTTTCCGTTGGACCGCTTCAATTTCTGTCATTGTGTCCTGCTGCTGGTGAGGGTCCCACACTGTGGAAGCATATTCCAGTATGGTACGTACAAATGTTTTGTAGGCTTTTTCCCTGATGGTCTGGGAACCGATCTTACACACACACACACGCGCGCGCACGCGCGCACGCACACACGAGGAGGAACAGAAAGACATACATACATACAGACAGACAAGGTTTCAAGGTTTTCTTATTTCCAAAAAAGACCCTTGGGGGTATATGGAAAGAAGAAAAAATATATATAAACAATGAAGAAAGCAAAAGTAAAAAGAGCAAACAAAAAGACAAAACAAAAAAGAACAAACAATAAACGGACAAACAAACATTCGACGACAACAACAACGTACAAAAACCAACAATCGAAAAAACAGAAAATATAGATCACAATCCTGTCAGAACAGCTGTGATTACGAGGAGAAAAAAAGAAAAAGATCAAAACATCAAACATGGAGGGTCCTATCAAACCTCAGCTAATCCACTTACAATGGTGCGGTTCAATGAAACAAAGCACAACACAAAATAATCACATAATTATGCACCTCATCCAACTAAACCACGACATACCAAATTGTCATATCACACATCACTACAATCAAAGCTTTTACATATCAGTTACAGACAGACAAATAGACAGGCACAAAAAGAGCGAAATAGTTAAACATGGGGACAACTAGGAAGCCATAGTGAACGTAGTTCCCCCACCTTCTGGAGGTTCTGTGCTTGTAACTTCCTCTAATCTGCCACTCTCTTTGACTCTGCCTTTTCCCTTTGCTTTCTATCATCTGCTATCTTTCTGACTTATCGGCCCATTCTCCTGCATTTTTTCCAAAAAATCTTCCAAATAATGTTTCTCCCTTGAGCTCCTCCGAAATCGGAATGTGTCGGTTGTATGCAGCGGGGAGACCAGTGAAAACTGAAAACCGGACACATACGTGCCTTACCCATTATGGCCATATGGCCTGGGAACGAAGAAGAAGAACGTACAGGTGATGCTGGTAGTTGGCCCCCGTCTGTGACGTGATGTGATCCTCCTTTCCATGGCAGCTTTTGTGGTAAAATAAAACACACCTTAGAAAACTTGCTTGACTGCGTTTCAAAGTTCTGACTATAATTAATACGTGCAAATCCTTTCATGTCACCCAACATCGTATTCGTCTTGCCTCACAGATTTCTTTGAATTACATACATACCCCCACCCAACTTAAAATCTTGCGCTTGCTGTCTCACTCAGTTCATCTTCCTAAGATTATTTGTCCGTCCAGTTCTCTCTCTCTCTCTCTCTCTCTCTCTCTCTCTCTCTCTCTCTCTCTCTCTCTCTCTCTCTCTCTCTCTCTCTCTCTCTCTCTCTACTTTTATGTTCAATTATGTATGAGTAATTCTATGCCTTGCCATGTTTGTAATCTATGTTCGTATATGTACAAAGGTGCTACCTTTATGTTCACATTTGTATGTATAATATCATGCCTTGCCATGTTTGTATTCTATGTTCGTATATGTACAAAGGTGCTACCTTTATGTTCAAATTTGTATGTGTAATATCATGCCTTGCCATGTTTGTATTCTATGTTCGTATATGTACAAAGGTGCTACCTTTATGTTCAAATTTGTATGTGTAATATCATGCCTTGCCATGTTTGTATTCTATGTTCGTATATGTACAAAGGTGCTACCTTTATGTTCAAATTTGTATGTGTAATATCATGCCTTGCCATGTTTGTATTCTATGTTCGTATATGTACAAAGGTGCTACCTTTATGTTCAAATTTGTATGTGTAATATCATGCCTTGCCATGTTTGTATTCTATGTTCAGATTGGAAGAGACGGGGGACACATTGGAAGACTAGGTGTTGCCTAAAATCTTTATCCTTGAAAAATAAAGTTAAAGTTTTCAAGTTTTCAAGTTTCTCTCTCTCTCTCTCTCTCTCTCTCTCTCTCTCTCTCTCTCTCTCTCTCTCTCTCTCTCTTTCTTTATCTCTCTCTCTTTGCCTGCTGCTTGGTGTGAGTGTGTGAGTGAGAGGGCCAGGTGCAAAGAAGGTATTGTAGCTTACCTTTTTACCCTCAATAAAACATTCGTATTCGTATTCTCTCTCCCTCTCTCCCTCCCTCTCTCTCTCTCTCTCTCTCTCTCTCTCTCTCTCTCTCTCTCTCTCTCTCTCTCTCTCTCTCTCTCTCTCTCTCTCTCTCTCTCTCTCTCTCTCTCTCTCTCTCTCTCTCTCTCTCTCTCTCTCTCTCTCTCTCTCTCTCTCTCTCAGCCCCTACCTCTTCTCAAACGTCACGCAGTTTAGCACCAGAATTTGGAATTTCTAAATTCAATAATATATTTGTTTTAAATCTTTAAGGGATTTGGGGACAGATGGCGTTGTAAAAAGGTCCCATAAAGCCCACAACAATCCCTTTGACTGCAGACAAGCTCCTAGCATAACATCATTAGTCTAAAAACAAATCCTCCGAAGTCGGAGTGTGGATGACCGCATGGCGGGGGGCGATCCAAAACGGTCACGCACGTCATGTTCTCACCCCCCTAGCTGGTGCATTTTGTAGCACGGCGTTAAAGTGCTTCGGCTGTTGGGATGATCCCTGGAGTCTTTTAGCCACAGGGCATGACAACAACGCAGCAAGTGTATCGCAAAATGACCAGAGCGAACGCCCTTTAGCTTGGATGTGTGCAGTCTTCTACACAACACCATGTTGTATCAACCGTTTGTTTCCAGCACTATAGAACATATTTTGAAATGGATTGCTCAGGTCTCGGGTTACCCCTTTTCGCCGCCAACCATTTTTCATCCCAAACAATACCATTAAACTTACCTGGATAGAGAGGGGGGGGGGGGATATGTGCAATATTGCAAATTCCTCTGTGACATGTACAACATTAGGCCTATCCTTACCTCCCAAAATTACGAAAATAGGGTCTTCAGATAACAGGCCCCGGTTTGATGCTTTTTAGTGACATGGGTGGTAACCCTGTCGCCGCCTGCCATTTTTCAGCCAAAAAATATCTTTCAGCTTAACTGGGTAGATAATTAAATGTATATGCAATATTGGGAATTTCTCTGTGATGTTTACAACATTATGCTTATCCTTGCCTCACAATGCTTTGTAAAAAAAAAAAAAAAAGCCCCCAAAATACCATTAAGCTTAACTGGGTAGAGAAAATAAAATATCTGCAACATTGCGAATTCCTCTGTTGGATGTATACTATTAGGCTTATCCTTAACTCCCAAAATCAACAAAATAAGGTCTTCGGATAACAGGCCCTGATTTGATGCCTTTTAATGACATGGGTGTTAAACCATTGTGGTGCATAAGACTTTGGCGGTGAAAGGGTTAAATTAAGCTACTTTTTTTTTGTCCCTTCTAATGCTTAACCAAGCTACAAGAGAAAAGCAGAGTGGGGGTATTTATAAAAAGATGCGTGGGTGGACTGGTGGGTAGGCTGGTAAGGAGAGGAGGGTTAAGGATGACTGATCGGGTTTGAAGGATAAGGATGAGATGGCACATCGGGGGGTCTCTGAACCATTGAATGTACCCATGAATACGCAAGAAGCCGAAGAAGAGGAAAATGAGGAGGAGGAGGAGGGCAGGAGGAGGGCAGAAGAAGAGAAGGAAGAAGAAGAAGAAAAAGAAGGAGGAATAGGAGGAGGAGGAGGAGGAGGGGGGGGGGGAGAAGAAGGGGGGGGGCAGAAGAAGAGAAGAAGAAGAAGAAGAGAAAAAGAAGGAGGAATAGGAGGAGGAGGAGGAGGAGGGGGGGGGGCAGAAGAAGAGAAGGAAGAAGAAGAAGAAAAAGAAAGAGGAATAGGAGGAGGAGGAGGAGGAGGAGGGGGGGGGGGAAGAAGAAGAAGAGAAGGAAGAAGAAGAAAAAGAAAGAAGAGGAATAGGAGGAGGAGGAGGGGGGGCAGAAGAAGAAGAGGAAGAAGAAGAAGAAGAAAAAGAAAGAGGAATAGGAGGAGGAGGAGGAGGAGGGGGGGGCAGAAGAAGAAGAAGAAGAAGAAGAAGAAAAGAAAGAGGAATAGGAGGAGGAGGAGGAGGAGAGGAGGAGGGGGGGGGCAGAAGAAGAGAAGGAAGAAGAAGAAGAAAAAGAAGGAGGAATAGGAGGAGGAGGAGGAGAAGAGAGAAGGAAGAAGAAGAAGAAGAAAAAGAAGGAGGAATAGGAGGAGGAGGAGGAGGAGGGGGGGGGGGCAGAAGAAGAGAAGGAAGAAGAAGAAGAAAAAGAAGGAGGAATAGGAGGAGGAGGAGGAGGAGGAGGGGGGGGGCAGAAGAAGAGAAGAAGAAAGAAGAAGAAGAAAAAGAAGAGGAGATAAGAGGAATGAGGAAGGAGGAGGAGGAGGAGGAGGAGGAGGGGGGGGGGGGAAGAAGAAGAGAAGGAAGAAGAAGAAAAAAGAAAAAGAGGAATAGGAGGAGGAGGAGGAGGAGGAGGGGGGGGGGGCAGAAGAAGAGAAGGAAGAAGAAGAAGAAAAAAGAAAGGAGGAATAGGAGGAGGAGGAGGAGGAGGAGGGGGGGGGGGGGCAGAAGAAGAAGAAGGAAGAAGAAGAAGAAGAAAAAGAAAGAGAAGGAGGAGGAGGAGGAGGAGGAGGAGGGGGGGGGGCAGAAGAAAGAAGGAAGAAGAAGAAGAAAAAGAAAGAGGAATAGGAGGAGGAGGAGGAGGAGGAGGGGGGGGCAGAAGAAGAGAAGGAAGAAGAAGAAGAAAAAGAAAGAGGAATAGGGAGGAGGAGGAGGAGGAGGGGGGGGGCAGAAGAAAGAAGAGAAGGAAGAAGAAGAAAGAAAGAGGAATAGGAGGAGGAGGAGGAGGAGGAGGGGGGGGGGCAGAAGAAGAGAAGGAAGAAGAAGAAGAAAAAAGAAAGAGGAATAGGAGGAGGAGGAGGAGGAGGGGGGGGGGGCAGAAGAAGAGAAGGAAGAAGAAGAAGAAAAAGAAAGAGGAATAGGAGGAGGAGGAGGAGGAGGAGGGGGGGCAGAAGAAGAGAAGGAAGAAGAAGAAGAAAAAGAAAGAGGAATAGGAGGAGGAGGAGGAGGAGGAGGAGGGGGGGGGCAGAAGAAGAGAAGGAAGAAGAAGAAGAAAAAGAAGGAGGGAATAGGAGGAGGAGGAGGAGGAGGGGGGGGGGCAGAAGAAGAGAAGGAAGAAGAAGAAGAAAAAGAAAGAGGAATAGGAGGAGAGGGAGGAGGGGGGGCAGAAGAAGAGAAGGAAGAAGAAGAAGAAAAAGAAAGAGGAATAGGAGGAGGAGGAGGAGGAGGGGGGGGGGCAGAAGAGAAGAGAGAAGAAGAAGAAGAAGAAAGAAAGAGGAATAGGAGGAGGAGGAGGAGGAGGGGGGGGGGGGGGGGGGCAGAAGAAGAGAAAGAAGAAGAAGAAGAAAAAGAAAGAGGAATAGGAGGAGGAGGAGGAGGAGGAGGAGGAGGAGGGGGGGGGCAGAAGAAGAGAAAGAAGAAGAAGAAGAAAAAGAAAGAGGAATAGGAGGAGGAGGAGGAGGAGGGGAAGGAGGAAGAGGAGATGAATACATGAGGAGCAAGAAGAAGAACAAGAAAAAGAACAAGAAGAACAAACAAAAAGAACAAGAACAATAACAAAAAAAGAACAAGAACAAGAACAAAAACAAGAACAACAAGAAGAACAAGAAGAAAAAGAAGAACAAGAAGAAGAGACAGAGACGGAGACACAGGGACAAAGAGCGTTGGTTAGGCAGTCAAACAGACGGACAGATATTTAGGCAGACACACAGACATAGTGATGAACAAAAGGCATTAGGTATAAGCAACGCGTGCATATTTTCAAGCATGTGTGAGAGTCTGTGCGTGGCTCTGTGTGTGTGTGCGTGCGTGTGTGCGCGCGCGCGTGCGCGCGTGTGTGTGTGTGTGTGTGTGTGTGTGTGTGTGTGTGTGTGTGTGTGTGTGTGTGTGTGTGTGTGTGTGTGTATGTGTGTGTGTGTGAGTGTGTGTGCGTGTGCGCGCGTGTGTGTGTATGTGTCTGTGTCTGTTTGAATATTTGTCTATATATCGGTCTGTTTATGTTCATGTTTTGTCAAATAAATGTCAGCCAGTTTATATACCCCCCCCCCCTCTCTCTCTCTATCTCTCTCTCTATCTCTCTCTCTCTCTCTCTCTCTCTCTCTCTCTCTCTCTCTCTCTCTCTCTCTCTCTCCTTTGCCTTTGTCCCTCATTGCATGTCTTGTTTATTTCTCTTTTCTTTTAAATTTTAGGTATACATTAAAATATAATAAAAAGCTTCCCAAAACATCACTTTGAAAACATACGAAAGCAATGTTCGTCGACATCTCTCTTCAACCGTAAAAAAAAGATGGGGCTCGCAGCCTAGTATGTATTAAAAGTATGAATTTACGTGATGTATGAAAGGAACGCTTTGAAAACGGGAAAAAATAAATAAGAAAGGCTGTTGTAGCTTACATTCAAAGCTGTTCTTAAAAATAATAATATAGTCAAAGGGTGTGCTTGGGAGCGGCGCGGGTGGGGAAGGGGGGTGGAATGAGGAAGGGGGCTCGGATTACATAGTGATGTGTCCCTGTCTCTATTTTTCAATACATGTCCTCGTCTCTATTTTGTTAATATGTGTCCCCTGTCTCTATTTTGTCAATATGTGTCCCCGGCTCTATTTTCTCAATGTGTGTCCTTATCTCTATTTTACAATATGCGTCCCTGGCTCTATTCTCTCAATATGTGTCCTCGTCTCTATTTTGTCAATACGCGTCCTCGTCTCTATTCTCTCAATATGTGTCCTCGTCTCTATTTTGTCAATACGCGTCCCCGTCTCTATTCTCTCAATATGTGTCCTCGTCTCTATTTTGTCAATACGCGTCCTCGTCTCTATTCTCTCAATATGTGTCCTCGTCTCTATTTTGTCAATATGCGTCCCCGTCTCTATTATCTCAATATGTGTCCTCGTCTCTATTTTGTCAATATGTGTCCTCGTCTCTATTCTCTCAATATGTGTCCTCGTCTCTATTTTGTCAATAGTGTGTCCTCGTCTCTATTCTCTCAATATGTGTCCTCGTCTCTATTTTGTCAATATGTGTCCCCGTCTCTATTTTCTCAATATGTGTCCTCGTCTCTATTTTGTCAATATGTGTCCCCGTCTCTGTTTTGTCAATATGTGTCCCCGTCTCTGTTTTGTCAAAGTGTGTCCCCGTCTCTGTTTTGTCAAAGTGTGTCCCCCGTCTCTGTTTTGTCAAAGTGTGTCCCCCGTCTCTGTTTTGTCAAAGTGTGTCCTCGTCTCTGTTTTGTCAAAGTGTGTCCCCCGTCTCTGTTTTGTCAAAGTGTGTCCCCCGTCTCTGTTTTGTCAAAGTGTGTCCCCCGTCTCTGTTTTGTCAAAGTGTGTCCCCGTCTCTGTTTTGTCAAAGTGTGTCCCCGGTCTCTGTTTTGTCAAAGTGTGTCCCCCGTCTCTGTTTTGTCAAAGTGTGTCCCCCGTCTCTGTTTTGTCAAAGTGTGTCCCCCGTCTCTGTTTTGTCAAAGTGTGTCCCCCGTCTCTGTTTTGTCAAAGTGTGTCCCCCATCTCTGTTTTGTCAAAGTGTGTCCCCGGTCTCTGTTTTGTCAAAGTGTGTCCCCCGTCTCTGTTTTGTCAAAGTGTGTCCCCCATCTCTGTTTTGTCAAAGTGTGTCCCCGTCTCTGTTTTGTCAAAGTGTGTCCCCGTCTCTGTTTTGTCAAAGTGTGTCCCCCGTCTCTGTTTTGTCAAAGTGTGTCCCCCGTCTCTGTTTTGTCAAAGTGTGTCCCCCGTCTCTGTTTTGTCAATATGTGTCCCCCGTCTCTGTTTTGTCAATATGTGTCCCCGTCTCTGTTTTGTCAATATGTGTCCCCGTCTCTGTTTTGTCAATATGTGTCCCCGTCTCTGTTTTGTCAATATGTGTCCCCGTCTCTGTTTTGTCAATATGTGTCCCCGTCTCTGTTTTGTCAATATGTGTCCCCGTCTCTGTTTTGTCAATATGTGTCCCCGTCTCTGTTTTGTCAATATGTGTCCCCGTCTCTGTTTTGTCAATATGTGTCCCCCGTCTCTGTTTTGTCAATATGTGTCCCCCGTCTCTGTTTTGTCAATATGTGTCCCCCGTCTCTGTTTTGTCAATATGTGTCCCCGTCTCTGTTTTGTCAATATGTGTCCCCGTCTCTGTTTTGTCAATATGTGTCCCCCGTCTCTGTTTTGTCAATATGTGTCCCCATCTCTGTTTTGTCAATATGTGTCCCCCGTCTCTGTTTTGTCAATATGTGTCCCCCGTCTCTATTTTCTTAATATGTGTCCCTGTCTCTATTTTATTAATATGTGTCCCTGTCTCTATTTTCTCAATAAGTGTCCCCGTCTCTATTTTCTCAATATGTGTCCTCGTCTATTTTGTCAATGTGTCCCCGTCTCTGTTTTGTCAATATGTGTCCCCGTCTCTGTTTTGTCAATATGTGTCCCCGTCTCAATTTTCTGAATATGTGTCCCTGTCTCTATTCTCTCAATATGTGTCCTCGTCTCTATTTTATCAATATGTGTCCTCATCTCTATTATCTCAATATGTGTCCTCGTCTCTATTTTGTTAATGTGTCCTCGTCTCTATTATCTCAATATGTGTCATCGTCTCTATTATCTCAATATGTGTCCTCGTCTCTATTATCTCAATATGTGTCCTCGTCTCTATTATCTCAATATGTGTCCTCGTCTCTATTATCTCTATATGTGTCCTCGTCTCTATTTTGTTAATGTGTCCTCGTCTCTGTTATCTCAATATGTGTCCTCGTCTCTATTATCTCAATATATGTCATCGTCTCTATTATCTCAATATGTGTCCTCGTCTCTGTCCTCGTCTCTATTATCTCAATATGTGTCCTCGTCTCTATTTTGTTAATGTGTCCTCGTCTCTATTATCTCAATATGTGTCCTCGTCTCTATTATCTCAATATATGTCCTCGTCTCTATTTTGTCAATATGCGTCCCTGCCTGTATTTTGTCAATATTGTCCCCGTCTCTATTTTGTCAATATGAAATATGTCCCCGGTCTCCATTTTGTCAATATGTGACAGGGCACAATGAGGGTGACGCATAGACACAGAGCACAATGGAGGTGACACATAAACATGAGGACACATAGAGACGAGGAAACATAGAGATGGGGACACAAAAAGACGGGGGCACAATGTGGGTGACACATAGACATGGGGACACATAGAGACAGGTGCACAATGAGGGTGACACATAGACATGGGGACACATAGAGACAGGTGCACAATGAGGGTGACACATAGACATGGGGACACATAGAGACAGGTGCACAATGAGGGAGACACATGGACATATGGGGACACATAGAGACAGGTGCACAATGAGGGTGACACATAGACATATGGGGACACATAGAGACAGGTGCACAATGAGGGTGACACATAGACATATGGGGACACATAGAGACAGTGCACAATGAGGGTGACACATGGACATATGGGGACACATAGAGACAGTGCACAATGAGGGTGACACATAGACATATTGGGACACATAGAGACAGGTGCACAATGAGGGTGACACATAGACATATTGGGACACATAGAGACAGGTGCACAATGAGGGTGACACATGGACATATGGGGACACATAGAGACAGGTGCACAATGAGGGTGACACATAGACATATGGGGACACATAGAGACAGTGCACAATGAGGGTGACACATAGACATATTGGGACACATAGAGACAGGTGCACAATGAGGGTGACACATGGACATATGGGGACACATAGAGACAGGTGCACAATGAGGGTGACACATAGACACATAGAGACACATAGAGACATAGTGCACAATGAGGGTGACACATAGACATATTGGGACACATAGAGACGGGGACACATAGACACAGTGACACAATGAGGGTGACACATGGACATATGGGGACACATAGAGACAGGTGCACAATGAGGGTGACACATGGACATATGGGGACACATAGAGACAGGTGCACAATGAGGGTGACACATAGACATATTGGGACACATAGAGACGGGGACACATAGAGACAGTGCACAATGAGGGTGACACATAGACATGAGGACACATAGAGACGGGGACACTTAGAGATGGGGACACATAGAGACGGGGGCACAATGATGGGTGACACAAGAGATGGGGACACATAGAGACGGGGACACTTAGAGATGGGGACACATAGAGACGGGGGCACAATGAGGGTGACACATAGACATATGGCGACACATAGAGACGGGGACACTTAAAGATGGGGACACATAGAGACGGGGGCACAATGAGGGTGACACATAGACATATGGCGACACATAGAGACGGGGACACTTATAGAGATGGGGACACATAGAGACGGGGGCACAATGAGGGTGACACATAGACATATGGGGACACATAGAGACGGGGACACTTAAAGATGGGGACACATAGAGACGGGGGCACAATGAGGGTGACACATAGACATATGGCGACACATAGAGACGGGGACACTTAAAGATGGGGACACATAGAGACGGGGGCACAATGAGGGTGACACATAGACATATGGCGACACATAGAGACGGGGACACT
>CM065691.1:15414959-15417459 GCA_017654935.2 Phymorhynchus buccinoides
GGGAAGTTACTCTACCATCAGGTAGATCCCCAGCTCTCGTCTCGTGTGTTTGAATAGACATCACTTAGAACACCGTGGTCATTGTAAAATTGATGTCATTTTATATTTTTACGTCACATTTTGCAAGTCCTATCACTGTGTGGATACTGTCCGCCCCTCATTTTTCAAAAAAAATGTTTGCAAGTCGCTGACTCGCATCCTGTGGTTTCAAGCTTCGACGCCATGCCGCCATGGTTGCTATGGTTTTGACCGAGTAAGTCGAAGTAATCAACTCTAATTTTCATGAAGTATTCTCGCTTAGGTCTTTTTTTTTACGAAAATCGTCTATTAACTTCACATTTTGATAGAAAACAAGGTCTGATAATAATTTTATTAGCTTATCTCAAGGAACGTTTGTGACACCCCTTCAAAATGCATAAAACAACCGAATGGAGCGAATTTTTCATTCTCAGATTTGTTGCTTTTTGCGCCAAGAAAAGTCATGCATAAACATGAGCGATACCCCCTCACTGCAATTCCAGCTTGGAAACGCAATTTCGTGTTATGGGGGAGCTTTTGAAGCTCCTGCTGATCCAGGGTGTTCCACTCCTCTAACAGGCACTGTTCTGGGTCATTTAGACTTCCTAGCCGCTGTGAACGGCTTCCAACGGCTGCATGGAGCATGTTTCAACATTATTCTATCAAACCGAGGTGTCTGGATTGGGAAACCTACCTCATATGGACGATGATCTTCTGCTGTAGGTGCGCATCAACAACCCATGTTGGATGACAAGGTGCATTGTCATCCATGAAGATGACGTCATCTCGGATCATGCCATCAGATTTGACGTGGACTTCAATGACCTCATCCCTGTGGGGAACAGATATAAGGGATTCCTTTTGAAAAAATTGTGACACTGTTTTCCCGACCATGCCAATATAGGTCCAAACCGTCAAAACCCACCTCGAGATTTGACATGCTCTCTGACTCACATTTCCTGGTAATGCTTTCCTGAGAACCTCCACACCCTGGCAAGACCATCCATGAAATTAAGACTGATCCTGAACTCGTAGGTGAAAAGAATTCATGTCCAGTTTCATAATGTCGAAATGGCGTGGTTCTGGGCTCTCAAAATACAGCACTGCACCTGAGCTGGAATAAGCAGGATGCCCAAACATGCCCAAGGGGAGTAAAGGCAGCATCATGGAGTCCGCTCCTCACAGTTTGGATGGAAATGTTCCGCACTGAGACATTCAGCAAATCAAAAAGCTGCCAGAGAGCGATTGTGGCAGGCCTAAGAAAAGCAGAAAATGCACGTGAACGGGAAGTTGGATAAAAACAAGTTTAAGTGAGCTTGTGTTCACGGATGATAGCTCTTTCCGGTCATATAATTTTTTCTTGATTACAATGAGAGACTTAGTGCGATTTTTCTCACGCCAGAGGGCATGACGCTCGTGTGGGGCTAATCCTCTCTATATTATTAGTTGGGGATAAAGAAAGAGAGAGAGAGAGTGAGTGGTCCTACCATCACTCTCTCTCTCACTACGCCCAAGTAAGAAAATCGCGTGATAAGCCCCTAGTGCATTGACTGCCCTCTGGCGTGAAATATACCGCCATAGGTTGACCATTGCACCACCGTTTAGCAATCAAGGTTATAAAAGTCTATCCTTAGCAAATTTTGACCAGGTGTATACATAATGCTAACCCCGTGACTGCATCTTCACGTATCTCGTACGGATTTGATGTAGGCCTAATAGGATTATGAATGAGAAGAAAAAAACCTGGCTTTCGATGGATTATAGATTAACATTATTTTCTATCAAGTTAGTATTACGTTACATTTTGCTGCTAATTTTGATTCTCATCCGGATACAGATTTTTTTCTTTAAATATTTTTTCTTGTTTTGCGTGAAGGCTTGTAAGGTGCGCACATACATACACACACACACGTGCGCGTATGTATACAGGCACACGCACGCACACGCACGCACACGCACGCACACGCACACGCACGCACGCACACACACACACACACACACACACACACTCACACAGGCATCCTCTCACACACGCGCGCGCGCACACATACACCATCAGAGACACGCGCGCGCGCACACACGCACACGCACGCACACACGCACACACACACACACACACACACACACACACACACATGTACACACCGATAGATAGGCAAACGGGCACAGAGAGAGAGAGAGAGAGAGAGAGAGAGAGAGAGAGAGAGAGAGAGAGATCGTTCTCATTTGTTTATGCTGCTGCTTTACTGTGTGTTACTCAATAACAATTGGTTTAAACCAGAGAGAGAGAGAGAGAGGAGAGAGAGAGAGAGAGAGAGAGAGAGAGAGAGAGAGAGAGAGAGAGAGAGAGAGAGAGAGAGAGAGAGATTGGCAGTCGGTCAGACAGACAGACAGGCAAAAAGAGACAGATACAGACAGACAGAATTACAGACAGAGAGGTAGACAGACATGTACATTATGACGCAAA
The DNA here is from genome assembly GCA_017654935.2 of Phymorhynchus buccinoides. Lineage (NCBI taxonomy): Eukaryota > Metazoa > Mollusca > Gastropoda > Neogastropoda > Raphitomidae > Phymorhynchus > Phymorhynchus buccinoides. The sequence continues at coordinate 15,417,445 of CM065691.1, forward strand.
ACAAAGAAATCAAAA
>CM065691.1:15419959-15437459 GCA_017654935.2 Phymorhynchus buccinoides
CGAAGAGTCATACAGGCGAACTTGGCGCATTCTTTATTGAGAATGAAGCTTTGTTTGTCTCCACTTTGGCTCTGATCCACGCATTGCGAGATGATTGGTGTCGTAATCAACTTTGGTGGAGGGGAGTTAATTAGAAAGAGAGTATTCCCCCTTTGTTCAATTTCGTTAATCAAGTTGTACCTTAGACTTCCCCGTCAAATGTTTGCGTTGAACATTTTCGCTCACTGAGAAGCAAGCATTCTGCTGTTCTCAGGTAAGGGACAGGGGTACGATACGTCTAGGATTATTGTCACCCCAACTGAAAGGACCCGACTTTGAGATCGAGAGTCGTAAACATGAGGGTGGGGGGGGGGGTGACTATGCTGCATCTCAACTGGCATTTCCATTCCCAACACAAAAGTCATTTCTTCCATTGAAACAAAGATGCTACGGACAACCAAGAATGTCAAAAACAAGACTACATGGCGCTAGAAGAGTTCAAAACCAACCTATTAGATACCTACGTTTGCATTACAGATAATTAGTTTGTACAATGTCCGTAACAATAGCACTAAGAATGTTGTTAGTATGAACAGCAACAGAAATCCCTTTTAAAACCAAATAAACGTGTAGCACTACAGTTCATATTATAATGAAAACAACAATGTCAAGCGTTCAAATACGTTCGAGTATACGAGTAACAAAAAATACACTTAAGCCAACAATGCCAAAGCTTAAACAAACGTAAAGCTTACACACCCATAGCATGTATGGGTTTTTTTAAATTTATGATGATAAATACATAGTATTACTATATATAGCAATTGATTATTATTCTTCGTAGCAATCAAATACAATCCTTGCAATATAATCAGTCGCGACAGTAATCAAAGCTTAAAGACCCCGTGTCGCGCCACGGTTACGTCCCTTGGTTTTTTCTGGGTTGCTGTGACCCACATTCGAATTTCCCCATATTCAAATTGAGGCTGCTCTTTAAACTGATGTGTCGCTTTCAATTTGGGGCCATTTATATGGGAGTCAGACTTGGTCAAAACAAGATTTCTTTCCAGTTGTAAGAGGGAAAACACGTGAATCCCGTGATTTGTGTCTCTTTAAGCATAATATTTCTGCAACATGATGTTCCAGTTTCACTCGCAATTCAAGTACACAACATGAACTAACCCACACAGAAGCAGATTATCTTCAGTCTATTCCAATCTACAACGATCAAAGATAATCGACTAAATGCTCATTATAATTATCTGATAAAAATAGATATTCAAACGAATGAAGGGCACACAACTTATTAGAATTGTTCATATCTGCGCAATATATCATACGCCTACATGATTTTGTTTTAAAATTCACACAAGCGACATAAAAAAATTATGTGTAAATATTCATTTGCGATTGTTTATTCTCTCAAAACATTGACAATCCAAACAAAAGACATTTGCACACTAAAATGTATTTTCAATGCGTACATAGCTCATGATAGCAAACATAGAAATAGAAGAGAACAAAACAGTAGGAATGTTTATTAACGTCGTTTGTAAGGAGAGTTACCATAAAACACTTATGCGCAATTACCATGTTTCATTTTGCAACGTTACTTTATTATTTTTAAAAAGTACTCAAAATTGTGGCGGTACCATAGCCGATGAGGTTTAACCGAGGCGTGGTTACCGCTACACCTGTCTGTATTGTTTTTTAAAATCGGGACTTTACTGGAGTTGCACTGCCTCCAGGCATTGCCTCCAGCATTGTTCCCACCATCTTTGTATCTACAAATGTCCCATATGTGTCTGTTCCAGACCGAGAGGACGTAAAACACCATTTTTCATTCATTGTTTCATTTTGCCAAGTATTAGAATTATGCTTGGTCTTGTTATACATCCGTATCGTTAAACATTCGGGACATTCCTGGAGTTGCACTGCCTCCGGGCATTACCTCCAGGATCGTTCCCCCCATCTTTATATCTACTAATGTCCCATATGTGTCTGTTACGGACCGGAGGACGTTAAACGGATTTTCACTCACTGTTTCATTTTATTCGTATGGAAAACATCATGGGTCAAAACTTGCAGAAATTGTTGATGAAACGTGCCCAATACAAAAATGTGCAGTTGTTTTTGTTAAGAGTTATTGAAACCAACTAATCTACACCTCGCCCTCTTCTGCTTTGATATAGGCAGAGTATGTTCTGTCAGCAAGTAACAGCACACAGAACATATGGCGCGCCAAAGATACAAAACTCAATCTAGCTGTTCGATATAGTTTCGAAACTGTATCTAACAGTTCGATAGAGTTTGAAAACCCTATCTAGCTGTTCGATAGAGTTTGAAAACTCTGTCGAACAGCTAGATAGGGTTTCCACAAAATAACCCTATCGAGATATAGTTTTTCTATCGCGATTTCTGATTGGTACATGAACTGCTAGACAGAGTTTTGTATGTTTGGCGCACATAAGAACACTCCGCTTGTCGTCAGTACTGAAAACATTCACAGACGTGTCAAACTGTATTTTAAAGGAGAGATGTCATAATATACGTATAAAAGTAAAAGTACCTATAAACGTTTTGGTGTGATGTCATTTCCTTTCACTCATTCCTGAAGAAAAAACCCGTTGGGTTTTGAAAGCTTGAAACAATGGTGTTCCTGTGTTTACTTTGAGAAACTATATAGTTATAAATCATGAAAACAGAACGTGAAACTGTAGTTGGCGCTGCCTATGAGACGAGAGACGTCACGTTATGGTGATGAGGAGGATGAGGATTATGATGATGATGATGAGGATAAAAAAAATGGTGGCAAGTATGATGACGATGATGATGACGACGACAACGATGACGATGATGAAGAAGAAGAAGATGATAAATGAAAATGATGATGATGATGATGATGATGACGATGATGATGATGATGTCGACTACGTTTCGTCATTTGATGCGCTGTGGGTTTTGCTTAATTCACTTATTATGCGTTTACTTTGCCAGAATGGTTCGCCGTTTTAAAAAAATATATTTATTAGTCAAACTCTACCCCACACCCTTTAACGTCAAGAACGACAAGACCCTATTAACCCTTTCACCGCCAGCCATATTTCATCCAAACATTTCCATTACATTTACCTGGGTAGAGAACAAAATCCATCTGCAGTATTGGGGATTCTTCTATGAATATATATCAAATAAGGTCTATCCTTACTTCTCAAAACTATGACAGTAGGGTCTTTGGATAATATACCTCAATTTGATGCCTTTTAGTGACATAGGTGTTAAATCACTGTGGTGCTAAAATGCGACTTTGGCGGTGAAAGGGTTAACGGTATCATGTCCAGAGCCTGTATTCACGTTGAGATAGCATGAGACTTAGCATTATGCTAACTTAGAAGCTCTTCCAAAAGTCCTATTAAATCCTATAGGACATTGGAAGAGCTTCTAAGTTAGCATCATGCTAAGTCTCATGCTATCTCAATGTGAATACAGACCCAGGACATTACCCTAAAGCCCTAAAAGTTTTGGGTTTATCTTTTTGCTTATTTTTTAATGGTTACCTGATGTATATTTCGCGAAGGATTTGAAATGTATCTATCTTTATTTCCCCTGATAATGTTTAAATCAGCCTGTTTAGCCTTGTACTTGCCAGCCGCCATTCAGAAATTCATGTATAGTACGTTGGCACAGTGTAAGCTTTAAGCTTGTTGTTGCCGTTATGCTTGCTTAATGTGTGTGTTATGTGCGTTTTGGTAAATAAAACAAATCATTTAACTCAAAGCCCCAAAGACTCATGGGGAAATCCTCCAACACTGTGTCACACTATAGAGGTTTGCATGCCAGAAAAGACTATCTCATAAGAAACAGAGTACGCTTGCACTATCTAGTACTTTGAGGACTTTTACTCGAAAAGAATGACCACACCATGTTTTGGTGTGTAACCCTTCTGGTTAGTCGGATCTGTTCTGGTATTGCGCTACTTCCAGGAACGACCCACCATCTTTATTTATTTCTTCTTCCTCTGCGTTCTCAGCTCAGGTCATATGGCCATAATGGGTAAGGTACGTATGTGTCCGGTTTTCAGTTTTCACTGGTCTCCCCGCTGCGTACAGCCGACACATTCCGATTTCGGAGGAGCTCAAGGGAGAAAAGTTATTTGGAAGATTTCTTTGAAAAAAGGCAGGAGAATGGGCCAGTAGATGATAGAAAGCAAAAGGAAAAGGCAGAGTCAAAGAGAGTGGTGGATTTTGATTAATCCTACTATCTATTTAATTTAATACTTACCAACACTCAAAACAACTGCATTAGCCTAAAACAACCTGGAACCTTACCCTAGCACATAGCTAAAACGAAAGTGGCCCCAAGGGACTGCACCCATACCGCAGGGAGTAGCGGGAGTGACTCCCCTTACTTCCGGGTATGACGCGCACCCTTGGGGCACCGGATATGTCATTCGTGTAATTTTACAGCCCCGCATCAGGAGGGAGGCTGGGAGGGAACATTTTTTGTTTTGAGTGTTGGTAAGTATTAAATTAAATAGATAGTAGGATTAATCAAAATCCACCAATCTAATTTAATCATACTATACCAACACTCAAAACAACTGCAGATTACCACCGTGGTGGAGGGTGATGCGTGCCAACTGACACACCAACAACCCCAAAAGCATACCAGTAAAAGAGGGGAAACACTCCTAAGAGAATCCCCCGAAAGATGTACAACATCCCTGAAAATATGCAAATAAATACCCCCAAACAGTCATGTCAATGATATACCAAAGAACACAGAGAAAAAACAGAGGCACAAAAAACACCGGAACTCACACTACAAGGAGACCGGGACCTGCGAAACGACCACCTTCTAGATGGAAAAGGAGTCGTCTTCGCCCTGAGCAGAGATATCCCTCAGGTAAAAACTGAAGAAAGGTGTTCTGCGACTACCAGAACGCTGAGGCCATAACCTTCACAAGAGGGACACCCTTGACTACCGCCAGGGAAGAGCTGATGGCCCGCAACTCGTGGGCGCGAATGGGGTTATCAGGTAACCTAACCAGCGAGCGGGCATAGGCCAACTTAATGAGGTCGAGGAACCAACGGGACACAGTACCCTTAGCCACATCGCTGCAGTACTTGGGATTAAAGGAGACGAACAGGCGACGTTTTAGCCCTTCTGAAGGACTTGGTACGAGCCAGAAGAACGAAGAGCCCTAACGGGGCAGAGGAAGAAATCACGATCATCAGGACCCAGAACGGAGCGAAGACTCGAAAAAGAGGCCAAGGGAGAGGAAACATAACCAGACTGGTTCTTTGCACGGAACTCCGGGAGAAAAGAAAGGGAGACAGACGAGAAGTCCTCCTCGAACTGACATCCTTGGTGAGACCTCTCAGAGCATGCAAACCACTGAGGCGACGGGAGTGGCGAAAGAAATGAGAAAAAACTGTCTTGAGAGTCAGAAGCTTAAGAGACAACGACTCCAGGGGTTCAAATTTGACCCAGAGAAAAACCAGAACCAAAAAGATGTCCCACTGAGGACACTGGACCGTTCTGGACGGGGCTTGGAGGCGCACAGCGTCCAGGAAGTGAGAAACTGGCAAAGCCGAGAGATTCCCCCGTAAACTTGGAACCTAAAGACAACGAGATCGTGCTAATCAAGACCGCCCTATAACCTGACAAGGTTTGAGAGGAAGAGTTCCTAGTTCTAAGCAAGTGAGAGAGGAACTCCACGAACTGAACCGTTGAGGGACGAAGCGGGTCAAACTTTCTCTCCTGACAAAACGCAAACCAGGTGGCCCGGCGAAGATCATACAGATCGTTTGTAGACTTACGCCGAGAGGCGGCCAACAGATCCACGGTGCGCGTGGAAAACCCCTGAGAGCGAAGGCCTAGTCGGACAGCCGCAATGCGACCAGGTTTAGCCTTGAAGGGCAAGGGTGTCCGACCCCGCTTCTTGACTGAAGAAGAGTGGCGGGAGTGAGATTGAGCGGAAGAGGACCGTCTTGTGCCATGTCGAGGAGCTCTGGGAACCAATGGCTTGTGGGCCACATTGGTGTGACGAGAATCAAGTCCGGGTGCTCCCGGAGGACTTCTTCAACACCCGGGGGATTAGTGCCATCAGAGGGGAGGAATACAACGGCATGCACTTCAGCAAGAAGTGCGAGACAGTGGTGGCGTACAGCTTAGCGGTACGGTAGCACCTAAGGCCATGGAACTCATACTGAAGATGGCTGCTCTGTACCCAGAAAGGGTATGGGCAGAGATTTCTAGACCTGAGAAGAAAGGCTAAGAATTCGACGAATGAACCGAAGAAGGTCTTAACGGATAGAACTTCCTGTCACCACAGAAGGCGAACCAAGAGAAAGAGTCCTGAAAAAGTCCGGGAAGGCATCTCTGGAAAGCACATGGCTGACTATCAAAGCAGTCAGGAGAAGACAAACTCCGCATCGAGTCACCTAGAGCAGCCAAGGCCTGATACATTACGGACTATGAGTGGCCGGACCGGGCCACTACACACTGCTACGCCCTTTCGAACTGGAAAATAACGATCGAAGGGGCGAGTCTGGGTCAGAAAACAAACTGGACAAGACTAGTTCAGAATGTCGGGCAAGCAAAGGACCGATGGCGGGATAGAGACAGCTAGTACTAGGATGAGAATCCGCAAGAGCAGCAGATTCAGCCTCTGACCTAGCAAACTGAGAAACCACGGTACGAATGTGCGACTGCACTTCGTAACCAACTCTACATGCTAAGACCGACGAAAGGGACCCCCGTTGACTGGGTGAAAAACCAGCGGAGACAATTCGATCGGTAGGGAGGTAAAATAAAAATAAAAAACTGCCTAAGAAGTAGGAACAGACAGCAACAGCGACATAGTTGCTATCGCATGACGTCAAAACGAACCAGATGACGCGGAAAAGTCCCCACCGAAAAGGAAAACATGTAGACAAAAAGCGAAACGATGTGTGCAAACGTGACGATGACACACCTCGACCTAAACCATAAAAAACGGTCGGAACGCCCGCAAGACGAAACGCCGAAGACCAAAAAGGGGGGGGGGGCCTGAAGGAAGGCAAAAATCACCCCGTCGAACAACTTTAGGTTGAAAGCTGTGCCGTTCGGTGATCTGACGGCTGAGAAGGGAAGATCATGCTAGCCGGACAGTTAAAGCCAGATCGGGACGGAACCAGTCCGAAACAGGATGACTGGAACGGCCGAACGAGTCAACAGGTTGAACAACTCATGGTTGAAACCGTGAAAGAAGGAGTGCGCACTCTGACTTCTCTCTGCAAGGGCCTATGTATACCCAGGCCAGAGGAAGGAGCTCCGAAATCGACCCCATCAGACTAAGAAAACCGAGGGGACAGCGAAGTGTGACCGCCTTCGTTACTGAGAGGTCGGACACCACCTGTGTCCTCCGAGGCTGAGACTGTGAACAGGGTATCCAAGGTGGGGAAAAAAACCCTTTAAACGGCCTAAGAGATCGCCGGCCAATTAGAGTCAGAATGGGCCGAAAACGGTCGGAAATTTTTGATAAAACCGGTTGACAGGACCGGTTGAAAAAGTCGGGAATAGAAACCCGGACTGGGATCGTTCACTCGCGCCCGCGCCCTTCCAGAGAAGGTCCTCCACTTCCTCTGGAGGATCTCCAACGGACAGGATCGCCGTTTCTTGGAAGGCTCGGCCTCCTGTTGCCACGAGAAGACTGGGAAGGGGGGCCTCAAGGCCTTGAACTGGGGAGGAGGCCTAGAGGAGTATCCCACACTCTTAGAGCGGGACGCGAAGTACCCCGGACGAAATGGTTGGGACGGGGCTGGTTCAACAGGGCCCGATAGATAGCCTTCTGGCTATCAGCTGACTTCCTCTTTGAAGAGGACTCGAGAACTGGGGGAACCGATTCTTCCCCGAACAAGCCCGACTCCGGAAGGGGAAGAGAGCGCAAAAACGCTCCTTTTCCCTGGACGAAAGAGACCTGTTCTGCGCCAGAAAAAAGAATCCCGGGCCAAGGCACAGGTTTGAACCTTCAAACCAGCCGTGACATCAGAGAGGCTCTGTAGCACATTGCCCAAAAGGGCTAGAGAGACTCCAACGGAAGCTTCATCCACCTGATCAAAGAACTGAAAAACCGCCGGTGAATCAGAGGCTGATTTGCCTAGAGACTCCGCCAAGGTTTGCACGAGAGAGGTGGCCATGCCACAAGCCCTGAGAGAACCAGACAGAGATTCCTCGAGAGACTTGAAGGCCGAAGGCTTGAACGTGACGGGAGGAACAGCAGCAGGACCCCAAGGACTCCACCTCCTCAGAAGAAGGTTTGGAGACGGAGGGGAAGGGCAGGTATTCCGTCGGTAGGGGGACGAAAGGTCTGAATCCAGGTACCAAAAAGGAACCGAACTGAGACGAGGCCGGCTGAGAACGCCCCAGATTAGCCTCAGCAATCTGTTTCAACGAAAGGACCTTGCCGGTCCTCAACGTGAACTCCGCTTTAACCACCAAATCCTCCGGGAAGGAGGGGGCTTGGAGAGTCAAGGAGCTCTTGGCCTGCAGAAGAGAGCCAACCGCGTGATCAGTGGCGGACTCCTGATGGGAGGAACGCACAGGTACCACGTAAGGGCACGATCGAGACAAAATCTTGAGAAGATTCTGAACCGAGGACTCAGTGAGAGAGTGAGGGACCTCCGACTGAGGGTCCAGTTCCATGTCCGACTCAAAGTCGGACTGAAACTCAGAGAATTCCCTGGAGGGTTCTGGCCGTTGAAGCTTCTGATAAGGGCGGCCCAAGAGTCAAACACCACCGGAGGCCATGCCTGGCAGAGGGCTCTGCCGGTAGGGAGTGAGAGGATCACTGAACACCGGCCGGAACCGGGAGAACGTGGCTTCCTCCGTGCGAGCGGGACATTCCCGGTTGACCCAAACCGGAGGAACGAACCGGAAATTCATCATCGGAATTTTCCGGTTCTAGGCGAACCCTTTCCCGGTATGCGTCCTCCGTGCGAGCGGGACATTCCCGGTTGACCCAAACCGGAGGAACGAACCGGAAATTCATCATCGGAATTTTCCGGTTCGAGAGGCGAACCCTTTCCCGGTATGTCCGCGTTGACCAAGCAACCGGGAGAAACCGGATGATTACCGGGTAAACACCGGGAGAACCGGAGGAAACGGTCTCGCAACCGGGAAAGGCAAATAACCGGTTGCGGTGGGAAAGCCAAGAGGCTCCAACCGTGCCATCCCCCGGTATGTCCGCGTTGGCCAAGCAACCGGGAGACAACCGGGAGAAAATGAAAGACCGGGTGAAAAAGCACCGGGAGAACCGGAGGAAACCGTCTCACAACCGTGAGAAGCGAATTTCCGGTTGCGGTGGGACTGCCAAGAGGCCCCAACCGCGCCAGTGCCAGGATCACTGGAGAGCCATCCCCCGGGAGGGGGGTATGGACTCTTATCGGTATTGAAGGTGCCCCGCACCGACCGATTTGACTGTCCTGGTAACCTCTCCCTCGAACTGAGTGGAGGATTTGAGCCCGGACTCAGGAAAGGGAACAGGCCGTTCCCGATCCTGGAGGTACCTCCCAGGTACCACCGGATGATTGCCTGACAGACTGGCCAGTCTGGTGACAGAGGAGTCACCTCTGTCACTAGGCAAGCTCCCCGGAGGGGAGCCTCTCTGTTCCGTAAACATCAAGCCCACAGGACGGAAACCAGAGGTGGAAAGGGATTGCCTATCCTGGTGAGCCCAAGCACCGTGAAAACCGGGGCAGAACCCTGCGGCACCGTGATTTTTCCTGCTGGTTGGGACCCAAGATGGTCTCAAAAACACACTCAGAACCGGGAGAACGTGGGGTATGAACCGTGAAGGGAGCGTGTTTTTTGGTTGACAGCCAAACCGGAGGAAGGAACCGGAAAGGCATCAGGCCAGAAACCGGTTTTTTGAACTTTCCCCGGTATGGTTAACCGGTTTCCGCACCTAAACAACTGGGAGAAACCGAGAACCTGACCTGAGAAAGGGGGAACGGTCTGGCAACCGAGAACCGCAAATTGACCTGTTGGGTGGGAAAAAGAGGCTCCAACCGTTCTGCATCCCCGCCGGTTGTCCGCGTTGGCCAAGCAACCGGGAGACAACCGGGAGAAACCGGAAGCCGATGAAACCGGGTAAGCACCGGGAGAACCGGAGGAAACCGTCTCACAACCGTGAGAAGCGAATTTCCGGTTGCGGTGGGACTGCCAAGAGGCCCCAACCGCGCCAGTGCCAGGATCACTGGAGAGCCATCCCCCGGGAGGGGGGTATGGACTCTTATCGGTATTGAAGGTGCCCCGCACCGACCGATTTGACTGTCCTGGTAACCTCTCCCTCGAACTGAGTGGAGGATTTGAGCCCGGACTCAGGAAAGGGAACAGGCCGTTCCCGATCCTGGAGGTACCTCCCAGGTACCACCGGATGATTGCCTGACAGACTGGCCAGTCTGGTGACAGAGGAGTCACCTCTGTCACTAGGCAAGCTCCCCGGAGGGGAGCCTCTCTGTTCCGTAAACATCAAGCCCACAGGACGGAAACCAGAGGTGGAAAGGGATTGCCTATCCCTGTTGAGGTCGACGCTGCCTTAGCGGACAAGGGCCTCCTGGAGGCAAGCCTGTGAACAGAAGAAGGAGAGAGGGCTGCGCCAGTGACAGTCTCACGTTAGAAGAGACAACTGGCGGAACCCTCTCTGGCCTAAACATAGAACCGAACTAGGAGGAAGATTCTGTCGATGCGAAAGGGAGAACCCTGAAACCCGAAGAGTCCAAGTGACGTAGTACAAAGCCTGTGAGTCCAACGGAAAAGGAGAAGGAGCAGAAACCTCCGAAGGGAGATAAACTGGAATGGGCTCCGAAACCGGTTAAGATTAAGAGAACCTGCCCAAAGGGTCCCTAGTGAGAGAAGAAGAGTCAACTGACTTGGAAAACAGAAAAACAACCGAAGAGAAACTGCTTTCCCCGAAGTGGAAACCGAGGGGTGCAAGAAGCCATAATCATGATAATGGCTGACGCCACCCCGAAAACGAACAACAGAGTGAACGAAATAATTTTTCAATTAAAACGAACACCAAGAAATGACAATGAAATAATATCGATAGGATGACTAACAGCCTTCCCAAGAAACTGAATAGAACAAAGCTAAACACGGAACGAACCCACCAGATAGACAAGAGTCAGAAAAGGCGGAGCAGGGTAGGCCCAGGTGTTGTTGAAAGGCTGGAAAATTTAAGAATGACATATCCGGTGCCCCAAGGGTGCGCGTCATACCCGGAAGTAAGGGGAGTCACTCCCGCTACTCCCTGCGGTATGGGTGCAGTCCCTTGGGGCCACTTTCGTTTTAGCTATGTGCTAGGGTAAGGTTCCAGGTTGTTTTAGGCTAATGCAGTTGTTTTGAGTGTTGGTATAGTATGATTAAATTAGATTGGCAGATTAGAGGAAGTTACAAGCACAGAACTTCCAGAAGGCGGGGGAACTATTTTTTACGAAAGACCCCCGGGTATCCCAACGGGGAGCACCATCTTTATGATCTACAAATGTTCCATAATGTACCTGTTCGAGGCCGGAGGACGTTAAACAGATTTTCACCTTTCTGATTATATATGACAAACATAGCATAATGGAATTGGTCACAAAGAGGACGCGCCTTTCAGTCGTCTTACACGCAATTCTTATACGAGACGTTAAAGACACACTGACCCACCACGATTAAGTCCCTTGGTTGGGTTTTTTCTGGGTAGCTGTGACCCACATACAAATGTCCCCAACTTCAAATTGAGGCTGCTCTTTAAAATGATGTTTCGTTTTCAATTTGGGGAAATTTTGTATGGGAGTCAAACCTGATCAAAACAAGATTACTTACCAGCTATAAGAGGGGGAAACGCGTGCGAACTAGTGATTTTGACACGTGACTTGGTGGGTCTTTGAAGTGCAATCAAGCGAACAGCAAATGGAAAAGTCGACATGAATTGGGTGAGAAGGGAAAACAAAACGTCTGAAGACACACACACACACACACACACACACACACACACACACACACACACTACCCCGCCAAAGCAAGACCCACAGAGCCGGCTGGATTAAGTCCCTTGGTTTTTTTTCTGGGTCGGTGTGGCCCACATTCAGACTGTCCTCGTATATACGATCGAGGCTGCTCTTTAAAGTGATGTCTCGTTTTTGTGCAAGAGGCAATTTTTATGGGAGCAACACTTGGTCAAAATAAGATTTCTTATCAGCTGTAAGAGGGAAAACACGTGAAAACCGTGATTTTGACACGTGACGTACTGGGTCTTTGCAAACGAGCTATTTATGGATAGAAAGGTGCTGGTGCTCGTTTTCCACAACACCTTGGTTTAATTTCACTAGAGGACGGTCGCTGCGCGAATAACTGTTACGCCAAAAGGGGTCTAAGAAACACAAAACGTTTGCTGAGGTCAGATAACTCTTTAAGCTTACTCTTCACTTAGGCGAGAGAGAAAAGAATTTGTGTGTGCAGAAAATTAAATCTGCACTATATTAAGCCATCTAACATGATGCAAAACATTAAGGGAAAAAACATCAAAAACACTTGCGTTTGCTTAATCCGCTAAAATAATTCCGTATATTTTCATGATAGACTACAGAATATTGGTCTGTGACAAGCTTGATTACTTGGTCTTCCATTGTTGAAATCAAAAGTCACGTTCAGGCGAGAAATAAAACAAAAGGCGGAAGTAATGTGTATTTCCCATGATGCAGCTAATCGTTCGCCATTAGCTACCACCAAAGGGGCCACAAAACGTTTGCCAATCTATCGGCAAACAAGGGAGTTCCTTAGGACCGTTTTTGCCGATTTGAGCTAACGCTACGTAGCGTTATGCCTTGCGAAACTAAACCCAGATTACAATGTTATCTGTTAACGTGGACGCTTGTCATGGAGAAACCTGCAAGGACTGTATTCACATTGAGATAGTATGAGACCTATCATCACGATATCTTAGAAGTCCTTCTAAAGTGGTAGTAGGATTTAGTAGGACTTTAGAAGGACTTCTAAGATATCGTGATGAGAAGTCTCATACTATCTCAGTGTGAATGCAAGGCCTGGCGATGATGGTTACGATTCCGTTGCTATGGCTTCGGGCGTTGCTATGGTGACATACAGTTGATATGGTGATACGCGCTTGCCGTGGTGACACATGTCGCTGCTATGGTGATGGTGGTCGCGTCATAATGTTGATATGGGTTCAGGCGTTGCTATGGTGATATGCTGTTGATATGGTGATACGCGCTTGATATGGTGATGCATGTCGCTGCTATGGTGATGGTGGTCGCGTCATAATGTTGATATGGGTTCAGGCGTTGCTATGGTGATATGCGGTTGATATGGTGATACGCGCTTGCTATGGTGATACATGCCGCTGCTATGGTGATATGTGGTGTTGCTATGGTGATGCGTGCTGTCGCTATGGTTACACGGCATCTTCTGAGCCTTTCCTCTCCTTCATCTCTGTGATGACCTCGGACATCTTGACAGCACCCCTGACGAAAGAGAACATAATGAACATAATTATACTAAACACACGCAGATAAGTGCACGTGCACACACATAAACCTTCACTCACGCACACATACATGCGTTTCACAGCACCACAGCACGCGCACACACACATACACACACATGCGCGCGCGCACACGCACACACATGCGTGAGCGCGCACACAGACACACACACATGCACACACACGCGCGCGTATTCCCGTAGGTGATACAACGATTTCAATCAAAAGAAAAGAGCGAAAGAGATTGCGCTTAAATTAACGCAAATCATAGAAGCGTAAACGGTAGACCTGAAACACGCGATTAAGATATTTTATCCAGCCTTTTGGGGGACCATTTTAATGTTTAACTTTGCAGGATTCAATCAAACATTTCCATCAATCACTTTGGGACAATTTAATGTTTAACTTTGCAGGATTCAACCAAGCATTTCCATCAACCGTTTGGGACAATTTACTGTTTAACTTTGCAGGATTCAACCAAGCATTTCCATCAACCGTTTGGGACAATTTACTGTTTAACTTTGCAGGATTCAACCAAGCATTTCCATCAACCGTTTGGGACAATTTACTGTTTAACTTTGCAGGATTCAACCAAGCATCAACCGTTTGCAAGCTGCATGCAAAATGGGAAGTGTGATGCTTTCACTGTGACTTTTTGCAAAGCTTGATAATGACATATTTGTTGAAATATCATGACAATCTGGTATTTTAAACACCCCCGCCCCCTCCCCCTCCCCACACATGCTTACGCCCATCTATCTCAAAGTCTGCTTCTCCCACTTTTTAAAAAAATACTCCTAGGCTGATCCTAATCCTACCCTTTTCCCAAGAATGGCAGAATGTTGTCGCAGCTCTGGGTGAACATTTTCAATATGAAAATCTGAAGAGGGAAGGGTTTCTTAAAGTACAAGATAGCAAACGTTAGCCTACTTGTTTAGCTTCTTCATCTTTTTTTGTTACATCCTCACAAATGTTCTTTTTTGTTTATTGATGGTTCCCCCATTCTCCTGCCTTCCAAAAAAAAAAAAAAGCAATTCTTACACCAAAAAACAAATTCCCCAGCCGAAGACGGACAGTCATGCTGGTGGCCCAATTATTCCTTTAGCTAGGCGCATAACGGCAGCACGACGCATCTGCGCTCACGGTTGACAGGGAGACTGGGTGGTGAGCGATGGAAGAAGAAGAAGAAGAAGTCACTCACCGGTCTTTCCCTTGGCGATTCAGCAAAGCTTCATCGGTGCCCGGTTCAAGGATGACATCAGCGGGCATATTGGTGCGCTTGACGGGCACTGGCCTACCCTCCCCACTACTCATGCAGCAACACGGGGCACCGGAAGCGGAAATGGTGCACCCCCCGCCCCCGATAGCAGAGCATGCGCAGAAAGAAAGAAAGAAAGAAAAAGAAAGCAAAGGGAGATGATTTCAAAGGTGAGCAAAAAGAAAAGAGGTCAGAATATTACGATCTAGCTAGCTAATGATCAACTTAGGACGCTGAGTTCACCGCCAGGGGGCAGTTAAACCAGTAGGGGTTTAGCGCGTGATATTCTTAGTTAGGGGTAGTGAGAGAGAGAGGGGCAGCTGAGTCTCTCTCTCTCTCTCTCTCTCTCTCTCTCTCTCTCTCTCTCTCTCTCTCTCTCTCTCTCTCTCTCTCTCTCTCTCTCACTCACTACCCCTAACTAAGAATATCACGCGCTAAGCCCCTACTGGTTTGACTGCCCCGCTGGTGGCGAAATGTGCGTCCTAAGCTGCTAATTGACTGAAGCAGACTACAGTGAAACACAAAAAGAATATATCAATGGTTTGATAAATGATACATTAAAAAAACAACGCATACACGATTGAGAGAATAAGGCCTACCAATCTCCTTGACCGTGATCGGTACCCCACCCGTCAGAATCGCAATAAGCTAATGCACCTACATGCCAAGTTTGAAGACTTTAAGTCCAACGGTGTAGGCGTTATGGCCATGTAAAGATTTTAAATTTTCAAGGTCTTACGCAAAGGTCAAGGTCACGACGGCGATACTTAATTCGCGGATGCCTTCCTCTCATGGTGACACACCACCACACACAATTTGAAGCAATACTGGCAAGCGGTTCGGGAGATATCCTTAAGACAGACAGACGGATGTCCCCTAAAAAAACCTACTAAAATCAACAAGAGTTCTATAATAGATCCCCGCAGCGATGGATTCTTCCATTGTCTATCCTATTTGTGCCAACTACAGGCAAAAATAATATATCTATATTGATATAAATTCGGGACTTTTCTGGTGTTGCACTGCCTCCGGGCATTGCCTCCAGGATCGTTCCCACATATTTATATCTACTAGTGTCCCATATGATTGTGTCTGTCTCAGACCTGAGGACGTTAAACAGATTTCCCTCCGATTGTGATTCGATTCGCAGCGATCCGATTGTGACATCTGGAGGCATGATTCACGTGAAATCCTATTGTCTAAATGAATCCCCCCCCCCACCCCCCGTGGGGATACCGGGGGAGGGGGGTCTTTTATACAAATAGTTCCCCCGCCTTCTGGAAGTTCTGTGCTTGTAACTTCCGCTAATTCTGTCATTCCCTTTGACTCTGCCTTTCCCCTTTGCTTACTGTCATCTGCTATCTTTCTGTCTCACCGGTCCATTCTCCTGCCCTTTTTCCCTATAAATCCTTACAAAGATTTCTCCAAGCCGAAGTCGGACGTGCTGGGGGGCCTTACTAATTTCTTAGATAGGCGCATAACGGCAGCATGACGCATCTACGCTCATATGACAGGAAACTGTCTGAGCGAACGAAGAAGAAGAAGAAGAAGAAGAAGAAATGAATCTGATGAAATCCTACTGGCTTTGTGCGAGTATTGCGATCGAAAATAGTAGATTTATTTTTAGACAAAAGTATTTCACTTGAATGATGGCTAACAGACATCGTGACAATCGGATCGCATTGGGGTTGAATCCTATGTAATGTAGCGGCCCCTTAAAGACCCACCACGTCACGTGTCAAAATCACGGTTTTCACGTGTTTTCCCTCTTACAGCTAGTAAGTAGGCCTAATCTTAAGAAATCTTCCTAGCATAAGAGGGAATGTGACACGTGACGTGGGGTGTCTTTAAGAAGGGTCGCTAACTTCGTGTCTGTTGTTCACTCCAGTGGATCTATTAGTAAGCGCCCCTTTTGCAAAGTATCCAGATCTGCGTGTATATATATTGGATACATTTTGTGTTGAAATAAGCACACAAAATAATAATGATAAATGTCTAATGGTCATGAGTTTGTGACAATATGTGTGTAACAAAATATGGCATAATATGAAGAAATATCTAGCGAAATTCTGTAATTTAATTGTCCAAACATATAAACGTGCACACTATTGGCCACTGCAACGACCACCTTTTGCAAGAGTGAATGCCCTTGGTGGGTGGGGGAAGATGCTTGAGTACTGACCAAACAAGGGCATAACTCTCGCAAATAACCCTGTTTGAAGCCACAGAATGGCTGCCTTTTGCAAGAGTGAATGACTTTTGGATACTGACCAACAAGGGCTTAACTCTTGCCGTCAATGGTGTTAATAAGTCTAGTTGCAGTGGACAATAGAACACACACACACACACACGCACGCACGCACGCACACGCACGCACACGCACACGCACACACACACACACACACACACACACACACACACACACACACACACACACACACACACACACACACGTGTACACAACTAAGCTACACTGCGCTTAAAAAGACACAACAAACAGCAAAGAACATTACAAGGCCGGCTGTCAAATACAATGGGGGACAAAACAAGCTATAGGGGTACAATGTAACACACTTACTTTCGGGTAAGAAGCCCACCCCAAGGCCTCATGAAATGAAGCAAATTTCAATAATTTTGCCCATGAGACGATGTTAAACACACATTCACTCACACACAAATTTGACTGAAATTTTCACATTTCACAGATAACACACACACTTACCCGCCCA
>CM065691.1:15449959-15452459 GCA_017654935.2 Phymorhynchus buccinoides
GAGAGAGAGAGAGAGAGAGAGAGAGAGAGAGAGAGAGAGAGAGAGAGAGAGAGAGAGAGAGAGAGAGAGAGAGAGAGAGAGAGAGAGACGAGAGAGAGAGGAGAGAGAGAGAGAGAGAGAGAGAGAGAGAGAGAGAGAGGGAGAGAGAGCAACAACAACAACAACAACAAATCAACACTATTAACGCAACAAAAACAAAACAACACAGAATGAAAAAATATGATCAAAGCCCTACATTCGTTCTCTCGTTCTTCAAATCTGCCCTGGACGTTGAGTAGTTTGGACTTCAACAACCAGTATTCCCCTGACCCTCCGAAATGATAGCTGACCCCGTCAAAGGTCTTCACGTGCGGGTCGCCGTACGCCGCAGCTGGACAATGCAAAGAAAAGAAACATTGCAAGCCATAACGGTGTGCTGTCAGTGAGCCTGAAATCCCCTAAAAACCCTTTCACTACCCCGCCCCATCCCACCCCTAACTCAATAAAGACTGAAGTCGTGTTTTCTTGTAGTCTCCTTCTTTTCTCAAAATGCAGAATCCTTTAAAGACCCACCACGTCACGTGTCAAAATCATGGTTTTCACGTGTTTTCCCTCTTATAGCTGGTAAGAAATCTTAAGAAATCTTCCAAGCATAAGAGGGAATGTGACACGTGACGTGGGGGGTCTTTACGAAAGGTCAATCATAATAACTCTTGGAATTCAATTGCTGTCAGTTGGGTTTTTTTGGGGGAATACAACATATATTTTACTCGAGTGTGACTTTTTCAGCATAACCTTGTGAAGACATACATCCAAGACAATGAATGAAAATCTGTTTAGCGTCCTCCGGTCCGGAACAGACACATAATTAAGGGACATTAGTAGATATAAAGATGGTGGGAACTATCCTGGAGGCAATGCCCGGAGGCAGTGCAACACCAGTAATGTCCCGAATTTTTAACAATACAGATATTTCATATCATAAAAGGCGCCAACGTAAAACTCACTTTTTTTTAATAAGAAATCTCCCACAATTGTACATTAATAAACAAAAATAGACCTAAGACTACTGTTACTCGATATTTTCGCCAACGTATATAATTATGCTAAGCATTAAATTAAGCGAAGTCTATCAACCTATTTTGCCCACCTGGCTATATCCACATGTTCGCCCCTAAGGGAGATGATTTCATGATAGATAAGAGCGAAACAGATGCCCCTTTCCGTCATATAAAATGATCTCTTACGGGCGAAAATGTGGCCCTTTACCTTTGTTATGAGAATGTGAATGTGAAACCCGAAGTGACAGAACCAAATCTCAACACTTTCTCCAAGACAGAGAAACAGACAATGACCAAAGTCAAAACACAAACAAATACATATTTAAAAAAACACGTTCAACAATATCACCAAGTCCACAAAACAACTACTTATTAACCTTCTTCTTCTTCTCTTTGGGGCCCACGATCATTTAACTGATCATTCTGGCACCCTCGGGGGAGAAAAAAAAGACTGAAAAAGGGGGGTCGGTTCCATTTCATAAAGGGCCCAAGCTGCTGCATGGGCATAGGGGCGTTTGAGGTTTAGTGACCCAGCCAGCTCGCGCCCACCGATTGGCGTACAGTTGTTAATTAAAGTGAGCGGGGCGTGTGAAGCTTGAAAGAAACTTTTAAAGCATGTAATTACAATTTATTTTGTTCTTTTATCAATTGTTTGGTTTCTTGTGTGTATATTTGACGTGTCCGCAGGAACATTATCCTTGTTTTTATGAGGACAAAATAAAAGTTGAGTTCAGTTGAGTTGACATTAATTTTCGCTCTTACCGGAATGGGGCGGAACGTAATCTCTGCAATCCCTGGTGGGGCGGCGGTCCATGTACAAAGTGCACTGCTCATACTGCACCCACAGGCAGCAGTAGTAGAAAGTGACCACGTCGTGGATCCAGTGGGACAGTGAGGGCACGTGATCCACGGCCCCGAAGGGCGCGGCGCCCCAGTCGTGGGATCGGTCCGGCGTGGAGCCTTGGAAGGTGTCGGCGGCGTAACGGAGGTTCCCGTCCGGTTCGTAGCAGCACTGGTTCCCCGCGGCGTCAGGTCTGGTGAATGATCGGAGCCGCAGAATTACATGTACAATTATATTCACCAAAAAAGCTGAAACAGACTGCAACGTCACTGGATCCACAGTAGCTTTTCTCAGCTCCTTTCAGTTCATGCCTTTTGTTAAAAGGGCACCCTGATGGGTGAGTTTTTGTAAGAAACACGTCGAGATCACCAGGAAAACACCCTTTACAGAGATCGCAACACTCACTTTGCTCTGGTTTCCCAGAAATCAAGCCGTCAAATCGGCGATTCCTCCTTGGCGGAGGTGCTGGAAGTCAAATTATTTCACCCAAAGAGAAGGGTTTGCCGTCTCTTTTTCAATGGCCGCCTGCGTTTAGACCAAATCGTTTGCACGAACTTTTTGCAATACAAAGAAAACGCTTCAACCACAATGAGTGACCTCCACCCACCCCATCCAAAAT
>CM065691.1:15459959-15484959 GCA_017654935.2 Phymorhynchus buccinoides
CGCTTCGGGTCATTCGAAATAATTATGCATGGGTGAAAGTAAAGCATTCTCTCAATCCTGAAATGACACGTTTCAATTTTTCTCTGAATCTTCCCGATCCTGAAGTGGTGACCACATTAATTAAAATAATAATTTCCAAACTGTGTGTGTCTGTATATACAGGATGGATGGGGATAGTGTTAGAATGGTCAACCTATGGCGATATTTTTCACGCCAGAGGGCAGTCAATGCACTAGGGGCTTAACACGCGATTTTCTTACATGGGCGTAGTGAGAGAGAGAGAGAGTGATGGTAGGACCACTCACTGTCTCTCTCTCTTTCTTTATCCCCAACTAATAATATAGAGAGGATTAGCCCCACACGAGCGTCATGCCCTCTGGCGTGAGAAAAATCGCACTAAGTCTCTCATTGCATATCTATCATCTTATGTTTTAATCTGCCATCAATTTTGACAGAAACGTTTGATTTTTTTTATAAGACCATGGTTCCGGATGACAAGACGGCTAATCCTGAAGACTGTTTCTATCCACTTTTTTCAATCCTGATTTCAGGAGCATGCCCGAACTACTTCAGTTCACCCATAAATATGGCTCCGGCAATGCAGGGAAATCGCAGAAGAAATTTACAAAATGGAATTTATTTGCCAGAAACTGTTCTCATTCTTCTCGGTTGAAAGCCAAAATGCATTGTCAGACTTCCTTATTCCATTAGTGATAGGACCTTCTGGCTTTCATATGGGAAGAACTATTCTTATTCTTATTCTGCGTCCCCAGGCCATATGGCCATAATGGGTAAGGTACGTATGTGTCCGGTTTTCAGTTTTCACTGGTCTCCCCGCTGCATGCAGCCAACACATTCCGATTTCGGAGGAGCACAAAGGAGAAACTTGGGAAGACGTTGTTTTTGTGGGTTTTTTTAAAGGCAGGAGAATGGGTCAATAAGTCAGAAAGATAGTAGATGACAGAAAGCAAAGGGAAAAGGCAGAGTCAATGAGAGTGACAGATTAGAGGAAGTTACAAGCACAGAACTTCCAGAAGGTGGGGGAACTATTTGTACGAAAGACCCCGTCCCGGTATCCCCACGGGGAGAGAAGAACTATAATACCGTATGCATTATAACCCTCGAACAATGACCTTTCTTGACGTACTATGGTCAAGAGAATTCACATACCTGGATCACAGACTCTTACTAAAGGCTTCAGTGGTAGGCCTACGGCTGTTGAACAGAAATGGTGGAGGGGGAAACAAACAAATGCGATGTTGGCAGTGAAACGGTTAACTCAGCTGATTTGCGTTCGACTAACGTTGGGTGTAAGGGCAGGTTCAGAACGATATGATCCATGGGACGTGTAATAAGCTGTTGCATTTACGAAGAAGTCAATGGCCAATTTCATACCACAAGCCGCTTTGTGTTGTTGTTTGGTAAAAGGAAAAGGAAAGTTTGTGCTTGCTCTCTCTCTCTCTCTCTCTCTCTCTCTCTCTCTCTCTCTCTCTCTCTCTCTCTCTCTCTCTCTCTCTCTCTCCCCTCTCTCTCCTCTCTCTCTCTCTCTCTCTCTCTCTCTCTCTTTGTCTCTCTCTCTCATCTCTCTTCATCTCTCTCTCTTTGTCTCTCTCTCTCTCTCCCTCTCTCTCTCTCTTCCCCCCCTCTCTCTCTCTCTCTCTCTCTCTCTCTCTCCTCACTCAATCTACTCACTAATAGTGATGATAGTCCGGACATTCCAGGACATATTATCCAGGGACATCTCCATGGTTATCTCTCCTCTCTTGGTCAGGATGGGGACAGGACATCGGCCTCGCATCTCAGTCTCCATCACCCCCTGCGATATCTACACACAGACAAAGACTAAACCATAACCTCTTTGGCGGCGATTTGATTCATACAGCTTTTTTTAAATCAGTTTTGTGAGTTGATCGGGGTCTTTAACTTTTAAAGACCCACCACGTCACGTGTCAAAATCACGGTTGTCACGTGTTTTCCCTGTTATAGCTGGCAAATCTTCCTAGCATAAGAGGGAATGGTGGATTTTTATTAATCCCTACTATCTATTTAACTAAATACTTACCAACACCTGAAACAACTGCATTAGCGTTAAGCGACCTGGAGCTATACCATAGCAAAGAGAAAAACGAAAGTAGGCCTGGCCTTGACCCCTAGCCGGATGGGGGCGGGAGTGATCCCCCCTTACCGGTCTAGCTGTGGCTAGGCCAATGAGCGCCTACTTCCGCCATTACAAAATTTTACAGGAAGCATCTTATAGTGAGGGAGGATACAAGGGAGGGTACCTTGTTTGTTTCAGGTGTTGGTAAGTATTTAGTTAAATAGATAGTAGGGATTAATAAAAATCCACCAATCTACTTTAACCATACTGTACCAACACCTGAAACAACTGCAGATTACCAAAGCGGAGGAGGGTAGATGCTTCAGTAACCCAACCCACCGCGTGAGAGCGAGACCTGGGCGCTTTTTTCCCTTGGGGGGTTAAAAAAGTGGTAATCCCCACTAGTCCCCTTCAAAAAAGCCCTGAGTCCCCCTTTTAACTCCTTTAGCCTAAATGCGGCTTAGAAAGGGGAGGTAAAAGGCCTGCTCCAAATATTGCCCCAAAAACATCATTGCAATGATATACCCACTAAAGTATGATAGGGGGAGTCGTTGGGAGCTTGCCTCCGTACTTACAGTTTAGACGGAGACGGAGTTCTGGGCGACAACTATCTTCCTGATAGTGAAGGAGTCGTCATGTTTCGTGGCCACGTACCTCAGGTAGAAGTTGGGGAACGTGTTGACCGACTTCCAGAAGGCGGCTGACATGATATTCACCAAGGGAACCCCCTTAACGAGAGCGAGCGAGGCGCTGATTGCGCGCAGCTCGTGAACCCTGATAGAGCCGGATGGCAGGCTAACGAGAGACTGAGAGTAGGCTAGCTTGACACAGTCTAACAACCATGTTGCTACCGTGTTCTTAGAAAACGTCTTTAGCGTACTTAGGGTTAATAGAAAGAAACAATCTTCTTCTAGAGCCCCTAAAACCTTTGGTTCTAGACAGGTAGGATCTGAGCGCGCGGACCGGACAGAGAAAAACGGTCCGCGTCGTCCGGGCAGAGAATTGTCCGCAAACTGGAGATAGAGAGCAGAGGAGACTCGACATCGCCGGGCTGATTCTTGGCCCTGAACTCGGGCAAAAAGTAAAGCGAAACGGACGAGAAATCCTCCGCGAACTCGACGTCCCTGGAGAGCCCGCTAAGGGAGTGGAGGCAACTGACCCGTCTGGCCGATGCGAGAGCAATCAAGAACACCTGTCTTGAAAGTGAGGAAAGCGAGAGGTTCACAGCGATCCCTTAGATAATTCTAAACAAGAAACACGTCCCATTGCGGGACCTGGACAGTCCTCGCCGGGGCCCGCAAACGCACCGCGTCCAAAATGTGGGACACCCGCGGAGCGGAGAGCTCAGAGGTTCAATCAAAACCTAAGGCTAACGAACTGGTGTTAATCAGAGCAGCCTTGTAGTCAGAAAGGGTCTGAGCAGAGAGGCCCTAAGTCCTGTGCAAGTGGGACAGGAACTCCACCAACTGGACTGTG
Organism: Phymorhynchus buccinoides; assembly: GCA_017654935.2. Classification (NCBI taxonomy): domain Eukaryota; kingdom Metazoa; phylum Mollusca; class Gastropoda; order Neogastropoda; family Raphitomidae; genus Phymorhynchus; species Phymorhynchus buccinoides. The sequence goes on from CM065691.1 coordinate 15,463,534, forward strand.
GTAGGGTGCAGCGCGTGAAATTCCGACGTGGACGGAACATGGCTGACTAAAAAAGCAGCCAGGAGATGACAAACCCCGCATGGAGTCACCTAGAGCAGCCAAGGCAGAAACAAAACGGAATGGCCGGACCGGGCCACCACCCGCTGCTACGCCCTTTCGAACCGGAAAAATATCGACTAAAAAAGCAGCCAGGAGATGACAAACCCCGCATGGAGTCACCTAGAGCAGCCAAGGCAGAAACAAAACGGAATGGCCGGACCGGGCCACCACCCGCTGCTACGCCCTTTCGAACCGGAAAAATATCGATCGAAGAGGCGAGAAGAGTCAAAACCAAAATGGCCCACATCTGGACAAGACTTGTTCAGAATGTCGGGCGAGCAAAGGACCGATGACGGGATAGAGACAGCTAGTACTAAATGATTAAGATGAGAATCCGCAAAACAGCAGATTCAACCTCTGAACTAGCAAACTGAGAAGCCACGGAACGAATGTGCAACTGCACTTCGAAACCAACTCTACATGCTAAGACCGTAGGGAGACAAAATAAAAACTGCCTCTGACGTAGGGACAGACCGAAACAGCAACATAGTTGCTATCGCATGACGTCAAATCAAACCAGATGACGCGGAAATGTCCCCACTGAAAAGGAAACATGTAGACAAAAGCGGAACAGTGTGCAAACGTGACGTAAACACACCTCGACTTAACCCATTTCAACGGCACTGACTCAAAATGGGGGTGGGGGGCCTGAAGGAAGGCCAAAAAACACCCAGTCGAACAACTTAAGTTGAAAATTGACGTTTAGTGATCTGACAGCTGGGCATAGAAGATCATGGTAGCCGGACAGATGAGTCCGATCGGGACGGAACCAGACCGAAAAGGAAGGCTGGAACGAGTGAACGAGTCCACTTGAAGAACAACTCATGGTTGTAATCAGAGGAAACGAGTGTCTGAAACAGAGCAAGTAAAAACCATGCCAGCCAGAACAGACATCATTCGAAAGAACGGCGAAGCCGGGGCCGTTCAGAAGGAAGGCAACAAGGGTACGGTTGAACAACCCTCGGTTGCAACCGTGAAAGAAGGAGCGCACGCTCCGACTTCTCTCTGCAAGGGCCTTAGTATACCTTGGCAGGAAGGAGCTCCGAAACTGACTCCATCAGACTAAGAAGTCTGAGGAGACGGAAAAGTGTGACCGACTTCGTACTGAGAGGACGGACACCAACAGAGAAAACGAGGACAGTGTCCTCCGAGGCTGAGACTGTGAATCCGACCGTGTCGAACCCATCTCCAGACAGTCTTTAAAGTGCCCCAAAAAGAGTCTCTGGCCAGAAGAATCACCAAGAGAAGCTAGAGCCACTCCAAAGGTTGGTTCAATCACGGACTCAAAGAGCCTGAAAACCGCAAGAGAGGTCGTTGGAGAGGTTTTGCTCAAAGTACAGCAATGAACCGAATCAACAACGTCACAAAAGCACAGCCCTTGAGGGCTTTGGACAAAGATGCTTCCAACTGTATTACGTTGGAAGGAAAAAACTTGACCGGGCAAGACTCTTGTCATAATGGAGTTTCTCCGCTACAGCCTTAGAAGGCTTGGAGAAAGAGGGAAACGGGAGGTAGTCCATGGACACCTAGCACCGACTTGAACGGATGAACAACAAAAAAGCCCACGGGAACTGAATCTTCCTTGGGCCAGGTAGACCTGCCCAAAGAGAAACGGTTAGTTACTGCGAGAAGCGTAACAGAGTATCCAATTGACGTCAGGATAACCGTGGAAAAAAACAATTGAACGGTACCGACTTAGAAAGAACGGTAGAGGATTGAGGGACAAAAAATAACCGTTTCAACGGCCATGACTTGTAAAGAGTAACCCAAGTCCAAAAAACAAGGCCTGACAGGATGGGCCGAAAAGGAGGACCGGTTGAATGAGAAATCAGGTTGAACAACTGTTGTTGTAACCAGAAAGGCATGAAACTGAAGAGAGCAAGAAAAACCATGCTCGTCAGAATCGAAGAAACGGACCATCAGGAGCCGTTGCAACAGCCATGAATGAAACAAAGAAAAACGATGGATCATTCCCAAAAGCCACCGTGACAAACGGAAGGTCAGAATCACCATGAGGTTCTTGAAGAACCGGAACGGAACCCGACGGTCCGTTGCCCAACCCGGTAAAATGGATCGGAGAAAGCGATCGATCAGAAGCACAAGAGCTCGAGATCAGCAGATCGAAGTAGATCTAACCAGATGATTAGAGGGTACAAGAGAACTCTTCTTGTGAGAAAACCCCTGAAGAGCCCAACGATGAACCAAAAACCGAAGAAAACGGCCGGTTCATTCACGGACTCAAAGAGCCTAAAAACCACAGGAGAATTCGTAGGAGAAAAAGTTTCCCCAAATTCTCTGCGATGGGCCGAACCAACGAAGCCGCAAAGCCAGAGCCCTTGAGGGCTTAGACAAAGATTCCTCCAACTGCTTGAAGTTGGAAGACTTAATCTTGGTCGGGGCAAGATTCCTGTCGCAAAGGAGCTTCTCTGCTTCGGCCTTAGAAGGCTAAAGAGAAACGGTTAGCTTCTGCCATCTTCCCGGCACAAAGGAAAGCCTCTGCTTTCCGATTGGAGTGGTCCAGAAGCTTAGGAGCTTGCAAGAACCAGAACTCCTTTCCCTGGTGAGTGGCCGGACCGGGCCAAAACACGCTGCTACGCCCTTGCCTGGATGGAGACGGACTTAGCTAAGTCCACGTCGGAATCCACGTCGGAAGGCCCGGGTCCAAAGGAGGACGCTGGGAGGGAGGCCCGAGTGCGCGGCAGAGGCCGAGGCCTCCTGCCGAGAGAGGCCCAACCTGCCCGAGGCCTGGAGTACCGGGGAGCCCGCGGCCTCCGAGCATGGCCCCGAGGGCTCCCATCGAGGGAGGCCCGGGTCCGAAGGAGGCCCGGTGAGGGAGGACCAAGGGAGCCGGAGAGGCCTAGGCCCGGGGAGGCCGCGGCCTCCCAGGTCGAGGTCTCCGAGCACGGCCCCCGAGGCCTCCCACCGAGGGAGGCCTGGGTCCGAAGGAGGCCTGAGGAAGCCGGAGAGGGCCCAGGCCCGGGGAGGCCGCGGCCTCCGAGGCCTCCCACCGAGGGAGGCCCGGGTCCGAAGGAGGCCCGGCGAGGGGGCCGGAGAGGCCTAGGACCGGGGAGGCCGCGGCCCCCAAGCACGGCCACCGAGGCCTCCCACCGAGGGAGGCCCGGGTCCGCCGGGGGACCGGTGAGGGAGGCCTGACGGAGCCGGAGAGGCCTAGGCCGGGAGGCCTCGTCGGTGGGGAGGCCTCATCCGTCCGTAGACGTGTCGACCGGCCTCCTGGCCGGGAAAACACTCAACCGATGTTACCCCCACTGGGGCGAACACCGGGAGACTCTCTCGGCCCAAGGCCCCAGGCCTGGGTGAAGGGCCAAGAGAGGTACCAACAACACCATCGGAGACTTTCCGACGGCGAAGTGGTGTTAGCCGGTAGGCCTCGGCCTCCCGGCCGGAAATCCACTCGACCGGAGTCCCCACCGCTGGGGGGAGCACCGGGAGATCCTCTCGGACCGAGGCCCGCGGCCAGGGCAAAGCGGCCGAGAGGAGCACCAACCCCGCCTTCGGAGACTTTCCGACTGCGGGGCGGCGATAGCCGGTAGGCCTCGGGCTCCCCGGCCGGGGAGGTGTCGAGAGGCCTACGGCCTTCCGGGCTCGAGTTTCCTTCGAGGTACCGGGATGTCTGATTGAGGCCCCAGTCGTGAGACCTCGACACATGGTCGGAAGGGGGCCTCCGTCGCCCTCTCTCCAACATAGGGTCGGAGAGGTGGAAACTAGGCGAGTCCCCGAGTGCAAACGTGCCACTCGGGGCTACAGACATGCGCGGCTGCGACTTATCCAACGAAGTTGAAGCTGAAGGCGTGGAAGACCGGGTCGAAGTGGTGGCCTTGGAAGAAAGAGGCCTCCTGTCTAAACACAAAGGCACGTAAGAACCAACGGACGAAATTGGCCGAGAGGCCTTATGTTGAGGAGAGGGGAAGAGGAAGAGACAGGACGAAAAACCAACCGTGGAGGCCTTAGGAGGCCTAGACGGAGAAGAGTGAGAGCGCTTAGACTTAGAGTGCTTAGACTTCGATTTGTGAGAAACTGAACGGATAGATCTATCCGAGGATTCCTTAGAAGAAAAACGGCCTGCTTCATCCCTAGGAAGAGGAGAACGGACCAAGGGGTCAACTTGAACTTTGGGAGAAACATTCGAGTTTGAGCCTGAAGTGGCCATATCATGTGCGTGCGCGCGTGCACTGGAGCACGACGAGTGAGAGACTCGACACAAAATTAATTATATCCAGTTCTAGAGAAGAGAGAACTATCAAAACTGAGCCAATCGAGACTCAGATACACCCTATGTTCGATGATAGGAGGAAAAGGAACAAACCCACCTAGTTTGAGTGTTAGATAATAAAAAAGTCAAGAGTGCTGGTAGCCCAGGTCTGCCATGAACGCTGGAAAATTGTAATGGCGGAAGTAGGCGCTCATTGGCCTAGCCACAGCTAGACCGGTAAGGGGGGATCACTCCCGCCCCCATCCGGCTAGGGGTCAAGGCCAGGCCTACTTTCGTTTTTCTCTTTGCTATGGTATAGCTCCAGGTCGCTTAACGCTAATGCAGTTGTTTCAGGTGTTGGTACAGTATGGTTAAAGTAGATTGCGACCCTTTAAGGAGAGTCTTTAAAGAATATTTTTCATACTCTGGAAACATTGCTTTGTTATTTACCATGCTGCTGGATTTCTTTCTTCAAGAAGAACAATGAGGAGTAGGGGTGAATGGGGGTGGGGGTGGGTAGGAGAAGAAGAGGAGGAGAAGGAGAAAAAGGAGGGGAGTGATGAGGAGAAGGAAGATGAGGAGGAGACATCGTCGTCGACAATGACGACTCTAGTGGAGAGAAGAAGAAGAAGAGAAAAAGAGGAGGAGGAGGAGAAGAAGAACAAGAAAAAGAAGGGGGAGGCGAGGAAGAAGAAGACGAAGATGATGATGATGATGACGATGGTGATGATGATGATGATGGTGATGAAGATGATGATGATGATGATGATGATGATGATGATGACGACGACGGAGGTGATGATGGTGATGATGATGATGATGATGATGATGACGAGAAGGACGACGATGATGATGATGATGATGATGATGATGATGATGACGACGACGACGACGATGATGATGATGATGATGAAAATAAGGTCTTAAAAGGGAGGAAGATGATGTTGAATAAGGGAGGTAATTTTAATACTTACAAAGAATGGCAATGTCTCAGGGAAGTAGGCCTAGGTCTTATTAAGTGGGAGGGAGTCTTACAAGGGGGTGTGGGGGGGGGGGGGGTCTTTTAAGGTAGGTTCCACTGTCAGGGCCGGACCAAGTGATTCGAAAGGGGGGACCGCCAGAGGTCCAGGGAGCTATATTGGTTCCGGTGTTGCATAAAACACGTAACCCATGAAATATTTACCCTTGCCTCTTTCGAATTGTTTGCTGTTTGGGAAAGATTCGCCCCTAAATATATTCAGAGGCGTCTTGTGGCATGCAGGAAGAACAGAGGGTTCAGCATCAAATATTGAGAAGTCAGTGAATATTTTTCTAATATTTATTATTATTTATTTTTGTTCTTTTTATATCGTCCGCCATTTTGAATTTTACGAAACTAAGTGGCATGGCTTTGTACGTCGATTTCTCGGCAGAGACGTAGATTTACACCCTCATGCTCTATTTCTTGGTTCTTTCCGTGTAGGTTGAGCAACATTTTAAATAATAGTTGTCTTATTTCTCACATGAAACAATAATGGTTATAGTTCGCATGCGAAGGGTACTTATTTCATGGGAGGTATTTATTGATCATGACACCGGGTTAATGAGTAAAGCCCTAATGGGTGCCCTGTGGACGAAGCCCCCTGAAATTTGTTTTGCAATAGAGCATTTGCCACGCGCCGGTGACCTTGAATTTCACTGAGTTGAATTTAGAGAGTTGAATTAGAGAGGTCAGCGCAATTCGGGCAGAACGAGCTCGGGCAAATTAGTAGTCTAGTATAGTGAACGAACACTCGTGGCAAACGCCCTATTTAGTGATCATTAAGGCAAACATCGAGCCATTTTCTTACTTTTCACCCTTGCATAAGGTACATGCTTGGGGCAGAGGGGGGCGGGGGGGGGTGTCCGGAAACCAGGACACCCCCCCCCCACACACACACACACACACACACACCTAGACCCGGCCCTGACTGTACATCAAATACGTAGCCTGCTTGGTGAAGGGTTGTACTTACTGCTTTGTCGTCGGCAGCGAAACGACAGTAGATGGGGGTGTCTTTAGGAGCGCACAAACCAGACACGGACAACATCTCTCCTCCGAACATCCCGGCATCACGTGGGTACACTTCCAGTTCAGCTGCCCAACAGTTAGCATTTAATTATTAACAAATTAGTTGTTAATGAAGATCATAAAGCCTAGCCATTTATTGTTGTTTGCAACCGATTAAGCTCGTGTCAGTGATAAAAAAAATTGTTTTAAAGGCATTGTTCTCATGAATTAGTTTTTTTGAGTTGATGACGTTTTTTGACTATGCCTTCTAACTACGCACATCTTGAGAGAGAGAGAGAGAGAGAGGCAGACAAACAGACAGACTGGACACACACACGCACGCACGCACCCACATGCACTCACACATGCGCGCGTGCGTGCGCGTGCACCCAGAGAGAGAGAGAGAGAGAGAGAGAGGAGAGAGAGAGAGAGAGAGAAGAGAGAGAGAGAGAGAGAGAGAGAGAGAGAGAGAGAGAGAGAGAGAGAGAGAGAGAGAGAGAGAGAGAGAGAGAGAGAGAGAGAGAGACACACACACAGATATATAGTTAATTATTCTAAGTTATTCCTTTTAAGTTACAGCGATAAACACAGAGGTAGGCATACATGAACAGTTAGTTAGTGACAGACAGACAAGAGTAGACACATAAACAAACTTGCAAAATAAGAGACAGCATCTTCCCTCCAATACAAGGAAACAGAATTAATGGCATTTGAAATCCCTCACCCAGTTTCAGACCCTTTTCCAAGCAGCCCCCTCGCACGATGACGTCATCGTTGATGACCAGGATGTAGCGTCCCGTGACGTCGCTTCCGGCCCGCGACACAAGGGACATAATGCGCTCCCTGTTTCCCTTGGAGCGTTTGACGCACTGCCCTGTGCAAGGCACCACGTCCGTCCACCCCCGACCGTGGCCCCCGTTGAGACCGGCCTGTTGGCAATGAAGGAAGGAAGGAATGGGTGAATGAAAGAATGGGTCAATGGACTGAAGGATGGGTAGATAGATGGGTGAAAGAAGGAAGGAAGGAAGGATGGATGGATGGATGAAAGAATGGGTCACTGGACTGAAGGATGGATAGATAGATGGGTGAAAGAAGGAAGGAAGGATGGATGGATGGATGGATGGATGAAAGAATGGGTCAATGGACTGAAGGATGGATAGATAGATGGGTGAGAGAAGGAAGGAAGGAATGGGTGAATGAAAGAATGGGTCAATGGACTGAAGGATGGGTAGATAGATGGGTGAAAGAAGGAAGGAAGGAAGGATGGATGGATGGATGAAAGAATGGGTCGATGGACTGAAGGATGGGTAGATAGATGGGTGAAAGAAGGAAGGAAGGAAGGAAGGATGGATGGATGGATGAAAGAATGGGTCAATGGACTGAAGGATGGATAGATAGATGGGTGAAAGAAGGAAGGAAGGAAGGAAGGATGGATGGATGGATGAAAGAATGGGTCAATGGACTGAAGGATGGATAGATAGATGGGTGAAAGAAGGAAGGAAGGAAGGAAGGATGGATGGATGGATGAAAGAATGGGTCAATGGGCTGAAGGATGGGTAGATAGATGGGTGAAAGAAGGAAGGAAGGAAGGAAGGATGGATGGATGGATGGATGAAAGAATGGGTCAATGGACTGAAGGATGGATAGATAGATGGGTGAAAGAAGGAAGGAAGGAAGGAAGGATGGATGGATGGATGAAAGAATGGGTCGATGGACTGAAGGATGGGTAGATAGATGGGTGAAAGAAGGAAGGAAGGAAGGATGGATGGATGAAAGAATGGGTCAATGGACTGAAGGATGGATAGATAGATGGGTGAAAGAAGGAAGGAAGGATGGATGGATGGATGAAAGAATGGGTCAATGGACTGAAGGATGGATAGATAGATGGGTGAAAGAAGGAAGGAAGGATGGATGGATGGATGAAAGAATGGGTCAATGGACTGAAGGATGGATAGATAGATGGGTGAAAGAAGGAAGGAAGGAAGGAAGGAAGGATGGATGGATGGATGAAAGAATGGGTCAATGGACTGCAGGATGGGTAGATAGATGGGTGAAAGAAGGAAGGAAGGATGGATGGATGGATGAAAGAATGGGTCAATGGACTGAAGGATGGATAGATAGATGGGTGAAAGAAGGAAGGAAGGAAGGATGGATGGATGGATGAAAGAATGGGTCAATGGACTGAAGGATGGGTAGATAGATGGGTGTAAGAAGGAAGGAAGGATGGATGGATGGATGAAAGAATGGGTCAATGGACTGAAGGATGGATAGATAGATGGGTGAACGAAGGAAGGAAGGAAGGATGGATGGATGAAAGAATGGGTCAATGGACTGAAGGATGGATAGATAGATGGGTGAAAGAAGGAAGGAAGGAAGGATGGATGGATGGATGGATGAAAGAATGGGTCAATGGACTGAAGGATGGATAGATAGATGGGTGAAAGAAGGAAGGAAGGAAGGAAGGATGGATGGATGAAAGAATGGGTCAATGGACTGAAGGATGGATAGATAGATGGGTGAAAGAAGGAAGGAAGGAAGGATGGATGGATGGATGGATGAAAGAATGGGTCAATGGACTGAAGGATGGATAGATAGATGGGTGAAAGAAGGAAGGAAGGAAGGATGGATGGATGAAAGAATGGGTCAATGGACTGAAGGATGGATAGATAGATGGGTGAAAGAAGGAAGGAAGGATGGATGGATGGATGAAAGAATGGGTCAATGGACTGAAGGATGGATAGATAGATGGGTGAAAGAAGGAAGGAAGGATGGATGGATGGATGGATGAAAGAATGGGTCAATGGACTGAAGGATGGATAGATAGATGGGTGAAAGAAGGAAGGAAGGAAGGATCGATGGATGGATGAAAGAATGGGTCAATGGACTGAAGGATGGATAGATAGATGGGTGAAAGAAGGAAGGAAGGATGGATGGATGGATGGATGGATGAAAGAATGGGTCGATGGACTGAAGGATGGGTAGATAGATGGGTGAAAGAAGGAAGGAAGGAAGGAAGGATGGATGGATGGATGAAAGAATGGGTCAATGGACTGAAGGATGGGTAGATAGATGGGTGAAAGAAGGAAGGAAGGAAGGAAGGATGGATGGATGGATGGATGAAAGAATGGGTCAATGGACTGAAGGATGGGTAGATAGATGGGTGAAAGAAGGAAGGAAGGATGGATGGATGGATGGATGGATGAAAGAATGGGTCAATGGACTGAAGGATGGGTAGATAGATGGGTGAAAGAAGGAAGGAAGGATGGATGGATGGATGAAAGAATGGGTCGATGGACTGAAGGATGGATAGATAGATGGGTGAAAGAAGGAAGGAAGGAAGGAAGGATGGATGGATGGATGAAAGAATGGGTCAATGGACTGAAGGATGGGTAGATAGATGGGGTGAAAGAAGGAAGGAAGGAAGGAAGGATGGATGGATGAAAGAATGGGTCAATGGACTGAAGGATGGATAGATAGATGGGTGAAAGAAGGAAGGAAGGATGGATGGATGGATGAAAGAATGGGTCGATGGACTGAAGGATGGATAGATAGATGGGTGAAAGAAGGAAGGAAGGAAGGATGGATGGATGGATGGATGAAAGAATGGGTCAATGGACTGAAGGATGGGTAGATAGATGGGTGAAAGAAGGAAGGAAGGAAGGAAAGGATGGATGGATGGATGAAAGAATGGGTCAATGGACTGAAGGATGGATAGATAGATGGGTGTAAGAAGGAAGGAAGGATGGATGGATGGATGAAAGAATGGGTCAATGGACTGAAGGATGGATAGATAGATGGGTGAAAGAAGGAAGGAAGGATGGATGGATGGATGGATGGATGAAAGAATGGGTCAATGGACTGAAGGATGGGTAGATAGATGGGTGAAAGAAGGAAGGAAGGAAGGAAGGATGGATGGATGGATGAAAGAATGGGTCAGTGGACTGAAGGATGGATAGATAGATGGGTGAAAGAAGGAAGGAAGGATGGATGGATGGATGAAAGAATGGGTCAATGGACTGAAGGATGGATAGATAGATGGGTGAAAGAAGGAAGGAAGGATGGATGGATGGATGAAAGAATGGGTCAATGGACTGAAGGATGGGTAGATAGATGGGTGAAAGAAGGAAGGAAGGAAGGAAGGATGGATGGATGGATGAAAGAATGGGTCAGTGGACTGAAGGATGGATAGATAGATGGGTGAAAGAAGGAAGGAAGGATCGATGGATGGATGAAAGAATGGGTCAATGGGCTGAAGGATGGATAGATAGATGGGTGAAAGAAGGAAGGAAGGAAGGATGGATGGATGGATGAAAGAATGGTTCAATGGACTGAAGGATGGATAGATAGATGGGTGAAAGAAGGAAGGAAGGATGGATGGATGGATGAAAGAATGGGTCAATGGACTGAAGGATGGGTAGATAGATGGGTGAACGAAGGAAGGAAGGAAGGAAGGAAGGATGGATGGATGGATGAAAGAATGGGTCAATGGACTGAAGGATGGATAGATAGATGGGTGAAAGAAGGAAGGAAGGATGGATGGATGGATGGATGGATGAAAGAATGGGTCAATGGACTGAAGGATGGGTAGATAGATGGGTGAAAGAAGGAAGGAAGGAAGGAAGGATGGATGGATGGATGAAAGAATGGGTCAATGGACTGAAGGATGGATAGATAGATGGGTGAAAGAATGAAGGAAGGATGGATGGATGGATGGATGGATGAAAGAATGGGTCAATGGACTGAAGGATGGGTAGATAGATGGGTGAAAGAAGGAAGGAAGGAAGGAAGGATGGATGGATGGATGAAAGAATGGGTCAATGGACTGAAGGATGGATAGATAGATGGGTGAAAGAAGGAAGGAAGGAAGGAAGGATCGATGGATGGATGAAAGAATGGGTCAATGGACTGAAGGATGGGTAGATAGATGGGTGAAAGAAGGAAGGAAGGAAGGAAGGGATGGATGGATGGATGAAAGAATGGGTCAATGGACTGAAGGATGGGTAGATAGATGGGTGAAAGAAGGAAGGAAGGATGGATGGATGGATGAAAGAATGGGTCAATGGACTGAAGGATGGGTAGATAGATGGGTGAAAGAAGGAAGGAAGGAAGGAAGGATGGATGGATGGATGAAAGAATGGGTCAATGGACTGAAGGATGGATAGATAGATGGGTGAAAGAAGGAAGGAAGGATGGATGGATGGATGAAATAATGGGTCAATGGACTGAAGGATGGGTAGATAGATGGGTGAAAGAAGGAAGGAAGGAAGGAAGGATGGATGGATGGATGAAAGAATGGGTCAATGGACTGAAGGATGGGTAGATAGATGGGTGAAAGAAGGAAGGAAGGATGGATGGATGGATGAAAGAATGGGTCAATGGACTGAAGGATGGGTAGATAGATGGGTGAAAGAAGGAAGGAAGGAAGGAAGGATGGATGGATGGATGAAAGAATGGGTCAATGGACTGAAGGATGGGTAGATAGATGGGTGAAAGAAGGAAGGAAGGATGGATGGATGGATGGATGAAAGAATGGGTCAATGGACTGAAGGATGGGTAGATAGATGGGTGAAAGAAGGAAGGAAGGAAGGATGGATGGATGGATGAAAGAATGGGTCGATGGACTGAAGGATGGATAGATAGATGGGTGAAAGAAGGAAGGAAGGAAGGATGGATGGATGGATGAAAGAATGGGTCGATGGACTGAAGGATGGGTAGATAGATGGGTGAAAGAAGGAAGGAAGGATGGATGGATGGATGGATGAAAGAATGGGTCAATGGACTGAAGGATGGGTAGATAGATGGGTGAAAGAAGGAAGGAAGGATGGATGGATGGATGGATGAAAGAATGGGTCAATGGACTGAAGGATGGGTAGATAGATGGGTGAAAGAAGGAAGGAAGGAAGGATGGATGGATGGATGAAAGAATGGGTCGATGGACTGAAGGATGGATAGATAGATGGGTGAAAGAAGGAAGGAAGGAAGGATGGATGGATGGATGGATGAAAGAATGGGTCAATGGACTGAAGGATGGGTAGATAGATGGGTGAAAGAAGGAAGGAAGGATGGATGGATGGATGAAAGAATGGGTCAATGGACTGAAGGATGGATAGATAGATGGGTGTAAGAAGGAAGGAAGGATGGATGGATGGATGAAAGAATGGGTCAATGGACTGAAGGATGGATAGATAGATGGGTGAAAGAAGGAAGGAAGGAAGGAAGGATGGATGGATGGATGAAAGAATGGGTCAATGGACTGAAGGATGGGTAGATAGATGGGTGAAAGAAGGAAGGAAGGATGGATGGATGGATGAAAGAATGGGTCAATGGACTGAAGGATGGGTAGATAGATGGGTGAAAGAAGGAAGGAAGGAAGGAAGGATGGATGGATGGATGAAAGAATGGGTCAATGGACTGAAGGATGGATAGATAGATGGGTGAAAGAAGAAGGAAGGAATGGATGGATGGATGGATGAAAGAATGGGTCAATGGACTGAAGGATGGATAGATAGATGGGTGAAAGAAGGAAGGAAGGATGGATGGATGGATGAAAGAATGGGTCAATGGACTGAAGGATGGATAGATAGATGGGTGAAAGAAGGAAGGAAGGATGGATGGATGGATGAAAGAATGGGTCAATGGACTGAAGGATGGATAGATAGATGGGTGAAAGAAGGAAGGAAGAAAGGATGGATGGATGGATGGATGAAAGAATGGGTCAATGGACTGAAGGATGGGTAGATAGATGGGTGAAAGAAGGAAGGAAGGATGGATGGATGGATGAAAGAATGGGTCAATGGACTGAAGGATGGATAGATAGATGGGTGAAAGAAGGAAGGAAGGAAGGATGGATGGATGGATGGATGAAAGAATGGGTCAATGGACTGAAGGATGGGTAGATAGATGGGTGAAAGAAGGAAGGAAGGATGGATGGATGGATGGATGAAAGAATGGGTCAATGGACTGAAGGATGGATAGATAGATGGGTGAAAGAAGGAAGGAAGGAAGGATGGATGGATGGATGGATTAAAGAATGGGTCAATGGACTGAAGGATGGGTAGATAGATGGGTGAAAGAAGGAAGGAAGGAAGGAAGGATGGATGGATGGATGAAAGAATGGGTCAATGGACTGAAGGATGGATAGATAGATGGGTGAAAGAAGGAAGGAAGGATGGATGGATGGATGAAAGAATGGGTCGATGGACTGAAGGATGGGTAGATAGATGGGTGAAAGAAGGAAGGAAGGAAGGAAGGAAGGATGGATGGATGGATGAAAGAATGGGTCAATGGACTGAAGGATGGATAGATAGATGGGTGAAAGAAGGAAGGAAGGATGGATGGATGGATGAAAGAATGGGTCGATGGACTGAAGGATGGATAGATAGATGGGTGAAAGAAGGAAGGAAGGAAGGAAGGATGGATGGATGGATGAAAGAATGGGTCAATGGACTGAAGGATGGATAGATAGATGGGTGAAAGAAGGAAGGAAGGAAGGAAGGATGGATGGATGAAATAATGGGTCAATGGGCTGAAGGATGGATAGATAGATGGGTGAAAGAAGGAAGGAAGGAAGGATGGATGGATGGATGAAAGAATGGGTCAATGGACTGAAGGATGGGTAGATAGATGGGTGAAAGAAGGAAGGAAGGAAGGAAGGATGGATGGATGGATGAAAGAATGGGTCAATGGACTGAAGGATGGGTAGATAGATGGGTGAAAGAAGGAAGGAAGGAAGGAAGGATGGATGGATGGATGAAAGAATGGGTCAATGGACTGAAGGATGGATAGATAGATGGGTGAAAGAAGGAAGGAAGGAAGGAAGGATGGATGGATGAAAGAATGGGTCAGTGGACTGAAGGATGGATAGATAGATGGGTGAAAGAAGGAAGGAAGGAAGGAAGGAAGGAATGGGTGAATGAAATAATGGGTCAATGGACTGAAGGATGGGTAGATAGATGGGTGAAAGAAGGAAGGAAGGAAGGAAGGATGGATGGATGGATGAAAGAATGGGTCAATGGACTGAAGGATGGGTAGATAGATGGGTGAAAGAAGGAAGGAAGGAAGGAAGGATGGATGGATGGATGAAAGAATGGGTCAATGGACTGAAGGATGGGTAGATAGATGGGTGAAAGAAGGAAGGAAGGATGGATGGATGGATGGATGAAAGAATGGGTCAATGGACTGTAGGATGGATAGATAGATGGGTGAAAGAAGGAAGGATGGATGGATGAAAGAATGGGTCAATGGACTGAAGGATGGATAGATAGATGGGTGAAAGAAGGAAGGAAGGATGGATGGATGGATGGATGAAAGAATGGGTCAATGGACTGAAGGATGGATAGATAGATGGGTGAAAGAAGGAAGGAAGGATGGATGGATGGATGAAAGAATGGGTCAATGGACTGAAGGATGGATAGATAGATGGGTGAAAGAAGGAAGGAAGGATGGATGGATGGATGGATGGATGAAAGAATGGGTCAATGGACTGAAGGATGGGTAGATAGATGGGTGAAAGAAGGAAGGAAGGATGGATGGATGGATGGATGAAAGAATGGGTCAATGGACTGAAGGATGGGTAGATAGATGGGTGAAAGAAGGAAGGAAGGAGGATGGATGGATGGATGAAAGAATGGGTCAATGGACTGAAGGATGGGTAGATAGATGGGTGAAAGAAGGAAGGAAGGATGGATGGATGGATGGATGAAAGAATGGGTCAATGGACTGAAGGATGGGTAGATAGATGGGTGAAAGAAGGAAGGAAGGATGGATGGATGGATGGATGAAAGAATGGGTCAATGGACTGAAGGATGGGTAGATAGATGGGTGAAAGAAGGAAGGAAGGATGGATGGATGGATGGATGAAAGAATGGGTCACTGGACTGAAGGATGGGTAGATAGATGGGTGAAAGAAGGAAGGAAGGATGGATGGATGGATGGATGGATGAAAGAATGGGTCAGTGGACTGAAGGATGGGTAGATAGATGGGTGAAAGAAGGAAGGAAGGAAGGATGGATGGATGAAAGAATGGGTCAATGGACTGAAGGATGGGTAGATAGATGGGTGAAAGAAGGAAGGAAGGATGGATGGATGGATGGATGAAAGAATGGGTCAATGGACTGAAGGATGGGTAGATAGATGGATGAAAGAAGGAAGGAAGGATGGATGGATGGGTCAATGGACTGAAGGATGGATAGATAGATGGGAAAGAAAGAAGGAAGGAAGGATGGATGGATGGATGAAAGAATGGGTCAATGGACTGAAGGATGGGTAGATAGATGGGTGAAAGAAGGAAGGAAGGATGGATGGATGGATGGATGAAAGAATGGGTCAATGGACTGAAGGATGGGTAGATAGATGGATGAAAGAAGGAAGGAAGGATGGATGGATGGGTCAATGGACTGAAGGATGGATAGATAGATGGGTGAAAGAAGGAAGGAAGGAAGGATGGATGGATGAAAGAATGGGTCAATGGACTGAAGGATGGATAGATAGATGGGTGAAAGAAGGAAGGAAGGAAGGATGGATGGATGGATGGATGAAAGAATGGGTCAATGGACTGAAGGATGGATAGATAGATGGGTGAAAGAAGGAAGGAAGGATGGATGGATGGATGGATGGATGAAAGAATGGGTCAATGGACTGAAGGATGGATAGATAGATGGGTGAAAGAAGGAAGGAAGGATGGATGGATGGATGGATGGATGAAAGAATGGGTCAATGGACTGAAGGATGGATAGATAGATGGGTGAAAGAAGGAAGGAAGGATGGATGGATGGATGGATGGATGAAAGAATGGGTCAATGGACTGAAGGATGGATAGATAGATGGGTGAAAGAAGGAAGGAAGGAAGGAAGGATGGATGGATGGATGAAAGAATGGGTCAATGGACTGAAGGATGGGTAGATAGATGGGTGAAAGAAGGAAGGAAGGAAGGATGGATGGATGAAAGAATGGGTCAATGGACTGAAGGATGGATAGATAGATGGGTGAAAGAAGGAAGGAAGGAAGGATGGATGGATGGATGGATGAAAGAATGGGTCAATGGACTGAAGGATGGGTAGATAGATGGGTGAAAGAAGGAAGGAAGGATGGATGGATGGATGAAAGAATGGGTCAATGGACTGAAGGATGGATAGATAGATGGGTGAAAGAAGGAAGGAAGGATGGATGGATGGATGAAAGAATGGGTCGATGGACTGAAGGATGGATAGATAGATGGGTGAAAGAAGGAAGGAAGGAAGGATGGATGGATGGATGGATGAAAGAATGGGTCAATGGACTGAAGGATGGGTAGATAGATGGGTGAAAGAAGGAAGGAAGGAAGGAAGGATGGATGGATGGATGAAAGAATGGGTCAATGGACTGAAGGATGGATAGATAGATGGGTGAAAGAAGGAAGGAAGGATGGATGGATGGATGAAAGAATGGGTCAATGGACTGAAGGATGGATAGATAGATGGGTGAAAGAAGGAAGGAAGGAAGGATGGATGGATGGATGGATGAAAGAATGGGTCAATGGACTGAAGGATGGGTAGATAGATGGGTGTAAGAAGGAAGGAAGGATGGATGGATGGATGAAAGAATGGGTCAATGGACTGAAGGATGGATAGATAGATGGGTGAAAGAAGGAAGGAAGGAAGGATGGATGGATGGATGAAAGAATGGGTCAATGGACTGAAGGATGGATAGATAGATGGGTGAAAGAAGGAAGGAAGGATGGATGGATGGATGAAAGAATGGGTCAATGGACTGAAGGATGGATAGATAGATGGGTGAAAGAAGGAAGGAAGGAAGGATGGATGGATGGATGAAAGAATGGGTCAATGGACTGAAGGATGGATAGATAGATGGGTGAAAGAAGGAAGGAAGGATGGATGGATGGATGAAAGAATGGGTCAATGGACTGAAGGATGGATAGATAGATGGGTGAAAGAAGGAAGGAAGGATGGATGGATGGATGAAAGAATGGGTCAATGGACTGAAGGATGGGTAGATAGATGGGTGAAAGAAGGAAGGAAGGATGGATGGATGGATGGATGGATGAAAGAATGGGTCAATGGACTGAAGGATGGATAGATAGATGGGTGAAAGAAGGAAGGAAGGAAGGATGGATGGATGGATGGATGAAAGAATGGGTCAATGGACTGAAGGATGGGTAGATAGATGGGTGAAAGAAGGAAGGAAGGATGGATGGATGGATGAAAGAATGGGTCAATGGACTGAAGGATGGGTAGATAGATGGGTGAAAGAAGGAAGGAAGGAAGGAAGGATGGATGGATGGATGAAAGAATGGGTCAATGGACTGAAGGATGGATAGATAGATGGGTGAAAGAAGGAAGGAAGGATGGATGGATGGATGAAAGAATGGGTCGATGGACTGAAGGATGGATAGATAGATGGGTGAAAGAAGGAAGGAAGGAAGGATGGATGGATGGATGGATGAAAGAATGGGTCAATGGACTGAAGGATGGATAGATAGATGGGTGAAAGAAGGAAGGAAGGATGGATGGATGGATGAAAGAATGGGTCAATGGACTGAAGGATGGATAGATAGATGGGTGAAAGAAGGAAGGAAGGATGGATGGATGGATGAAAGAATGGGTCAATGGACTGAAGGATGGATAGATAGATGGGTGAAAGAAGGAAGGAAGGATGGATGGATGGATGAAAGAATGGGTCGATGGACTGAAGGATGGATAGATAGATGGGTGAAAGAAGGAAGGAAGGAAGGATGGATGGATGGATGGATGAATGGGTCAATGGACTGAAGGATGGATAGATAGATGGGTGAAAGAAGGAAGGAAGGATGGATGGATGGATGAAAGAATGGGTCGATGGACTGAAGGATGGATAGATAGATGGGTGAAAGAAGGAAGGAAGGATGGATGGATGGATGGATGAATGGGTCAATGGACTGAAGGATGGATAGATAGATGGGTGAAAGAAGAAAAGGAAGGATGGATGGATGGATGAAAGAATGGGTCAATGGACTGAAGGATGGATAGATAGATGGGTGAAAGAAGGAAGGATGGATGGATGGATGGATGAAAGAATGGGTCAATGGACTGAAGGATGGGTAGATAGATGGGTGAAAGAAGGAAGGAAGGATGGATGGATGGATGAAAGAATGGGTCAATGGACTGAAGGATGGGTAGATAGATGGGTGAAAGAAGGAAGGAAGGAAGGAGGATGGATGGATGGATGGATGGGTCAATGGACTGAAGGATGGGTAGATAGATGGGTGAAAGAAGGAAGGAAGGATGGATGGATGGATGAAAGAATGGGTCAATGGACTGAAGGATGGGTAGATAGATGGGTGAAAGAAGGAAGGAAGGAAGGAAGGAAGGAAGGATGGATGGATGGATGAAAGAATGGGTCAATGGACTGAAGGATGGATAGATAGATGGGTGAAAGAATGAAGGAAGGATGGATGGATGGATGAAAGAATGGGTCGATGGACTGAAGGATGGATAGATAGATGGGTGAAAGAAGGAAGGAAGGAAGGATGGATGGATGGATGAAATAATGGGTCAATGGACTGAAGGATGGATAGATAGATGGGTGAAAGAAGGAAGGAAGGAAGGATGGATGGATGGATGAAAGAATGGGTCAATGGACTGAAGGATGGATAGATAGATGGGTGAAAGAAGGAAGGAAGGAAGGATGGATGGATGGATGGATGGATGAAAGAATGGGTCAATGGACTGAAGGATGGGTAGATAGATGGGTGAAAGAAGGAAGGAAGGAAGGATGGATGGATGGATGGATGAAAGAATGGGTCAATGGACTGAAGGATGGATAGATAGATGGGTGAAAGAAGGAAGGAAGGAAGGATGGATGGATGGATGGATGGATGAAAGAATGGGTCAATGGACTGAAGGATGGGTAGATAGATGGGTGTGAAAGAAGGAAGGAAGGAAGGATGGATGGATGGATGGATGAAAGAATGGGTCAATGGACTGAAGGATGGGTAGATAGATGGGTGAAAGAAGGAAGGAAGGAAGGAAGGATGGATGGATGGATGAAAGAATGGGTCAATGGACTGAAGGATGGATAGATAGATGGGTGAAAGAAGGAAGGAAGGATGGATGGATGGATGGATGAAAGAATGGGTCGATGGACTGAAGGATGGATAGATAGATGGGTGAAAGAAGGAAGGAAGGAAGGAGGATGGATGGATGGATGAAATAATGGGTCAATGGACTGAAGGATGGATAGATAGATGGGTGAAAGAAGGAAGGAAGGAAGGATGGATGGATGGATGAAAGAATGGGTCAATGGACTGAAGGATGGATAGATAGATGGGTGAAAGAAGGAAGGAAGGAAGGATGGATGGATGGATGGATGGATGAAAGAATGGGTCAATGGACTGAAGGATGGGTAGATAGATGGGTGAAAGAAGGAAGGAAGGATGGATGGATGGATGGATGAAAGAATGGGTCAGTGGACTGAAGGATGGATAGATAGATGGGTGAAAGAAGGAAGGAAGGAAGGATGGATGGATGGATGAAAGAATGGGTCAATGGACTGAAGGATGGATAGATAGATGGGTGAAAGAAGGAAGGAAGGAAGGAAGGATGGATGGATGGATGGATGGATGAAAGAATGGGTCAATGGACTGAAGGATGGGTAGATAGATGGGTGAAAGAAGGAAGGAAGGAAGGAAGGATGGATGGATGGATGAAAGAATGGGTCGATGGACTGAAGGATGGGTAGATAGATGGGTGAAAGAAGGAAGGAAGGATGGATGGATGGATGAAAGAATGGGTCAATGGACTGAAGGATGGATAGATAGATGGGTGAAAGAAGGAAGGAAGGATGGATGGATGGATGGATGGATGAAAGAATGGGTCGATGGACTGAAGGATGGGTAGATAGATGGGTGAAAGAAGGAAGGAAGGATGGATGGATGGATGGATGGATGAAAGAATGGGTCAATGGACTGAAGGATGGATAGATAGATGGGTGAAAGAAGGAAGGAAGGAAGGAAGGAAGGATGGATGGATGGATGAAAGAATGGGTCAATGGACTGAAGGATGGATAGATAGATGGGTGAAAGAAGGAAGGAAGGAAGGAAGGATGGATGGATGGATGAAAGAATGGGTCAATGGACTGAAGGATGGATAGATAGATGGGTGAAAGAAGGAAGGAAGGAAGGAATGGGTGAATGAAAGAATGGGTCAATGGACTGAAGGATGGATAGATAGATGGGTGAAAAAGAAGGAAGGAAGGAAGGAAGGATGGATGGATGGATGAAAGAATGGGTCAATGGACTGAAGGATGGATAGATAGATGGGTGAAAGAAGGAAGGAAGGAAGGAAGGATGGATGGATGGATGAAAGAATGGGTCAATGGACTGAAGGATGGATAGATAGATGGGTGAAAGAAGGAAGGAAGGAAGGATGGATGGATGGATGAAAGAATGGGTCAATGGACTGAAGGATGGATAGATAGATGGGTGAAAGAAGGAAGGAAGGATGGATGGATGGATGGATGGATGAAAGAATGGGTCAATGGACTGAAGGATGGATAGATAGATGGGTGAAAGAAGGAAGGAAGGAAGGATCGATGGATGGATGAAAGAATGGGTCAATGGACTGAAGGATGGATAGATAGATGGGTGAAAGAAGGAAGGAAGGATGGATGGATGGATGGATGGATGAAAGAATGGGTCGATGGACTGAAGGATGGGTAGATAGATGGGTGAAAGAAGGAAGGAAGGATGGATGGATGGATGGATGGATGAAAGAATGGGTCAATGGACTGAAGGATGGATAGATAGATGGGTGAAAGAAGGAAGGAAGGATGGATGGATGGATGAAAGAATGGGTCAATGGACTGAAGGATGGGTAGATAGATGGGTGAAAGAAGGAAGGAAGGAAGGATGGATGGATGGATGAAAGAATGGGTCAATGGACTGCAGGATGGGTAGATAGATGGGTGAACGAAGGAAGGAAGAATGGATGGATGGATGGATAGAGGAATGGATGGATGGATGGATATTATTGAAAGAATGAAATAATTTATGAATAGATGAATACGTTTTGAATGACTGAATGATTTGATGGATAGATGAATGAATGACGGAAGG
>CM065691.1:15492459-15494959 GCA_017654935.2 Phymorhynchus buccinoides
AAGGTAATGTTGGTGTTAGTTTGTTATAGTAAAGTATGATGTGTGAAGGTAATGTTGGTGTTAGTTTGTTATAGTAAAGTATGATGTGTGAAGGTAATGTTGGTGTTAGTTTGCTATAGTAAAGTATGATGTGTGAAGGTAATGTTGGTGTTAGTTTGCTATAGTAAAGTATGATGTGTGAAGGTAATGTTGGTGTTAGTTTGCTATAGTAAAGTATGATGTGTGAAGGTAATGTTGGTGTTAGTTTGTTATAGTAAAGTATGATGTGTGAAGGTAATGTTGGTGTTAGTTTGTTACAGTAAAGTATGATGTGTGAAGGTAATGTTGGTGTTAGTTTGTTATAGTAAAGTATGATGTGTGAAGGTAATGTTGGTGTTAGTTTGTTATAGTAAAGTATGATGTGTGAAGGTAATGTTGGTGTTAGTTTGCTATGGTAAAGTATGATGTGTGAAGGTAATGTTGGTGTTAGTTTGCTATAGTAAAGTATGATGTGTGAAGGTAATGTTGGTGTTAGTTTGTTACAGTAAAGTATGATGTGTGAAGGTAATGTTGGTGTTAGTTTGCTATAGTAAAGTATGATGTGTGAAGGTAATGTCGGTGTTAGTTTGTTACAGTAAAGTATGATGTGTGAAGGTAATGTCGGTGTTAGTTTGTTACAGTAAAGTATGATGTGTGAAGGTATGTTGGTGTTTGTTTGTTTGTTACAGTAAAGTATGAAGTGTTAAGGTAATGTCGGTGTTGGTTTGCTATAGTAAAGTATGATGTGCGAAGGTAATGTTGGTGTTGATTTGCTATAGTAAAGTATGATCTGTGAAGAAAAACAAAACTCACATAGACTTCTCTGAAGGTCTGTCCATAGTATTTCATAGGCACGGGCAGGGTCACTGCTGTCTCGTGCGTTCCTATGCCACCCACACTGTCATCCCCGTGGTCTGGTCCATAAGGGAACAGCTCTCCTAGAGAAAAAATAACATGATAAAAGTCATCAGTCATAGCATGCTTATTCAGCATCTCTACGAATTCATCGCGAATGTGGAACACGTCTTGCAACATTGCCGACTCCGTGCCTCCAGACAAGCAAGCCTAGGCTAATGGCATGGCAAATGTACTGTGGGGCACATAAATATACAATAATGCGCACATTACAATTAACCCTTGCACCGCCAAAGTCGCATTTTAGCACCACAATGATTTAGCTTCTATGTCACTAAAAGGCATCAAATTGGGGTCTATTATCCAAAGACTCTACTGTCGTAGTTTTGGGAAGCACGGATAGACCTTATTAATCTATGCCACAGAAGAATCCACATTACTGCAGATGGATTTTGTTCTCTACCCAGGTAAATGTCATGGGAAATGCTTGGCTGAAATATGGCTGGCGGTGAAAGGGTTAAACAATCAAACATCCAAACAGAGTGATGTCCGTAATATCATTTCAGAAAAGGCAAGCAGTATCAACACGTAGATAAATACAATTATGAACACAAAAAACCAACATACCTGTACCAGAAACACAAAAGAACAAGAAATGTTACATTTTGTCTGTACAAAACAAATCACCGAAAATAACCATGTCAAGCTGTAGCTAAGTGCCTAAGTTTAATCAAGAGTCTCTCATTTCTCAAGGCATCAAATCAGGGCCTGTTATCCGAAGACCCTATTTTCTTAATTTTGGAAGGCAAGGATAGGCCTAATGTTATGCATGTCACAGAGGAATTCATTATATTGCAGGGGCTGGGGGGCTGGGGGCTGGGGGAGGGAGGGGGGGGGGGTCATACTGTTTCTTTTGTAATGGCCATTGGCGTCTTCATCTAGTGGTTGACGAAGACGAAAATAATAAAGAACAAAATTATGTCTGTCTGGAATAGAGATTCACAGACAGACAAACAGAGAGACATAATAAACACAGAGAAAGTTATTAGATATAAGTTCCATCGCAGAGCATTATGTAACTTCTGCAAATCAAATTGAAATGGTAGCAAAATATTACAAGTTAGTAAGGAGACGGTATCAGCACTTTACATTTTAATCAGATTGACTCCTTTGTCAGGGGAAGTTGCAATGCTTACCTCTGAAATATGCACGGACAGGGAGATAGACAGACAGAGACAGGAAGACAGACAGAGACAGGAAGACAGAGAAGACACAGACAGACAGAAACAGGAAGACAGACAGACAGACAGAGACAGGAAGACAGACAGACAGACAGAGACAGGAAGACAGGAAGACAGACAGAGACAGGAAGACAGACAGAGACAGGAAGACAGACAGACAGACAGAGACAGGAAGACAGACAGACAGAGACAGGAAGACAGACAGACAGACAAACAGAGACAGGAAGACAGACAGACATGGAAAAAACGGACAGACTAATAGACAGGAGAGGTATAATGAATTGAATATGTATGTCTATCTGTCTCTCTGTCTCTGTCTCTGTCTCTCTCTCTCTCTCTCTCTCTCGTCAATCTCTCTCTCTCTCTCTCTCTCTCTCTCTCTCTCT
>CM065691.1:15499959-15542459 GCA_017654935.2 Phymorhynchus buccinoides
CTCTCTCTCTCTCTCTCTCTCTCTCTCTCTCTCTCTCTCTCTCTCTCTCTCTCTCTCTCTCTCTCTCTCTCTCTCTCTCTCTCTCTCTCTCTCTCTCTCTCTCTCTCTCTCTCTCTCTCTCTCTCTCTCTCTCTCTCTCTCTCTCTCAAGGACAGATTGGAAGACTAGGCGTTGCCTAAAATCTTTATCCTTGAAAAATAAAGTTAAAGTTTTCAAAAGTTCTCTCTCTCTCTCTCTCTCTCTCTCTCTCTCTCTCTCTCTCTCTCTCTCTCTCTCTCTCTCTCTCTCTCTCTCTCTCTCTCTCTCTCTCTCTCTCTCTCTCTCTCTCTCTCTGCTCTGTGTGTGTATGTAGGCCTATGCATGTGCGCTTGTTCGCGGGTAGGCCATAATTATGTAGCCTAAGTGCACCTGCCTTGAATTGCATCGCGTTGCATTGTGTTCTGTTGTTTTGTGTGGACTTCTATTGCATCGTGTTGCTTTGTACACATTGTATTGTACAATCTGATAATTATTATCAACCCGATCACATTAAAGCTTAGCTTAGCTTACATAATTCTTCTAATCACGTTATCTTGCAGACGTCACAAAACAGCAATAAATAGTCGTGTTTTTCTGTGATTGAATAGTATTAGTCAATGACAAAGAAAACTGGGCAAAATCATTGTGTTCGTTAACCCTTTCACTGCCAAAGTCGCATTTTAGCACTACAGTGGTTTAACACATATGTCACTAAAAGGCATCAAATTGGGGTATATTATCCAAAGACCGTATTGTCTTAGATTTGGGAAGTAAGTATAGACCTTATTTTATATATGTCACAGAAGAATCCCCGATACTGCAGATGGATTTTGTTCTCTACCCAGGTACATTTATTAGACGTTTTGGGCTGAAATATGGCTGTCGGTGAAAGGGTTAATGATTGTATTTCCTGACGAGGATGTCAATATGTTAACCGGGAGCATAAAACTAAATGAAAAATCAGTAGTTTTATCCAGCGGCAATGCTTTGCTGGTAGACTGGCTATTCCCGTCTGTTAATAGGAATGCCCCGTGTGTGTCTGCTCCCCAGTAACACAACACGGACTTCCAAGGCTGGAGCAGGGCTGCTCTCGTGTTGATAGGGCAGACGTGGCTGGTGCATCTCTGGGTCCCTTCAGCACCTTCGGGTGTTTCTTTCTCATGATTTTTTCCCCTCTCGGGATGACTAGGGAAAGACCTAAGAAATAAGATCACATTATGGGACACTCTTCTGAGGCATAAGACCGTAAGGCGAGAGTCTGTGTCTTTGTCTACAGATGCACTGGCCTCGCATGTCCTTGGTGGGGACTGTTGGATGCGTTCTGGTTTCTGAGTGGGTGTCTTTGTTTTGCCGGTGGGCTCTGCAGTCATGACAAACGGGCTGATACACCCATGGGTACATTTCGCAAGGACTCCTCTGTATCGTTCCCGAATGTCACCAAGCCGGGAGTAGCTATGTGCCTTGTATATTTAATGGAATGTCCCGTGTCTGCCCGCTCCCCAGTAACACAACACGGACTTCCAATTGGGAGCAGGGCTGCTCTTGTGTTGATATGGGAGACGTGGCTGGCGCATCTCTGCGTCCATTCAGCACCTTCGGGTGTTTCGTTCTCACCGGTTCAACCCTATCTTAAACGCTGTTTTGAGTCCGTTCTTGAATTCAGACAAACACGAACATTTTTTCTTCACAAATTTTTTTAAAAATAAAAGCATATTAAT
This sequence comes from Phymorhynchus buccinoides, assembly GCA_017654935.2. Classification (NCBI taxonomy): domain Eukaryota; kingdom Metazoa; phylum Mollusca; class Gastropoda; order Neogastropoda; family Raphitomidae; genus Phymorhynchus; species Phymorhynchus buccinoides. The sequence goes on from CM065691.1 coordinate 15,501,696, forward strand.
TTAACCTTCCTTCAATTTTTAAGGCATATATTTGAAGATTTTGTTTTTCTCAAGAAAAAACAAAAACGCATGAAAGGCGCGTGGGAAGTGGCAAGTAGAACAGGAAACAGCCTTCACCGATAAGGATTTGTACCATTCCGCTGAAAACAACGTTGTCCATGAGTAATCCCTACTTTGAGTTGAATGTCTTCATATCCCATTTGTAGGACATACAATTAAGCTTCTTCTCATTAGCAGGATTCTTGATAGATAATACTTAATAGTTTGGTTTTTGTCACGAACGAGAACAAGAAACAGACCGAAAAGACTAGCGATTAAAGTGAAGTAGGGGAAGACGGGGTAAAAAGCGCATGGCCGGGTAAGAAGCCCACCCCAATTATCTCATGAAATGAAGCAAATTTCAGTCTCTTTTTGCCCATGAGACGAGTGTTAATGTGTAGCATTCGTCTCATGGGCAAATTTGACTGAAATTTTCTTTATTTCATGAGATAATTGGGGTGGGCTTCTTACCCGCCCATGCGCTTTTTACCCCGTCTTCCCCTAGCTTATTTCTCAGTGGTACCAAAGTTTGCGCTATGATAATAATAATAATAGTAATAATAATAATAATAATAACGAGCATTTATATGCGCTTACTCTTAAGCAAGCCCAAAGCGCTTACAATAATAAACAAATAAATGAATTACCCCCCCCCCCCCCCCCCCAACAAAAAAAAAAAGCAGTAGAAAATATGAGAATGTCAAAAATGGCTTCGCACACGCACACACGCGTGCGCGCGCACAAACTTTATAGACCTAATCTCTAGTTTCACAAATCAATTATGGTTTACTACCGGGTAATCGTCTACTAACCATATAAAGTTAACCACGCTTTGTTTCTAGTTTTTGCATAATTGGGTTCACTCGGTTAATTAATGTATAAAACAGTAGTGTCACAAAGCAAGCATCACTTCCTGGTCAGTAAATTCGGGCTGCCATCACCGGCCAGGAAAGGGCGTCACCGGTAGGGCAGCGACTCCCTAGAAAGACAACTTTGTCCCCGAAAAGAAAGCCGTGACTATTGTATTGAATGAATTATTGGCAGTGTTGTTCTTAGCAAATGTATTTTCTTACCTGAGGACGGGGTTAACACTAAAACAAACAGCAGACATACAGCAGAGGTACACAATTGTACCGGCGAAGTTCTATCCATGTTGGCCGGTTGGCTGTGAGTAAGAAGATAATGCATGGCGGCAAACACCCTTTCTCTCTCTCTCTCTCTCTGTCTGTCTCTCTTTCTCCCCTGTATGTGTGCGTATCAAGGTCAGAGATAACGGGTCTGTGCAAACGTGTGTGTCTCCGTGTAGAAGTCCTACTGATAACAAGAGCCTAGGTGACAGACAGACGAACAGACAGACAGATGGCACGATCATGAGGTGATCTTGTACACCCGTCTGTTTAGTCATGGACAGATTAGGCGAGGCACCTGTGTGTGTGTGTGTGTCTTGTGTGCGTGTGTGTGTGCGCGTACGTGCTTGTGTTTCAAAGTAGACAAGACATCCTCGCCTCTGTGTGTGTGTGTGTGTGTGTGTGTGTGTGTGTGTGTGTGTGCGTGCGTGCGTGCGCGCGCACGTGTGTGTCTGTATGTTGCGAGTGTGTGTGTATGTGTTTGTGTGCGCGTGTGAGTGTGTTTCTTCTAGTTTCACTGTGTGTGTGTGTGTGTGTGCGTGCGTGCGCGCGCGCTTAGCCTACGTGCTTGTGTGCAAAGTAGACAAAACATCCTCGCCTCTGTGTGTGAGTGTGTGCACATGTGTGTGTGTGCGTGTGTGCGTGCGCACACGCGTGTGTGTGTGTTGCGAGTGTGTGTGTATGTGTTTGTGTGCGCGTAGTGGGATGTGTGTCTTCTAGTTTCACTGTGTTGTGTGTGTGTGTGTGTGTGCGTGCGCGCGCGCGTGCGCCTAGCCTACGTACTTGTGTGCAAAGTAGACAAGACATCCTCGCCTCTGTGTGTGTGTGTGTGTGTGTGTGTGTGTGTGTGTGTGTGTGTGTGTGTGAGTGTGTGTGTGTGAGTGTGTGTGTGTGTGTGTGTGTGTTTGCGTGCGAGTGTGATTCTTCTAGTGCGCGTACGTGCTTGTGTGCAAAGTAGACAAGACACCCTCGTCTCTGTCTCTGTGTGTGCGTGCGCGCGCGCGTGCGTGTGTGTGCGTTGCGTGTGTGGGTGTATGTGTTAATGCGCGTGAGTGGGTTTCTTCTAGTTTTTTTCATACAGTGGTGTACAGTCAGGTCGTTGGATTGTTATCTGTAAAACAAAGTGTTGAACTTGACTTTTGCACAGTGATTGATACGGGTAGGAAATTCCCACCGGCAGGTTGTTAAAATCGGGATCATATTGATGTGCACGCGTCTCTACTTTCGTCTCTATGTATCACCGTCTCTATGTGTCCCCGTCTCTATGTGTCCACGTCTCTATGTGTCCACGTATCTATGTGTCCACGTATCTATGTGTCCCCGTCTCTATGTGTCCCCGTCTCTATGTGTCCCCGTATCTCTGTGTCCACGTCTCTATGTGTCCACGTATCTCTGTGTCCACGTCTCTATCTGTGTCCATGTCTCTATGTGTCCACGTCTCTGTGTGTCCCCGTCTCTATGTGTCCCCGTCTCTATGTGTCCCCGTATCTCTGTGTCCACGTCTCTATGTGTCCACGTCTCTCTGTGTCCACGTCTCTATCTGTGTCCATGTCTCTATGTGTCCACGTCTCTGTGTGTCCACGTATCTATGTCCCCTCGGGTTATTCACTTACGGTTAGCGTTAGAATTAGGGGCACGATTTGGGTTTCTGGTTAGGGTTAGGGATAGAGTTATAGATTAGGTTTAAGCCGCAGACCTGTTTACCCCCTACATAATTCTTGAGTAGTCTGGATAACTGAAATGAGTAGTGTTGGTGCAAAATGTGTAGTTTTATTCGTTAAAACCATCAAACGACGTTCGCTGAAAATGAGTAGTAATCAAGAATTAAAGAGCATTGTTTTCAATTTTGAAGAGTAGTAGAGGTTCAAATTGAGTAGAATACTACTCGAAATGAAAGGAGTAGAGCAAACAGGTCTGTTATAGAGATGGGGACATGAGAGACGTGGATACAGAGATAGTGACACACACAATTGGTATCATAGATGATAGATACAGGACACATAGAGATGGGGACATGAGAGACGTGGATACAGAGATAGTGACACACACAATTGGTATCATAGATGATAGATACAGGACACAGAGAGATGGGGGCACATTGCTTCGTAGCTGTTAAATCGACCCGCATTCAACTAAGAGACTGACTCATTGTGAAGCGGAGTTGTGAAATACAGATATCTTCTTCTTCTTCTGCGTCCCCAGGCCATATGGCCATAATGGGTAAGGTACTTATGTGTCCGGTTTTCACTGGTCTCCCCGCTGCGTATAGCTGACGCATTCCGATTTCGGAGGAGCTCAAAGGAGAAAGAGTATTTGGACGATTTTTGTTAAGAAAACAAATGCAGGAGAATTGGCCAAATAAGTATGAAAGATGGTAGATGATAGAAAGCAAAGGACTGATAAAAGGCAGAGTCAAAGAGTGTGGCAGATTAGAGGAAGTTACAAGCACAGAACTTCCAGAAGGTGGGGGAACTATTTTTACGAAAGACCCCCCCCCGCCCCGGTATCCCCACGGGGACACAGAGATCTAAATGAGGAGACTTGTGATTCAAGGCGTGTACTTCAGGACTGACGGTGTCACAGTACATTTTGAGGAAGTCTACTTTTTTGTGATGGCCTTCCAATTAAAATCAAACATTGTTTTTAGCATTTCTAGTTGGCTGTTCGGATGAACCGACATAATTTACATCATTGTTGTGATAGCAAGGGCAATGCTATCAATTTTCATTAAGATTGGTACAGTGGTTTAGGCTCTAAGACTAGTAAGAGATTACACATAATTTATTTGTCACAGACAGAGAAACACTATTCATAATTGTTCCATTCCAATATACTCCCAATCTTACATAATATAAGTGGAATCACACAAAAAGTGGTAGTACTGTGATGCAACTTGGATCAAGAGAAAATCACTGCTCAAAAGAAAACCATCAGTTTCTCGTTATGATCAAGTCTCAAACACACCAGGCGCCGTGGCGTAGTGGTTAGCGTCGCGGACTACTGGCTGGGAGGTTACGGGTTCGAATCCCATCAGAGGCGAGGCTTTTTTCGGTCCTGGACCGACTCATACCCAGAGTGAGTGGCTATGGGCTCAATTCGAAGACTGAAACCACACAGTCGAGCTTCATCCGCTAAAAGGATGCGATTCTGAGAGCGTTGCTCTAAATTTCAAGACTAACACTACAGGTGTCTGTAATTCTCGGGCCTGGTTAACGCTGGGATATCATTAGTAAAGGAAGCGCAGAATACAGTCCTGCCATGTAGTCTCAGACCATTACAGAACTCCATAGTATCATCATCATAATCATCCGTCTCATTTCCATCAATCATTAAAAAGAAAAATGTCTCAAATTCTGTGGCTTTGCATGCCCTGCTTTTATGGTGACCTCAGTTTCGGTTTCCAATCCAGTCTATGTCCTTGGTGCGTTCGGGTCAAAGTCATGGGGAGCTGTCGGTGGACGGTCGTGGTGGCGCCCTCAGAGAAGGACCTCACTCACGCTGGCTCCGCGACTAAGAGAATAGTGTAGTCAGTAGGGGGCTTAGTGGGTGGTGTCCTGAATAGGCTCCACTGAACTCCACCGAGGTGACTCAACAGTAGTGCAGCGTCTCCTCGGTTGGTCGACTCCTGATGGCCTAACATTACAGATTCGCTCCCCTTGGACTGCTGGTCTTGGATTCTGCGACCTGAACAAGCCGGGGTGTGGCTGCAAATTGGAGTTCGGAATGAGCGGCGTGGGAGCAACGCCATTGTACGGCCCAGAAGATGGGACAGCGAAAAAAAAGTCACACACACACACATTCTCAAACACACACACACACATTGACCTAAAACCACAAGCATTGCAGCTGCTATTTTATTATTTCAATCCAACATGGATTACGAGTTGAGAAAGATATTTAACAAATTCAGAACATAGAGGCATCAAACATTAGGATCATAGGATGCATACCAGTACACTTCTGTTACAGTTTTGCAACTATTTTTCGAGCATATGTTTCAAGCACACGCCTGGGGTTTCTTTCATCTCACACAATAAGAATTGTTTTTATTAAAGAAAACAACATTATGGATTGATAAAAGGCAAAAAGGTCAAAGCAATACAGGACTTATAATATTGCCAAAAGAAACTTGCACACACTCTCTCTCTCTCTCACACACACACACACACTCGCACATTGAAACCCTTTTTTTTTTAATAGCATATAACATAACTCTTATTAAGACAAGTATGTGCAACTAAACATTCAAAAATTATGCACCAGCTTCTAAACTTTCACACAAAAACAGATCATGTTATTAACAAAAATGCAGAATACATGCAGCCAATTAATGCATAAACATTGTAAATGCAAGCTGGATAGCTAGACAAACCATCATTCAACAGGAAACATAACGATACACATTCAACAACTTCATGAATGCTGGGCAAAACTTTGGGAAGTTCACATGCATGTGAAAGATCACATAATTATATGTGAAAGATCACATGCATGTGAAAGATCACATACATGTGAAAGATCACATGCATGTGAAAGATCACATGCATGTGAAAGATCACACATGTGAAAGATCACATACATGTGAAAGATCACATACATGTGAAAGATCACATGCATGTGAAAGATCACATACATGTGAAAGATCACACATGTGAAAGCATGTGAAAGATCACACATGTGAAAGATCACATACATGTGAAAGATCACATGCATGTGAAAGATCACATGCATGTGAAAGATCACATACATGTGAAAGATCACATGCATGTGAAAGATCACATGCATGTGAAAGATCACATACATGTGAAAGATCACATACATGTGAAAGATCACATACATGCACACATGTGCACACACACACATGGGTGCTCCTGGGAAGTTTAAAAATCCTGCAAGAGGGCAGCCCCGGCAGAGTGCAGGGTCAGCGCACACACACACACATTTACTGCTCTTTTTTTCACCCCTCTAGACTAGTACAAGTGCTACATGCCTTTGAATATAGCAAATGCTTACAATATAGGCCCTTTTTATTGTACAAGTGTGTGTGTGTGTGTAAGAAAATCGTTGCTTCTCAAATTACCATAATCCGGCGGTGCCGGCTCTAAGCAATTTAAAAATCCTACAATTCAGGACATCCTGCAAAAAGGAGCATCCATACACACACACACTCACACATACAAGCACACACACACATACAAGTACACACACACACACTTGTTACATAGCCAAAAATTATTTACTTTAGTTTAATAATTATACACTTGACTTTGCACTGGCAACGGTTTGTCATGTTAACAACGTTTACTAAAACCAAATGGCAAGCTATATAAACGTACTACCAGATGTTCTGATCAAACTGACACTTTATGATCGCAACTGGTATGCGCAACTGCTGGCAAATCACACAGGCCTTCAATCTCCTATTACAATTTCCATCTCTGGTTTCATGAATTATCTTGTCAAATATTATGCTGAAATACTACATTCGCAGTCAAAATCAACATCTTCTACTTAAGAATGAAAATGGAACACAATTTAAAAAAAGTTAAAAAAATGACCCCAAACTCGGTTAGAACACAAAATTAATTATAATCCAAAACTTGCTTTCACAGAATCTCAAATCATAATTCATGATAAATGCAAGAGTGTGGGAAATGATTGATTGTTTAGAGTCACTTCTCAGTACTTTAGCTTTACAGATGCGAAAACTTGGAGAAAAAAAATGCTTAAAGCTCTGTGGGCACTTTTTCCTCATTCTTTATCTGCATAGACATGGATGTTTGGGTCAAATCACAACAACATCTTTACAACAACATGGACAATTTCGCCAATCTTCATTAAGGGTTGTGCCAAACGTTTTGTCACACACACAGACAGACACGCAGATAAATACACAGGCCCTTGTTCCCAATCCCATTGCAAAGAACTTCCTGTTCTAGAACTGGGCGCGCAGCTATGAGTCAGTGCATGAGCAACTTACATATAATGGAAACTTGGGTCAAATTGAGATTTTTACATCCGTAAGCCAAAAGTACAGGTAAGATTCCAGATAGATACGCAGAAAACAGAATTTTGATACTATTAATAGTTATTGGATTTGTCAACTTGAGATTTTATTTCCATAAGCTGTAAGATCTCTGATAGGTTCACAGAAAACAGAATTTTGATACTATTAATAGTTATTGGATTTGTCAACTTGAGATTTTATTTCCATAAGCTGTAAGATCTCTGATAGGTTCACAGAAAACAGAATTTCAATACCTTTAGTACTAATGAATGGTTTTGTCAAATTGAGATTATTACTTCTAATAAATGTAAGAATTCTGATAGGTACGCAGAAAACAGAATTCTGATACCTTTAGTACTAGTTAATATTTTTGTCAAATGAGATTTTTACTTCAATAAGCCATAAGCACAGGTAAGATCTCTAATAGGTTCAGGAAAAAAACACAGAATTTCAATACCTTTAGTACTAATTAATGGTTTTGTTAAATTGAGATTATTACTTCCATAAACCATAAGCACAGGTAAGATCTCTGATAGGTTCACAGAAAACAGAATTTCAATACATGTAGTACTAATTAATAGTTTTGTCAAAATGAGATCTTTACTTCCATAAGCCATATATGTATGCACAGGTAAAATTCCTGACAGGTTTAGAGAAAACAGAATTTCACTACCGTCTAGTACTAAGAATCTGTATGACAAGAGCATTACATTAACTACCACAAAGCATTTTTACAATCTTATTTGCATATACATTGTTCATACTGAAGAATGTTGTCTTTTTTTAAAATATGCCACAAAAGGGGTAAATTGCAAATAATAACTACGTACTTAATAACAAGCAATTTTTTTTATTCACACCAACATTTCCATTTGTGAAATGTTGGTGTTGTTCACACTCAACACTGTGAAAGTCGTTGAAAAAGAAAGGGGAGGACGAAGGACCACAAAGCGTTTCAACAAACGATATTCAGTCAACAACGCATGGCCTCCACAAAGCTGTCACTACACAGAAATATACAGTGTGTATCTCTCCCTATCTCTGTCTCTCTCTCTCTCACACACACACACACACCATACACACACACACACACCATACAAACACACACACACACACACCATACAAACACACACACACACACACACCATACAAACACACACACACATCATACAAACACACACACACATCATACAAAACACACACACACACACACCACACACACACACACACACACACACACACCATACAAACACACACACACACCATACAAACACACACACACACCATACAAACACACACACACACCATACAAACACACACACACACCACACACACACACACCATACAAACACACACACACATACAACACACACACACACACACATACAAACACACACACATACAAACACACACACACACCACACACACACACACACACACACACATACAAACACACACACACATACACACACACACACACACACACACCATACAAACACACATACACATCAAGCAAACCCACACACACATCAATCCAAGAAAAAGACAAACCATTAGGCCTGGTACACAGTACATCCGGATTTTCCGCGCGGAAATAATCAATAAGTAAAAGAAAGAAAGAAACAAATACCATATAATGATATATGGATTATAGGAAATTCGGACGTGTGCGTATATTTTTTCCCTTCTTTCTTTTACTTATCTACGGATTGCGCATGGGTTTCCGCACGGAACATCCACGTGTATGTGTACACGGCCTTAAAGAGAGAACAAAAAATGACTCGCAAATCATGATATTTAATTGGCACAGATCAAGAGGGATGAGTAGAGGTGTGAAAGGGGTGAAGGGGGGGGGGGGGGGGGGGGGGGACTTAACAGGAGATCAAGAAAAATAGAAAAAGCTTGTCATGTTCAATTTGCCTAAAGGTTATTCTTCTGCATCATTTATATTATCTATATTATTATATTCACATTTTTAACACACCATGATCTAAAGTACATTACAAGTGAGGCGATTCAAAAATCATACAATTAACTGTTCTCAGGTTTCATAGCATTGCAATTTTCACGTATATTACCATCGTGAGATTATGAGTATTTTTCTTTCGACAATTTTCTACTTGAATTTTACATTCTTAATATTCCAAATAATAATAACGTTAATACATTAACAACCCAAATACTGACTTTGCTTGCCGAATAGATTATACAAGAGTTAACACCATACTTTTGTTTTAAATTTAGTCTTTGTTGTGACGTTTTTTCTTTTTTTTTAGTTTGTTTGTGGGTTTTTCTCCACAGTTCTACAAAGTTATTACCAATACTTTTGGTTTGAACCTACACTTTCATATTACAGTGGAACCTCCCTGACCCCCCCCCCCCCCCCCCCCCACCTCCCCTTATAAGACTCCTTCCCACTTAACTCTTCTACTACCATAGTACCAAGTATTACTTAGACTGTTTACCGTTGCCCACCAAGTAATTTTTGCCGCTGCACTGATTTTCGCACACACTCACTTTAAAAATTAATTAAAAAAATACTCGCTCGAATCATCACTAAATTTACCTGTGTCGATCTGCTGCTGCAAACCCAAGATCGTTTCAACACTTTCGATGCTCTTTTTGATTCGCCTAAGTTCAGATTCTGCCACTTTTTCCACAGTAAATGCTTCGTCGGCACTATCGCCATCTTGTAGAGGTTCACGCCAAACGTTGTCAGTTTCCATCGTCGAAAACACAACGAAAATCGATTGAAAATTACAACATTTAGCCTACAAATGAAGATGGCGGAAGGTTGTGCTTTCCCTGAGCGAACTGCGCAAGTCACGGAAGTAAAGGATGTGATGTCACTTGATATAAATAGCGCAAAGGGGGACACCGGGGTTTCCCTAGTATCTGGCGATCAAACCCGCCCGTGGCTAGCAACAGAATACGGTAAACCGGCGGGTCAACCCGCCGACGGTAGTAGAAGAGCTAAGGCCTACTTCTCTGAGACATTGCCCTTCTTTGTAAGTACAGTTACAGTTCAGGGTGAGTTTAAGTCTTTGTAAGTATTAAAATTACCTCCTTTATACAACTCCCTCCCACTTAAAGACCCCCCACGTCACGTGTCACATTCCCTCATATGCTAGGAAGATTTCTTAAGATTTCTTACCAGCTATAAGAGGGAAAACAAGTGAAAATCGTGATTTTGACACGTGACGTGGTGGGTCTTTAAGACCATATTTTGGATGATTTTTCAAGGTCTTATAAAAATGTAAGGGAGGTTCCACTGTACTGCAGTTAGTGTAGTTAGTACTGGGGTGACTATTTCAATATTTTAGACTGTACTGCAGTTAGTGTAGTTAGTACTGGGGTGACTATTTCAATATTTTAGACTGTACTGCAGTTAGTGTAGTTAGTACTGGGGTGACTATTTCAATATTTTAGACTGTACTGCAGTTAGTGTAGTTAGTACTGGGGTGACTATTTCAATATTTTAGACTGTACTGCAGTTAGTGCAGTTAGTACTGGGGTGACTATTTCAATATTTTAGACTGTACTGCAGTTAGTGTAGTTAGTACTGGGGTGACTATTTCAATATTTTAGACTGTACTGCAGTTAGTGCAGTTAGTACTGGGGTGACTATTTCAATATTTTAGACTGTACTGCAGTTAGTGCAGTTAGTACTGGGGTGACTATTTCAATATTTTAGACTGTACTGCAGTTAGTGCAGTTAGTACTGGGGTGACTATTTCAATATTTTAGACTGTACTGCAGTTAGTACTGGGGTGACTATTTCAATATTTTAGACTGTACTGCAGTTAGTACTGGGGTGACTATTTCAATATTTTAGACTGTACTGCAGTTAGTGACTATTTCAATATTTTAGAGACAGTTAGTTAGTACTGTACTGGGGTGACTATTTCAATATGTTAGACTGTACTGCAGTTAGTGCAGTTAGTACTGGGGTGACTATTTCAATATTTTAGACTGTACTGCAGTTAGTACTGGGGTGACTATTTCAATATTTTAGACTGTACTGCAGTTAGTACTGGGGTGACTATTTCAATATTTTAGACTGTACTGCAGTTAGTGCAGTTAGTACTGGGGTGACTATTTCAATATTTTAGACACATGTGTTCAGAATCCAACCGTATACTACCACAGTGTAGTTTATCAGCTAATTAAAATACCCCACCCCCCCTAATAATTTATTAAAGGTAATACATAGCTTACAGGGCTCCCAATCGTCCTGCAATACAAGGGGTCCCATGGACTCCTTCACTTACAGTATAGAGGGTCCTAGAGTCTTAGAGGGTCCTAGAGGCATTGCGAATGCTAAAAACAATTTTTCTTATATATCCCTGGGACCCCCTGCACATTCTTTTAGAGGGTCCTTTAGGATTTTAGTACTTCATAGACCCCCAAATGGGGGTCACTGGGAGCCCTGGCTTAGACACGTAAAGGCACTCAATGTTCAAACACGTGCCATATATTGCATTCTCAAATCAAAGTCACTTCTTGCGCTTCAATGAAACAAATAAAGACACACTTAGGCAAAGGGGACAACTCGCACGTGGAACTGCATTAGTACGACTATCAAACTGTGAGATTTGTGAGGCACGATTCTCGTGAAATACTACTGTTCAAATAAATCTGATGAAATCCTGCTAGTTTCGTTCACTATGTTTGTAGTCCCAGTACATGAATCTGATGAAAGATGTGACCCAGCACCACGAAAGGGACATTAAGTCAATAAGTGTCAAACTGACCATGCTGAGAAAATGGTACAGTTAGAAACTTCAGACAATTCTCTTTTTAATGATACAAGAACCATTCTTGTATCTTTTTCCGTTCCAGATTTATGAGCATTTAAAGTTGATAGGGTGAGCGTCAGACATTTTGAGAAAACAGTCTAAAGTCTAGCATATCTGAAGAAAATGCATTGACCTACTCGTTTTAAAGCACTGAAAATACCATATTAAAGATTTTCCTTCATAAATATGAAAGATAAGATGTATAAGAACATGAAAATACCCATAACTAAATTGACACAAAATGAGATTTTTGACTTTACAAGCCTGTTAGAAACTAATCCAGCGACTTAATACCCCTTTTGTGGTGCTGGGTCACATATAAATTATGTATTTTTGAATCAGACATTTTATGAAATTCGTGTGTATTGGAGTCTGCATGAAAATAAATCAAGGAAAATAGAGGGATTTCATCGAATTCACGTAGACAGTACTATTTCATGAGAATCATATTTCACAGACATTGTCACAGTTGGGAGTCATACGACTGAAATTGCATGCGTGAATCAGCCCCTTAACAAAGACAAATAAAGACAAAACAAGGTAAAAATGAAAACAATGCAATTGAAACAAAATCATGGAAAGCGAGAACACGAAATCTCTACACGCTACTGCATTACAACACAATTCATCATTAAAAATCTGAAAGGGAAACATTGAAAACAAGACAAATCTTCTTTTTTTTTAAACCATACAAGCAGGCCAATTTCCTTTTTTTTAAAAACTTAATTATTCAATGGAACAATGCAATGTTTCAAAAGAGTAGGAACAGAGACAAAAATAAACCATGAAGATGTGACAGGTGGGAAAAAAAGTAAAATTTATTGATGGAAAGCTATAGAAGTTGGATATGTGAAAGACAAATAAAAATTAAAATAATAGCAATAAAATGCGCACTGCCATAAGAACTGAGCCAATATTGCCAGCAAAGAACATCGAAATACAATCGAAGTAAAACATGAATGACATACAAATGACTAAAACGACAAGGAAAAAAGCAATACGTTTCACCATGTGCAATTTCACACATCCAAATGTATACAAACAAAATTCCGTATTTTCCGGACTACAACTACAAGGCGATACCTTTTTTCCACAACTGAGACCCCTGCGACTTAAAATGTGTTGCACCTAGTGCATGACTGAAATCTGATCAAACAAAGTTGTGAATTCCGTTCATATCATAAGATCGACTATCAGGCCGGAACATTTTCATGAATGAAGCCACCGAAGCAGACAACACATTCACACAGAGACTTGAATCAGGATATGACATCGCAGTCTCGGTTTTGACAGCTAAAGACAACAATCATGGCGGACATAGGCTACTGGAGCCGAAACTCACTGTAGAAATCTACTCCGTGTTTTTCCATTCTGACTTTTCTGGGCTCTCTGGCGCAGTGCTTCGGGCATTGGAGTGCTTCTTCATACGGATAACCGGATAGCGACGTGAGCGTAATCTTTGTCGTTCTTAAGATTGATTTGACAGATCAGACCTAAACAAAATACATAGCTCCTTTACTTGAGTCAACCTCACGTTTTCGATCTTTTTTGTGTGTGCTTTTGTTCAATCATTTTGCATGCGCCTTAAAATATGTTGCGCCTTGTGTATGTTTAAATTAAGATTTTTTGGAGGTTAAATTCAGGGTGTGTGCCTTATAATTAGAAGCCTTGTAGTAAAATATGGTACAACAAGAATGACCAACAATGAATAAAATGAGCATGAACAAAGCACATACTTCACTGTGTTACAGATGTGCTACCTCACTCATTTCCCAATCCATCACCTTATGCCTCCATGATTAACCCTTTCACCGCCAATGTCGTATTTTTGCACCACAATGATTTAACACTCATGTCATTAAAACTCTTGCAATCACAGTCTACTGTTCAATGATAATCAGTTCCTAAGTTTGGGCAGTAAGGATTGACCCTATTCTAAATGTGTCACAAAGAATTCCCACAATATTGCAGATTAAATCTTTTCTGTTGCCAAGTAAGTTTCATGGACAATTTCGGCTCAAAGATGGCTGGCAGTGAAAGGGTTAAAGAGAACGGAGGATAGGGGGGGCGGGGCGGTAGACAAAATCCAAAAAGCTCAAAAACATGACCAAACACATTTGTCTTTCACCTCTAACATAATGTATCCATATTTCAACTCCAGCCATAACATGTCTTTTTCTCTCTCTTACCCCCATTCCCACCCATAAACATACTCACATGCACACACACACACACACAGACACACAACATACACACACACACACACACAACATACACACACATACATGTATGCACACACACACTTACATACACACCCACACACGTTCACACACCCACAAATACACATTAGGGTAAAACACGAGTGATTAGTTTACGGCACAGGGACCCCAAAAGAGACCACCAAGTCCTCTCGGTGCTGGATCCTCATCTCCTTGACCGCTCGGCCCATTTTGTCCGCAGTGTTGATTATCTGAAACAAAGCATAGAACAAACAAATACTGTCACCACAAAAAACAACAACACATAAACATAGTTAATGCAACAAGTCTCTGTTTCATTTCCCAAACCAGTTTCTTCATTCAATGAATATCATTAATACACCACACAAACAAATTTGCACCAGTACTTTTTAAGTACTTTTACGGACTACAAGGTGATACTTTGTTCCCAGACTGAGACCCCTGCACCTTATAATGTGCTTGATAATATAGTAAGAAAATAGAGAAACAAAATCTAAATTTTGTGTGAAATTTGGGTGGTGCGCCTTTATAATTACCGTAAGGCCCATAAGGCAACACAGCGCATAAGGCGTACCCCCTGCTTTTTAAAAAATATCGTAATTTGAACAAAGATAGGGTGCATACACCCGAGAAGGCGCAAAGAAACCAAAGAAATCAAAAAAAAGGAAGAACGAAACGATCAGCGAAAGTAACATCATTACAGGTCTATTGCTGTGTCCGATTGTGATCACGGAAGAGATACGATCATGAAGCGAAAGTGCAATGTGAGTGAACTGTTGTCGGTTTGTTGTGGAAGCTACCAGAGCATGGTGAGTTGTTCATTTCAACTCTCGACCCCCTAACTTTTTTCTGTTTAGAGAATAGAAAGGGCGCATGCGCTGGATTGGGCGCAGGGGTTAAAGTTCAGTAAAAAAAAAGTTGCGCCTAACAGGCCGTAAATTACGGTAAGTGCGCTTTATAAAAATAAAAAATTAAATAATAAAAAAAGTGCGCCTTATAGTGCATAAAATATTATATACGCCACTTCCTTGTTTCCAACGATGAATTCCAGATAGCAAAGGCGGAGGGGGAGGGGTGGGAGTGTAGGGCTGGACTACGTACTGCAAGAATCCTCTTGTCAAATAATACAAAATGGTGGAGCAAGAAAGGATAGAAGACACCACTGGAAGGTTGATAAAACAGAAACAAGACTCAGTCAAGAGTGTGTGTTTGTGAATAATACTCTGCTATGAAGACAAAAAATAATAAGCATAGCAAAAGGGCTTCCGTCAGTTGAATAGTACTAAATCACTAAGAGGACGTTTTCAAATGTACAACATAATATGTGAAATATCATGTCTAAATCATATAAAAATTAAGCAACAGGCATGGTACTGAAGGAAAAGCATTTTTCTCTGAAAATATAGTTTCAGATGTAGTCTCTTGGTGTAATCAATGGATTAACCCTTTCACCGCCAACGTCGCATTTTTGCACCACAATGATTTAAACCCATGTTTCTAAAAGGTATCAAATCAGGGTCTGTTATCCAAAAACCCTGTTCTCTTCATTTTGGGAGGTGGGGATAGGGTGGCCTTACATTAAATATGTCACATAGGAATCCCCAATATCACACACATATTTTTTTCTCTACCCAGGTATGCTTAATGGAACTTTTTTGCTGAAAAATGGCTGGCGGGGAAAGGGTTAAAAGCCCTTTATGGTGATCAGGGTGCAATTGCTCTTGAAGATGAATTTGTGATGCAGCACAGGAAAACCAGGCTAATGTCGTAAATGATCACTTTTGACTTATTCATATTTTCAGAAAGGCCAGAGACAACAGATTAACAGGCAAAAAACAGAATTCATCTATCTCTAATAGTTTATTTTCAAAAAAAAATTCAATCAATCAAATCTCTCTCTCTTTCTCTCTCTCTCTCTTTCTCTTTCTTGTGGCTGGCCGACTTTAGCTGGGTATTCGCGTACTGCATCACATATGTACAACTGTTCAAACTTGGGGAAATGGCAGCTCCTCGAGTTTAAAACCCCCTTCTGTCATTTCATTTTCTGCATTCACTTTTCTCCGAGTTCAGATAAATCGCTGAAAATCACCATGCCTGAGAGCAAAGCCGAACACAGCAACTATGAGATATTTGGATGGAAACCAAGGCTGGGAGTTTACATCCCTGATTACTTTCTTCTTTTTTTTTTGGGGGGGATTATTTATTGTTTCATTCAAACGAGCGATTCACCTACCAATTGAATTTCTGCCGGAGACACGGGGGGAGCGGCTAGCACAGAGTGTGGAGAGGTGACGTTCACGGGTAACGCCATTCTGTGAACTCCACGTCTGCCCGACATCACTGTCTTTAACCTGGCGCTGAAGTGAAACAGTGTTTTTGTCATCATCATCATTAATTCTAAATCATCAATGGCATCATTATCAAACAGTGTTAAATCAAAGAATGCACATACTCACACACACACAAACAGATACACCTACTTGTACTGTCGTGTGTGGTCGTGATACTCATGCTGCTCTAAGGTGTTGATGTCGATGGCCACATCAATTACAGCCCTTGCATCACACACACACACAAACAGATACACCTACTTGTACTGTCGTGTGTGGTCGTGATACTCATGTTGCTCTAAGGTGTTGATGTCGATGGCCACATCAATTACAGCCCTTGCATCACACACACACACAAACAGATACACCTACTTGTACTGTCGTGTGTGGTCGTGATACTCATGCTGCTCTAAGTTATTGTTGTCGGTGGCGACATCGATTACTTCCCTTGCATCACACACACACACACACACACACACACACAGTGACACACACACACACTGATATACAAATGAACCTACTTGTACTGTCGCGCACGGTCATGATACTCGTGCTGCTCTAAGGTGTTGTTGTCGGTGGCGACGTCGATTACCTCCCTTGCGTTCTGGTGCAGGATTCTGGCCATGGTGGACTGGGCATCCCCTTTACCCCCACCCTGCCGATCGTCATGCCCGTCGGGATTGCTGGGCAAAGCAGAATTTTTTATAAAAAAATTAACCCTTTCACCGCCAATGTCGCATTTATGCATCACATTGTGGACTATGGACATTGTTACCTTTGTTGGAGTTGAGTGACTATCCGTGTGTGTCGGTAGCATGTGATGTGAGCAAGGGTGTGGTCTTTTCTTCTATTTCTTCATTGAATATTGTAATTGAATGTTGTAATTCCCCCTTCCCATGACAGCGGGTTTGGTCTGGTTTTGGTGAGGGGTGGATGGGTTAACAAAATCTCTTAGCTAGGTCCTGTTTTATTACTTTTTGAGGTTTAATATGTTTGTGTGATTTAGGAATAAATGAGTCGTTTTGCATTGTAAATTAATTGGAATGGTGTGTTCCGGTACGCGCGAAGGGTCTGCCTGACACAATGTTTTGAAACCTTGACACCCATGTCACTATAAAGCATCAAATCAGGGCCTGTTATTCAAAGACCCTATCTTCTTAATTTTGGGAGGTAAGAATATAGGCCTAATGTCATGCATGTCACAGAGGAAATCCCAATATTGCTGAAAATTATTTTCCCTCTACCCAGTTAAGCTTGATGGTATTTTTGGCTGAAAAATGGCTGGCGGCGAAAGGGTTAAATGCGACCGTCAATAAGGAAACCATATATACTAATAAATAATAATAATAATAATAATAAATAAAGCTTCAATAGCGTTCTTCAATGGAGAAAAAATCATCCTCAGAGCGCTTTACAAATATTACGAGAGAAAACAATCAAGAAGAAAAACATTACTATAATTTTATAGTATAAAACATAATGAAGTATAAAAAAAAAATGTTTATACTGTGATGCATAAATGATAATTCTGGCTTAGGCTATAGTGAACTGTGTATCCACTTTGACCCCACCCTGATGATCAACATTGCTGGATAATGAAACAAAACACTAAACAGCTGTGGTTCTGACCAAGAAAAGGTTCTATAGATTTTACACAGCATGATAAAAAAATTGTTAATTAAATCATGAAAATGCTTACTTGCATGCAAACATGTCTAGACAGTATCGTGAGTATCCGGGGCTACAATATGAATGATTTTCTAGTGATTCAAGTTCAAATTATCTTCTTCTTATGTTTAAATGATCTGCAGTAACCGGCAATTGCTAACATTAACAACATGCAATCTATCTATTATCTCATTTATAATAATGAACAGTGATGTCCCGAGGCCCCGGTCATAGGATACTGACCTATTAAAATTGAAAATGTCCTATTGTTTTCTCCCCTGTCAGCACAAATGTTTGCTTTTAAAAAAATTTAACACTGGCATATTTTGTTCAAATATTGATTTCTGCAAAAGCCAGGACATTGTCCTATTTGATTTATCTTGCCTCAGGACAGTTTGTCCTATCGCTTTTCGATCCTTGGTACATCACTGAATGAAAAAGAGTTGATGACTTGTCGTACCCAATCGAGGGAGCACTTGCACTGCCAAGGCCAGGGTCCAGCAAACGTGACCGTTCATCTGGCACCGAGAACTATAAAAAAAACCATACAAACAAAAATGACTAAACTCAGTCAATAAGTGTGATTGTATGACTATGAGACTTGGAGAGTGTGTACACATGATCAGATCACATGTCTGTGGCAATGTTGAATTTACATTAGAGGAGATAATATGTGATTATTGCTGGTAGTGGTACATGCATGTGTGTCTATAGATTCACTCACAGAGAGAGACTCAAGAGAGAGAGAGAGAGAGAGAGAGAGAGAGAGAGAGAGAGAGAGAGAGAGAGAGAGAGAGAGAGAGAGAGAGAGAGAGAGAGTATGTGTGAGAATTTGAGGGCGATGATGTAGGGTTTCTTTGGTGATAACAGGGTGAACAGCATATTCATGAGCACCCAACATGGTGGCTATCCCCAGTATCGGAAATAGGACAAAGCAGTTATACCACACCTTCAATTTTGAAGAGCGTTTTCAATGGTGAAAAGCATGTGCGTGAACTCAACATGACTCGGTTAATTCCAACGAGAGGATCAGAAATTACCTGAGCGTTTTTTGCCCAACTTTTGTACTTCATCGAGTAAGGGATACAGTTAGAATCAGTTTAACTTTAAGGTTATTTTCATGCCACAGAAAGTTTGAAACATGAAAATAATCAGCAAGGAAAAATGAACTTAAATTTAAACCCTCTAAATCAGCGTAGCCATTAAGTATTGCCATACACTACAGCACAGGAAATTCCTGTAGAAATGGCGACCGTTAAATGCCAAGTTCGCATTATATATGTATAACGCTTTGAGCAGCCGTTTACTTTCTTAAATTGTAATCATAAATCTTTGATTCTGATGAAAATAGCCCAAAACTGATTCTAACCCTATCCCTTACCCGATGGAAGTACAAAAGTTGGGTGAAAAATGCTTAAATAATATCCGATACTTTTGTTGGATTTAACCCATTACGCACGGCACTGGCACTGACAATTATCATGAACTATTTCAAAATATTACGTATGCAATTAATTTTACAAAAATAGATCAGTAGTATAACACAACTGCTAAGTACTAAAGTAGCCATCGGTTTTTACGCCGATTATCAAAAACGAAATGAAGTCAATATGTAGAGGGCAAAAGGCTATAAAAAGCATACAGAGCCTTATTTCATATCATATCATTTCTTGATTAGCTCTAGAGCAAAAGTGAGACTCCGCAGCAGTGAGAAATCTACATCATGCACTGATGAAGACATGTTTCAAGACATGCTTGATGTTATATTCATGAGCATACAAACATTGCTCAGATAAACTATTGAGTGCTTTAATTTCTTCTTCTTCTTCTGTGGTGGTGGCCAGAACAGAAGTAAATGCACACTTTAGGAGGTGACCAAAGAAAAAGAAGCAGGGGAGAGAAAAATAATAAAAACACAGCAAAGACAAAAATTAGCTATCACACATACTCTATGAAGTATGATACTGTAACATACTCACATAGTCTACTTGAATTTACTTGGGTCCAGTAGAAAAGTAATTTTTTGTCAAATGAGAAAGAGAAACAAATGTTCTTGCAAACAAACAATTAAATGCACTGATGAAAACATGTTATTGTTTACATGCTATTGCTAGTAAGACGAGTTGTTGAGTGCTTCAACTTCAAGTTCAAAGCATGTCAACTATGAAGTTGTTATTATGATTATTTTCAACACAGTGACAGGGAAATAAAGAGTTCATACTGTAACACAATTTGTGCAGAATCTTCAGTTAAAACATGTCAATAATGGGCGGAAGACATGTAATGCGCAATGCAAAATCAGTAAATGCATCACCTCTGGATCTCTGTCGTCTTCTGAGCTAAAACAACAACCCATTTTGTTTTGATTCTCTTCTCGTGACACCTTCGCCTCGTTCTGGAACCGGACCCGGAAATGCTGTTAATTCTTTGTATCTTTTTACACAAGCGCTCTCAATAAACCATAACTGTACCGAAACGGACATATGGACGGTGGAGGATTGTGTGTGTGTGTGTGCGTGTGTGTGTGTGTGTGTGTGTGTGTGTGTGTGTGTGTGCATCGCATGCTATTGATGTGGTGTTGATTGTTTGTTCAAATTGTTGTCAATGTTTATGTCTTCTATTTACTCATTCAAGTTCTGATTGTTACCGGCCAAACTGAGTCAACCACATTCATGAGCATTACAGCTTTCCAGTCTGGTTTTGATGTTCTTTTTTTTAAAAATCTATGAAGATTAAACACAACAAAAAAGCTTTTTATGAATTACGAGCACAATAAATACCTTTAATTTGACACCAAGCATGTTATATTTTATTAATTTGGATGAAGGTGAGATTAGCGTCCAATCGGTCGCAGACCCGTATGGGCGGTAAAAACATTTTATTATATAATTATTAAATAATTATATAGGGTAAGACGGGGTAAAAAGCCCATGGGCGTGTAAGAAGCCCATGCCAATTATCTCATGAAATTAAGAAAATTTCAGTCACATTTTGCCCATGAGACGAGTGTTAATGTTTAGCATTCGTCTCATGGGCATATTTGACTGACATTTGCTTTATTTCATGAGATAATTGGCATGGGCTTTTTACCCCGTCTTCACCTATATATATAAATGTTATTTGTTTAATTATCTCACATAAATAACCCATTATTTATAAGGTTATCATCCTGATAGAATTTTTAAAATATGAAAAGTATTTCACTAACTTGGCGGTTTGTGAGGTCCTTTTCTTCTTCTTCTTCTTCACTGTGCGTGGCCACAATCAACTCTTTGATTATTTTGTGAAATGAGTGTACTTGCATATATGTGTGTGTGTATGTATGGGTATGTGTGTGTTTCTGTTTGCTTGAAATTGATTTGCTGGTGTCTGGACACATGTGCTTGTCTCAATAATGTTCTTTTTGCATGCTGAGGACATGTAACAAAAAACATTCGGTAAAGGTAAAGATGTGCCACCCCCCATGCATTTCTCGGTTAATTGTATTTTTCCGTTTTTGCCTTTCTTACCATACATAAAGCTGTATTTTATGAACATTTTTAGCTAATTACCTTTTTGGAATACTAACCCTAACCCTAACCACGGAAAAATACAATTAACCGAGATATGTAGGGGGGATGGCACATCTTGACCTTTACCCAAACATTCTTTGAAAGTAACACACACACACACTGACAAAGTATCACATTTCTCCTTCTCTGTGTTCCCAAGCCATAAGACCATAACTCCTCTAGCACCATGGGTGATTGTAAGCGCCAAGTACATCACTGAATCACGCTTCACTCCCACCAAATGCAAAGACATTCACTACCAAGAGGCCTGCCTTGCATTTATTTTCACAGCTTGTGTCAGTGATTTGTTTCCGTTAAAGCAATGCATATGCACTTGAAAAAATAGTTACCCCCCCCCCCCCCCCTCTTGTCGGTTGAGATGCAATGGACAACCAAGAAAAAATGCATGGCATTAGAAGAGTAAGGCTGTGTACACACATAAGCGGATATTCCATGCGGAAACCCTCACACAATCCCTAAATAAGTGAAACAAAGAAGGGAAAAGATTTGCGCATGTGTCCGAATTTCCCCGATGTATGCATAAACTTTTATCCTTCTTTCTTCCACTTATTTAGGGTTTACCGTACGGAACTTACGCGTCTAATGTGAACCCGGCCTTATCCTTCTTTCTTCCACTTATTTAGGGTTTACCGTACGGAACTTACGCGTCTAATGTGAACCCGGCCTTATCCTTCTTTCTTCCACTTATTTAGGGTTTACCGTACGGAACTTACGCGTCTAATGTGAACCCGGCCTTATCCTTCTTTCTTCCACTTATTTAGGGTTTACCGTACGGAACTTACGCGTCTAATGTGAACCCGGCCTTATCCTTCTTTCTTCCACTTATTTAGGGTTTACCGTACGGAACTTACGCCTCTAATGTGAACCCGGCCTTAAAGACCCAGTGATGCACCACAATTATGTCCCTTGTTTTTTTCTGGGTTGCTGTGACCCACAAACAAATTTCCCCATATTCAAAACAAGGCTGCTCTTTAAACTGATGTGTCGGTTTCAATTTGGGGCCATTTATATGGGAGTCAGACTTGGTCAAAACAAGATTTCTTTCCAGTTATAAGAGGGAAAACACGTAAAACCCGTGATTTTGACACGTGATCGGGTGGATCTTTAATGTGTAAAATCTGTATGCATCTTGTCTTCAGTTGTTGTTTTTTGTCTCCTCGCTGTATTCAGTCCACACATTATAATTTTGAAGGAGTTTAAAGAAAAATTGTTTCCAAGATTCTCAAACCAAAAAAACAAAGGCAGGAGAATAGGCCAACAAGACAGAAAATAGAAGATGACAGTGAGATAAGGAAAAGAATTTCAGTATTAACCCTTTCACCGCCAGCCATATTTCAGCCAGAAATGTCCATTATGTTTACCTGGGTAGAGAACAAAATCCATCTGCAGTATTGGGGATTCATCTGTGACATATATAAAATAAGGTCTATCCTTACTTCCCAAAACTAAGACAATATGGTCTTTGGATAATATACCCCAATTTGATGCCTTTTAGTAACATAGGTGTTAAATCACTGTGGTGCTAAAATGCGACTTTGGCGGTGAAAGGGTTAAACCAAAAGTGACAGATTTGAGAAAGTTGCTAGCACAAAATTTCCTGAAGGTCAGGGAAGTATATGTACTGAAAGACCAATTTATATTCCAACTGGGGTACCATACAATTTCATAAACATAAACACACACAGACACAGACACTCACTCGAATACAGTCTGTCAATTCATTGGGTGAAAGACAACTTTTATTGAAGAAAATCCAGCATGCATGCTATACATACCAAACTTAATGAATCATATAAAAATTAATGAATCAACCAATTAATCAACTGATCCCAGCCTCAACACAATCCATAAACTTTATCACTGTCTTTAACCTTTCAACAGACACATACACAGACACACACACACACGCACAGACACACACGCCTTGTTAGCATGTTAGCCTTGTTAGCTTATTCTTTAGCCCTCAATAAAATTCATTTTGACTTGACTTGACACACACACACACACACACATAAAACCACGCACCTGCGTGCCACACACAAGCACATGTACTCTCTCTCTCTCTCTCTCTCTCTCTCACACACACACACACACACAAAGCAAGCCTTGTTAGCTTGTTAGCTTTGTTAGCTTATTCTTTAACCCTCAATAAAGATCATTTTGACTTGACATGACACACACACACAAAACCACACACCTGCGTGCCATACACAAGCACATGTATTCTCTCTCTCTCTCTCTCTCTCTCTCTCTCTCTCTCTCTCTCTCTCTCTCTCTCTCTCTCTCTCTCTCACACACACACACACACATGCAACAATAAATTCTGGTTACAAAAACCACCTTTGAAAATAATCAAAATAAAACAACATTGTTTTTCTCTGACACGTCTAGTGCACAAAAACGAACAAAACAACAAGCAATCAACGTAAGACTTTTTATTCCCTTTCAAAACAGCAAAAGTTTTAATAGTGTGTGTGTGTGTGTGTGTGTGTGAGTGTGTGTGTGTCTGTGTGTGTGCGTGTGCGTGCGTGCATGTTTTATGTGTTGTGCATGTATGTTTTGTGTCCACGAATTGACACAGGCCATTTTTCTTCCTCAAACTTCCTTGTCACATGCAATAGAAATTCTGTGTCAAAATACACACAATGAATAATTATCAAGATACATTACTATTATCCAACCCGAATACATATGGCAGGAATTAAACAGGATTAGTAGAAAATTAAAACAAAGAATAATAACAACCGACATTCAATATTTTAGAATATAAGAACCATGCTTATAAAACATAACATTTTTATAAAGCAAAGAAACTGAAAAAAACAGCAATAACAAAATTGACAGAGGAATAATTTCTAAATGTTTTTAAGATACATGAATTATGCATTGATTTGAAGCGAGTAGCTGACTGCAGGCCAATGAGGCTTTACACCGAAACTTCTCTGCCCCTGTCTCGTGCCCTGAGATGCTAATGCCACCTACTTAAGATTATCATCCTTGCCTGTCATGAAGTAGTAGTATATAGCGCTTTGATTTGATTTCTATCAAGATTCAGCGCCGTATAAATACTGTATGTTGTTGTTGTTGTTACATAGCCACAGAAAATTATCTGCACCTGACTCGTCAATAGGTGGTATGAGCAGTTCAGGCCTAAACTTATCGCCCTTTCGTGTAAA
Organism: Phymorhynchus buccinoides; assembly: GCA_017654935.2. Classification (NCBI taxonomy): domain Eukaryota; kingdom Metazoa; phylum Mollusca; class Gastropoda; order Neogastropoda; family Raphitomidae; genus Phymorhynchus; species Phymorhynchus buccinoides. The sequence continues at coordinate 15,526,654 of CM065691.1, forward strand.
GCACCTAATCCATTGCATGAGTCGATTACAATAAATTAATAAATCTACATCAGTCATCAACAAACAAAATAATGAGCAGAAAAGACAAATACAAATAAATACAATGAAATACAAACATTAGTGAATTAAAGAATATGCGACGACCAATATTTTTTTTATGCAGAACAAAATCATTTGCATCCATTATTTAATGATAAAACAAAACCAGCACCCAAAACAAAAGGAGTTCAATAGGTATCATTTATCACATAAACAGTCTATGCTCAGAAAATGATTTTTTCAGCATTTTCTTTTCGTGTGGGATTCAGAGGACCTCTGCATTCTTAGCGCGCGTGAAACTTCATTATTCAATGAATGATACCCTAAAAATGGGTATTTTAAATAACCCTTCCTCGAGGACTTTTAAAACTTTTCATACTTGTTGATGTGGGTCTTACAGACACCCATGCTTTTCATAATTACAGGCATTTTGTTACATATCCTCAATCACTAACTGTGTGTAGTTCAGACACCCATAGGTGTACAGTGGCACAGAGGTAATGCGTTCGCCTTGTGTCAAGTAAACCCGAGTTCGAACCTGGGTACAGGGGATTTTTCCTCTCACTTTGCACTAGGCCTTATGGTCTGAACGTGGAGTCTTTCGGATGAGACGATAAATCGAGGTCCCATGTGCCCATGCACTTAGCACATGCTAAACCCAGTGGCAATGAAAAAGTTGTCATTTGGTCAAAATTTACACCCACCCCACCCACCCCCCCCCCCTTCCTCATCAGTCACAAAAATTACATGCAAAATAAATAAATTGGGTAGTGAGCCTCTGGCTGTGACGTGCTCTCTAGGTGGGAGTAACCCCAATTTCATAGACGCCTCTGTGACTATAAACTACCTAATGAATTTACTTTAATTTTGCGGTCATTGTGAATGTGTAACTTGTTTATGTAAATTGAAAAGTGATTTTTTAATGTAATCTGATTGTAAATTGATATTTTATTATGTATATGTATTTTATTTATATTTAGTTTAATATGTACATATTTCTTTGTGTGCGCATGTGTATGTGTGTGTGTGTGTGTGTAAAAATGTGAAGGATAGTGTGGAGGTACATAAGTGGTTGTTTTTAATATGAATAATTTTAGGGCAATTGTAAAGCGCTTAAAGCTTAAATGTGAAGCGCTATATAAATTTTCTTAAATAAATAATATATAATAAATACTTAATACCTAGATACGAAACTTCATTCAGTGACTGTGGGTAGTTCAAACACCCATACTCTCTGTACATAAATAAATGTTACAAATCTGGGTACAGTTGATGGATTTGTTTTTTCAGTCTGTAAATCATGTACAGACTATATGTATGGGTGTCTAAAACCCTCAACAGTCAACTAATAGGAGACGGTAGCATTTTCACTCTGGGTAGAAGATAAGTCTTAATTTTTTTTTAATCCTACAAATAAAGTTTTCTCTCAGATGGGAATCAAACTCAGAACCTCCAAACCGCATAAAACACTGCCACCTCACAACAACATCTGATTGGGTTGGTTTTTAAAAAAAATTATTGAACATAATTTTGCATTGTTTGGAATAGACGAGTAACATTCATCAATAAACTTCAATCTTACAAAATTTACATTCACAAAACCAGCAGGCACACAAATATGTCACAGAAGCACCCACGCATGTTTTCATAAATACATAATTTGCACTACATAGGAAAGCCACAATTTAAATAAATATGGGAATGAATCAAGTGTTAAACATTACTTTAATAAAACAAGTGCCCACAACACTGTTGACACATAAAATTGATAAGAAGCATCATTAACACACACACAGACATAGACACCCCCCCCCCCCCCCCACACACACACAAAGGGAAAAGAAAAGGCCAAAAAAACCCCCACCCCCCACCCCCCCTCAAAATTGTTCCAAAGTGAAGATTTCAACTTCAAATATGACTACTTAATTAAAGAAGAAAAACATAAACACACACACACATGCACACACACATAGACATACACACACACACGCACATGCACACAAACACATGCACACACACACATACATGCACGCCGGTGCGCGCGCGCACACACATATACACACACACACATGCAATAATGTACACCGGAATAAAACAAATGTGTGCACACAAAAAAACAATTGAAATCCAATCACACACAAAGACGTTCATTTAAAAAAATCAAATCATTGCAAATTAGATAACATAAAGATAATGAATGAATAATCACAGCATTATTGCAAAACACAATGAAAATCCTCAATTATGCTTATGACAGGAGACTTAAAACATTATCAGAGGCACTGAAGCGTACAGATATAAAATTTAAAAAAAGTAATTGAAAAATAATGAAGATTGACAATGGATGATTTTCGGGAAAAAAAACAAGGGGAGAGCACTTCGTGAAAAGAGTTGTTTAGCTCCATTACTCGGTCAAATACCATAGCAACAATGCAACAATGGCGTCAAAGCTTGAAACCGCAGGATGCGAGTCAGCGACTTGCAAACATTGTTTTTATAGAAAAATTAGGGGTGGCCAGTTGCCACAAACTGATAAAACTTGCAAAATGTGACGTAAAAATATAAATAACAAATCTTAGAATGACGCACGGTGTTCTAAGTGCTGTATATCTGCTCAAACACACGAGGCGAGAGCTGAGGATCTACCTGATGGTAGAGTACCTTCGCCTGTTTGACCGATTGAATTAGGCAAGATCACTCCCACACACCATGAAATTACTCCCCTTAACTTATTTCCGAACAATTCCTATTAGTGCGACCGTAAACAGTCTACAATGAAATTTTGAGAGTTAAATGCAAAAAGGTGCTATCATTCTTTCCAGTTGCATGCCAATAGGCAGCATCAGCTTTATGTATTCCTTATGTGATAGCATTTGGCATGTACGGTATTTTACAGACTACAAGGTGCTTCTAATTATAAGGCGCACCCCCTGAATTTAACAAAAAATGTGAATTTAAACATACACAATTTTAAGGCGCATACAAAATGATCGATCAAAAGCTAAAAAAATAGATTGAAAACATGAGGTCGACTCAAACAAAGCAGGTTGTATTTTGCCTAGTTCTGTCGAAACAATCTTCACAAGACAGAAGTTACACTCACACTGCTATCCGGATATCCATATGATGAAGCACTTTTGCATCAGAGAGCTCAGAAAAGTCAGAATTGAAAAACACAGAGTAGATTTCTAAAATGAGTTTTGCTCGAGTAGCATCATCGACATACTTGTCTGCCATGATTGTTATGGCTTTTGCTGTCGAAACCGAGGCTGTGACATCATATCCTGCTTCAAACCCCCCCTTTTACTGTGACTATGTTGTCTGCTTCAGTGGCTTCATTCACGATTTCGACCTGATAATCGATCTCAATATGAATAGAATTCACATGTTTGGCTGATCAGATTTTAGTCATACACTAGGCGCAACGCATTTTAAGGCGCAGGGGTCTTCTTCTTCTTCTTCTTCTTCTTCGATCGCTGACAGTTTCCTGTCAATTATGAGTGCAGATGCGTCATGCTGCCGTTATGCGCCTAAGTAACAAATAATTAGGCCCAGCATGTCCGACTTCGGCTGGAAGAAATCGCTTTGAAAGCGTTTGTTGAAAATAGGCAGGAGAATGGACGGGAAAGACAGAAATATAGATGACAGTAAGCAAAGGGAAAAAGCAGAGTCAAAGAGAGTGACAGATTAGAGGAAATTACAAGCACATAATTTTGTTGCAGTACCATATGTTACAGACTACAAGGCGCACCTGATTATACACAAAATTCTATTGTTATTGTAGTTTCTTACTATATTATCAGTCACATTATAAGGCGCAGGGGTCTCAGTCTAGGAAAAAAGTATCGCCTTATAGTCCGTAAAATATGATAATGCTTCATACACTTTGCCAGTATTAATTCTATTATTTTTAAATCATGGCATCAGAATCAGCGCGTGAAATACGTCTCTAGGTTTTTAGGGGATCACCTGAATGTTTTAAGGGGGTCACCTGAATGTTTTAAGGGGGTCACCTGAATGTTTTAAGGGGGTCACCTGAATGTTTTAAGGGGATCACCTGAATGTTTTTCACCTGAATGTTTTAAGGGGATCACCTGAATGTTTTAAGGGGATCACCTGAATGTTTTAAGGGGGTCACCTGAATGTTTTAAGGGGGTCACCTGAATGTTTTAAGGGGATCACCTGAATGTTTTAAGGGGGTCACCTGAATGTTTTTAGGGGATCACCTGAATGTTTTAAGGGGATCACCTGAATGTTTTAAGGGGATCACCTGAATGTTTTAAGGGGATCACCTGAATGTTTTAAGGGGATCACCTGAATGTTTTAAGGGGATCACCTGAATGTTTTAAGGGGGTCACCTGAATGTTTTAAGGGGATCACCTGAATGTTTTAAGGGGGTCTCTCATTAATAATGTTTTTAACATGTTCTTTTAACCCTTTCGCTGCCAGGCATTTTTCAGCAAAAAATGTCCATTAAACTTATCCGGGTAGAGAAAATAATCTGTCTGTAATATTGGGTATTCTTCTGTGACATGTTTAAAGTAAGTCTTATCCTTACCTCCCAACATCCTTCAGAATCTGTGTAATTTCAAATGCCCCAAATGGTCTTTTGACCCAGAAGGCGTAAAAGCTCAATTTTTCTCTCTCTCTCTACCTCCCAACATTAAGAGAATAGGGTCTTTGGATAACAGACCTCATAATTTTGGTTTCTAAAAGTGGAAACCACCTCACTCAAGAACAGGTACCACAAAAAAGTGGGACAATTCGCAATAATGTTTAGGTCCCGGTTTCATCATTCTTATGGCAAAACTGCTTTTATCTCAAAATATTGCTAATCTCAGATAGTCCATATTAAATTTCAGTACTTTTGATTTTGACTTTGTACAGCTTATACAAACGCATGATAAAGTGGTTTACCAGTTTTCCCTTTATTCAATTAAAATGTTTAATAAAAAAAAAATATTTTTAAATCATACAAAATACCCCCCCAAGCCTGGTTTTCTTCATGCGCAGTCACACCTATGTGAGGAGGAATAGTGATCGATCGATTGACCAGGGAAATAGCAGATGACGACGATCATGATGAAAATATCGTCGTCACATTGTCCCCGCCCCTTCATTCAGTCTCTGGTACAGGGCCAGTCCAGACCCCCACAGGCCGCCGATATGATGAAATACAACAGCACCTGCAATAGAAAAGCAACCGGGTTCATTCAAATTTCATTTTTTTTATTTAACAATTTTTTTCAGTATACAAATTACATGACATGAAGACAAAACATAACATGCGTAATCACATAGTAATTGATGAACTTAGTATCGTAAGTGGTGGAAAGGTAAAAAAGGATAACTTTAACAGCAAATGGTAGTAAGATCAACAGTATTAATAATGGAAATAAAGATATCAATGTACCAATGTCAATAGCAAAAATAGTTCTCACTGCTATCATCTGCATCATAATCACCATTTCGACCATCACCATTGCTATTGCAAATTTTATAATGTGGTTTTTTTGTCCCTGCTTAGCTTTTATTTTACAAAAGCAGTGCACTGTCACTAACTCTTTTACTCCAAAGGTTTTTACTGACATTTTGTTGGCATTTGTAGGAGCATTTGTAGGAGCAGTCGAGTGAAAGTGGGAGTGAGCTGAATGATGAATACTCACGCACAAACACGAAATAATAAAAATAATAACAGAAATGGAAAACCATTTTTCGGCTAAGCCCTTTGCGAAAGATGATCACTCTCAAACTGGGAGGTACTGTACAGATTCATACAACCATTGTGACACAGCCTTAGAAATCAACTCCAGTGCCAAGTATCTCACATGCGCGCACACAACACACACACACTTGTATGCACTTCAAGAAAATCAACTCCAGTGCCAAGTATCGCACATGCGCGCACACAACACACACACACACATACTAGTATGCATGCACGACGCAAATGCACCCTCCCATCCTCCTCACACACAGACATACATGCACTCACTCAGCTATACACACACACATACAATAACAAACAGTATTTATACTTTAGTCTTTCAGTCAGTTAGGTACATTATAGTCACAGAGGCGTCTCTGTGAAATTCGGGTTGCTCCCACATGGAGCGCGTCGCAGCAAGAGGCGCGCCGACCAATTTTTTTTTTTTTTTTTGCATGCGATTTTTGTGCGACAGATGAGGACGGAAGGGAGGGGGGTAAATTTTGACCAAATGACAACTTTTTCGTTGCCATTGGGTTTAACGTGTGCTAAGTACATGAGCACACAGGACCTCGGTTTATCATCTCATCCGAAAGACTCTTTTGTCTCGTCAAGAAATGACATTGAACTCACCCCGTTTTTCTTTTTTTGCTGCTCTTTTAAGATGTGCCTTTTAAAGTTTTATCTTGTTGCATCAATTTTAAAATTATTTTTCCTAATGAAGCAACACTAATAACAGACAGTTTCGAAAGCTTGAAACCAAAGGTGTTAGTGTGGTCATTTTGAAGTCACATAGTATTTATACGGTGCTAAATCTTGATAGAAATCAAATCGAAGCGCACACACACGTTAACATTCGTAATACATTCCAACAAAAACGCTATAAATAGATGAACAGGAATAGACACAAACACACACATATACCATATTTATTTGACTATAAGGCAATACTTTTCCCCCCAGACTGAGACCCCTGCGCCTTATAATATGACTGATAACACAGTAAGAAAATATAAAAAAATCTGAATTTTGTGTAACATTTGGGGCCTGCGCCTTGTATGCTAGTCAGTCATTTCCGACAATGACTGCCAGATAGCAGAGGGGGCAGATGCTATTCTGGCGGGCTGGGCGAGAAACTGTTTATAGTGGAGATGCCTTGCCCAGGGTACATCCCCACTCTCTTGGCCAAAGGGATTTGAGGACAGCTGGTGTTGGGGAAGGTCCCCAAAGGCCAACCCATCCCTTTGGCTGCAGCACGCACCCCTCGTTCGAGAGTCATAGTCTTACTGTATCAAACCATCAATTGCACAGCTATTACTGTTGGCCTCTACTGCAGGCTATTATCAACCAATGATAAAGCACCTTATAGTCCAAAACATACAGTACTCACAATAATGACAATGGCGATGATAACCATCAGTTTGATGTTCTTCCACCACATGGATCGTGCCAAACCTCGACTGCTCTTCTTAAAGCTGACAGCCTGCAAGGGAAAAAAAAGCATCAGCTACCAGTGTGTTTACTTGTGGTGTGTGTATCTTCATGTAAGCACTTGTGTGTATTACCATAAAATGTGGACTATAAGCCGCTACTTTTTTCGTCAACTTTGGCCCCTGTGGCTTATAGATTGATGCAGCTTATATGTGGATTTTTTTTAATTCTATATTAATCTGTATAATTAAATTTGTTTCCAGCCACATTCTTCAGTCACAGTAGCTTTTCTCAGCTCCTTTCAGTTCATGCCTTTTGTTAACACTCGTCACCAGCATAAACCAATTTAAAGTGTTTTATCCATTAGGCTTACATTGTTTTATGGTGGCATGCCACTTGTAAGGTCTTTTCCTATCCCTAACCACAATCAATGATAAGAATATTTGCCTCTGTTAAAAGAAATAACTTGAAACAAATAGCTCTCTGTGGAAAACTGAAAGGAGCTAGAATTGGGGGAATTCGTGTACTGTGCAGTCTATTTTGAGCTTTTTTCGAGCTCTCAAAATAGATTTGGACAATTGATAGATTCAAATCCCATGTTTAAAGTCCAAATACCCATGTTGTAAGAAGAGAATTTCTATCTTTGTGTTGCTTTGTGAACATGTGTTCATTTTCTGTGGTAAGGTAGGCAAAATATACTGCTGTTTGCTTTAATTTTGACTCCCTTTTCGTGAGTATAATTTTCTCTTTCATAGGCCATATGACCCCTGATTACAGAAAACGAGGAGTTGATTTCAAACATAACGGTCCAGTAATTTGTCAGAGCTTGCAGACTTCAGATTTGCTTGCAGACTTCGTGGGTCATAGCTCTGGCTGCACAAAATGAGGGGGCAATTCGGGTCATTGACCCAGGCCCTTTGACAATCTGAAGCTCTATAAAGGACAGGGAATATCAGTGCAAAATGCTGTGGCTTTTGATCTTGTTGTTGTGGGGTTGTTGTTACTGTGAGGTTTGGTTGTTTATCTGATATTTGTTTTACACTAAAGCTTAATAGACGATTTTCGAAAAAAAAACTAGGGGAAAGCACTTCGTGAAAATTAGAGTTGATTACCTCAACTTACTCAAGTCAAAACTATAGCAACCACGGCGGCATGGCGTCGAAGCTTGAAACTGCAGGATGCCAGTCAGCGACTTGCAAACGTGTTTTTTTTAGAAAAATAAGGGATGGCCAGTTGCTATAAAGTGATAGAACTTGCAAACTGTGACGTAAAAATAGAAATAACATCAAGTTTAGAATAACGCACTGCGTTCTACATGCTGTGTGTCTCCTCAAACACACGAAGCGACGGCTGGGGAATCTACCTGATGGTAGAGTAACTTCCCCTATTTGACCTATTGAATTAGGCAAGATCACTCCCACACACCATGAAATTACTCCCCTTCATTATTTCTGAACAATTCCTATTCTAACAGCAAGAAATGTCCAGTTCAAACGGTGACTCACGTGTGCATTCAGATCCTCTGTTTTGTCTACTAGCAGCTCCAGTCTCTCTCCTCTGTCTGCTATTTGGTCTGTAACACAACACCACAGTTTAACAATCAAATCAAACCCCTCTCTCTCCGATGTTTCTGACTCTCTCTCTCTCACTGACCGATGTTTCTGACTCTCTGTCTCTCTCTCTCTCTCACACTGACTGATATTTCTCTCTCTCTCTCTCTCTCTGACTGATGTTTCTGACTCTGTTTCTCTCTCTCTGTGTGTCTCTCTCTCTCACTGACCAATGTCTCTGTCTCTCTCTCTCTCTCTCTCTCTCTCTCTCTCTCTGTCTCTCTCTCTCACTGACCGATGTTTCTGACTCTCTCTCTCTCTCTCTCACTGACCGATGTTTCTGACCATGATGCCCTTTAGTTCGTCCACTTCATCCTGAACCTTGGACAGTTGATCCTCTCCCCGGCCTTCAGACGCAATCCTCTGCAAACGACACACCACAACGCAGTGTGAACACTACTCTTTCTTTAAGTTTAATCACTCACTCAGCACTGGCAAATTGCTTCCCCTTGCATGTAATTGGGGTGAGTTGGAATTATTTTTAGCCGTCTCAAATAATTAAGAAAATGAAAAATCTCGTTTTCTAGGTGATTAAGAGACGGTTTCCTTCTGGAGTAATATGCTTACTGTTTCCTTTATGTGTTGGTTTGGAAGTCTGTGTTTGAAGAACAAGCGTGTGTTGGATGATGTGGTGAATGTGTGTAGTAAAGTTGTTGGAAAGAGAGAGATGGGTTTGAATGAGATATACGAAAGACGAACCAAGCATAAAGCCAGGAAGATTGTAAATGACACCTCCCATGTTTTGAACAAACATTACGAACTATTACCTTCTGGAAGTCGCTACAAAACTTTTAAAGTCAACTCCAGGGCACAGAAATCCTTCATCCACAGATCCATCCACCTCCTAAACTCATGATCCTTTTAGGTTTAAATGTGTGTTCATCGTGTTAAAAGAAACTATGCATGCTTATCCTTAGACGTGTATGTATCCACATATAATGTGTATCTTTAAGTGTGTATTATGTGTAACTTTTGCTCCTATTCATGCATGCTGAATGTCGATGTCTTTGTTATTCTGGCACCTGAACAAAATTTCTCCTTGGGAGATAATAAAGTGAATTTGATTTGATTTGATTTGATTTGATTTGATGCCCACAAGGTTTCCGCATGCAATGTGCACAGCCCCACAAGAACTGCTGATCCCACACCACTATACTGTATATTGTCTTCACCGCAACTCACAAGGAATGCATTGAGCCATATTTTGAACATTTGGTGCAAACCTCCAGTGCAAGCCGAACAAACTGCCATGAAGCGAATTGAGCAGCTGAACATAGCTGATGGTCAATCTTAAAATATCGGATTCCAAACCATTTTCGTTTGTCTTCTAATGACAGAAACACCTTACTTATAATTATATAGAATGAAGGAATTTTTCGAAGCTCGACGTTTCAACCTCCCTAAACCAACAATGCAAAATTAAAGGCTGTAAATTCAATGTTTGATTAATCATCATCGTCATCAAATGTCACTGTCAGTACCGTATTTCTTGGACTATAAGGCGATACATATTTTTTCCCAGACAAGACCTTATAATATGACTAACATACAGTGGAACCTCCCTTATAAGACCTTCAAAAATCATCCAAATTGAGGTCTTATAAGGGAGGGGTCTTATAAGGGAGGTGATTTTAATACTTACAAAGAAGGGCAATGTCTCAGAAAAGTAGGTCTTATGTGGGAGGGAGTCTTATAATGGGAGGTCTTATAAGGGAGGTTCCACTGTAGTAATAAAATCAAAATGTTGTGCAAAATTTGTGGGGGTGTGCTTTACAATAAGGCACCCCTTATTCTAAAGCACACCCCCACAAATTTTACACAAATTCTGCCTTATGGTGTCATAGTCCGCAAAATATGGTAATTACCATTTGTGTGGCTAGAACTTTGGAGAACTCGCTATTCATGGCGTAGGGAAGAGCTGACCTGGCCCTGGCTCCATACTGCATGTCAAACCTGCACAGGGAACACACAGAGACATGCATGTGGCGATGTAATGCAGACATAAATGTTCACCTTACTGACTTTAAAAAAATATTAAGCCCAGATGCCACTTAGAGACATGAATAGTGAAGTGTGTGTGTGTGCGTGTGAGTGCGTGCGTGTGTGTGTGTGTGTGTGTGTGTGTGTGCGTGTAAAGGCACACAGTAGTGACATCAACCACTTTGTGTGTTCAGTGAAATTGTGCGTAACGAGCAAAATGTGTGTAGTGTGTACCTGTGTGAGCATCTCTGTGAGTGTGGTTGTGTGCATACATGTGTGTGTGTTTAACATAAAGGCACACAGCTAGCCAGATATTAACCACTTTAAAAAAAAACCCCGAATACCTTCAGTTAGAAATTGTAGCAACTAACGAGCAAAATCTGTTTAGAATATTTACCTCCGTTTGATTTCATTCAGGAACATGAATGCCTTTGACCTTTCAAAATCCTGAAAACAAAAAAGTAAAAGAACTTCAGATGCAAAAATGCATGCACACACACAAATTAAGAAAGCACACACACACAGCCACACACACACTGGGTCGCGTCCGCATACAGACACACACACACACACATGTAGCGATGTACAGTGCATTCACACACACACAGAACGCACTAAACACCAACACAATACAATTAAACATATATTTTATTTACGACATATTTTCATGATCAAAACCTCTTGCGAACCAGATTCCTCTTTAAAATATCTGTATTAACCCCTTGACTATCGCATAACATATCACGTACTGAGTTGATGACATCACTTACGACGTCATCAGATGAAGAGGAATCGTTTTCGTGACTGTCATATACGATCGAGGCTGCTCTTTTGATGCCTCTAACACAGTCAAGAGAGCTGCTCTTTAAAGTGATACGTTTTCGTGACTGTCCTCCCAGAGGCCATTTTGCCAGTTTTGGCTCCTATCATTTGTCTTAAAGTTTCGTTTTCATGATTTGTACAGGCTGCTCTTTAAAATGCCTCAATTTCTTTAATTTTCTCGATCGAGGCAGTCAAGTGATGGTTTTCGTGAAGATTAAGAAGGCTGCTCTTTAAAGACCCACGTGAGCTCGGCTGGCTCTTTAAGTCCCTTGTTTTTTTCTGGATCGAGGCTGTGTGATGCCTCGTTTTAGACTGTCCTCGTATACGATCGAGGCTGCTCTTTAAAGTGATGCCTCGTTTTCGTGACTGTCCTCGCATACGATCGAGGCTGCTCTTTAAAGTGATGCCTCATTTTCAATGTGTATGGGAGCAACACTTGGTCAAAATAAGATTTTTTACCAGCTATAAGAGGGAAAACATGTGAAATACATGATTTTGACAGCGGGCTCTGTAGGTCTTTACCATCATTTATTATCATAATTGATTAGCTAAAGCAAAATTTTAAAAAACAAGAAAGAATGGGGTGATAAAGTGAAGCAAAACAGTTTGGTCAGACATTAGGAGCAAAAAATTATTTAAATAATTTAAATTATAATAAATAATAAATTTTATTTTTAACATTGTGAGGCCTGCATGGTAAGTGATGTCTTGAATTTTTTTGTAGTTAAAATCAGTTTACTTTAAGTTTAAATAATGAACTATACTTCAGAAAGAACTTACATCATCAGTGATGCACAGATAGATAAACCCAGCTTCAGACACATAATGAATGAGGTAACTGCACACAGAAAAAAAAGCATTATCATGCAAAGTGAAAGTCCCCAAATACATGATTAATCCAAAGGAAAATGGACAAGAAAATAAAAAGTCTGTTAATTTAAAGTACCAGGGCTCCCAGGGACGCCCATTTGGGGGTCTATGAAGCACTAAAATTCTACAGGACCCTCTAAAAGAATGTGCAGGGGGTCCCAGGGATGCACTAAAAAAAATATTTTTAGCATTCGCTATGCCACTGGGACCCTCTATCCCGCCTCTAGGACCCTCTATACTGTAAGTGAAGGAGTCCCTGGGACCCCTTGTTTTGCGGGACAATTGGGAGCCCTGAGTACAATCAGTACTGGAAAAGATGAAACGTGTTAAACACAAAATATCAAATAAAACAGTGAAGGCTAGTATAAAGTGAGACCGAGAGTGCAACTAATATTTAATCATTATAATGTTATAAGTAACATGCTAACAAACAAAAATGTGCCAACGAGACAAACAGGCAGGCTCCTTCTTTAGCTTGCTGAAGATTCTGATGGTATAAAACTAGGGGACTTTCCAGTCTGGCAGCTGTAAGGGAGGAGAGGGGGGGCATAACTTGAAGAAGAGGGGAGGGGGGGGTCAAGGGGTTTGGTGGGGGTTGTGGGCTGGATCATGGGGATTTGTGGGAATCATGGGAGAGGATATATATGGGATGAGAGGGGGGAGGGAGTTTTTATGTTCGGGATTTGAATCCTTCAACTGAGGGTAATGATACAACATCAGATAGATGGCTCTATTAATTGTAATGCACGGCACAGTGCAATTAGTGACAAAAAGCACTCATTCAAGTCGTCACTTCACTTCTGCACCTGTGAAAGAGCGTGTGCCGCCATAGAGCACTGACCACTGGACCGACCTCCTTTTTAAGCAATAAATAAACTTGTGACTGATACAACCCAGTGTTTAGCATCATTGCTGTGTGTAAATCGACATGTCTACACAACAACAACACCCATAGGCCACACCACTGCCTCAATTCCTTGTGTGTTGTCTAGCATCGTGGATTTGTGACATTATAATTAACCCTTTCAACGCTAGCCATTCCTCAGCCAAAATTTACTGTTAAACTTACCCTGGTAGAGAAAAGATTCCGTCTGCAATATTGGGGATTCCTCTGTGACGTGCATAAAACAGCGCCTGTCCTTACCTCCCAAAATGAAGAACATAAGGTCACTGGATAACAGACCCTCATTTGATGCCTTTCAGTAACATGGGCGTTAAGTTATTGTGGTGCCAAGAGGCGGCAGTGGTGATGAAAGGGTTAAAGATTCAGTCAATCAATGATTCGATGCAAACAGGTTCCACTGAACTCAACACAAGTGACTTAGCAGACTTAGTCAGTGATGTACCGACGACTGAAAAGTGATCTAGGACAAACTGTCCTGAGACAAGAGATATCAGTAGGGCATTGTCCTGGCTCTTGGAGAAATCAAAAAGTCATAAGACAAAGCGTGCCAGTGTTAAAAATGAAATCAGACATTTGTCCTGACAGGGGAGAACACAATAAGACATATTTCAATTTTAATAGGTCAATGGCCTATGGCCGGGGCCTCGGGACATTACTGAGAAGTGTCCAGTGTCTCCTCCGATGTGTTGCCTCTTGATGACCACAACATTGTCTGCTCCGATCTGCCAATGCCAGGGCTGTGACTGAACAAACTGGGGAATGCCTGTGTGGGGCTGGGGCTCAGAAATATTGATGATGATGTGGAAATAATGCTGGCCACTGAATGGCCCAGAGGACAGGAATCAAGCAACAAGTGAAGAACAAAAAGTAGACAGGTACCATATTTTGGAACTATAGTATATTACATGTATAAGAATAAAGCACCCCCTCTCCCTAAATCTAGACAATATAATACAGATTTGATTATTACATTCTATCACTATTTTTATGAGTCATATATTATAAGGCGCAGAGGTCTCAGTCTGGGGAAAAGGTATTGCTCGATAATCCGAAAAATAGGGTAACTATCTCGGGATGTAGTCCATGTACCAAGACGTCCTCACCATACACAAAATTTCCCCAGTTGTCCACAATGTCAACAGCAGTGCCTCTAAGTTTAACGCTATCTGAAAGTTGCAGTCTGAAACTGCAGACTGGCATACACAATAATACAATCCATTCCGCTTTGACATAAGGCTGTGTCAGACTAGTTTCAACACAGTAGCTAGAACACCAAGGCTACATCAAAATGCTATGTTCTGCATGGTTGTGCGGGGATTGTCTCAACCCTTTTGCCGCCAAAATTGCATTTTAGCACCACAGTGATTTAACACCTAGCAGGCATCCACAAAGACCATATCGATGGCTTGGAGTTAACATTGACTATTGAACTTATTACGAAAACACTAAAAGGCTGAAATATCAAAACCCCCTTTTTATATTTCTGGTCATTGTTTGATACAAGTTATTAGTTTTTGTTATCCAAATGGACTACCCGTTTTGATTCCAAGCCATCGATATATTGTTTTAGTTTTGGGAAGTTAAAGGATAGACCTTATTTTGTCACAGAAGAATCCCCAATATACAAAAAAATGAAACAGACTGCAACGTCACTGGAACATACAACAAACAAACAACTACACGACAAAGTGTAAAGTGACGTTATTTTATTCACAAGAGACAAAACAAAACTACTGGATATTTCGGCGAATGCGCCTTTATCAACACACACAAACAATTAAACAGCAAACATCAAATATAGCAATATACAATACCCAATATACAGGTAAATTTAATGGACATGTATGGCTGAAATGTGGCTGGCGGTGAAAGGGCTAAGCCATGGCAAGCTCCTAGCATTATAACATCATCAGTCTAAAAATAAGTAAAATCCTCTTAAGTTTGAGTGTGGCTGCCCACGTGGTGGGGTAATAAATCAAAAACGGTTGCACATGTAATGTTCTCATCCCTAGCTGGTGCATTTGTACCATACTGTTCAAGTGCTTCCTCTGTTGGGATGATCCCTGGAGTCTTTAACTTTAAGCCAGAGTAAGACAACAAACAATAACAACAACAAACAACAATGATTCCATGCAATGATGCACAATACTTGATACGTGTATCTTATCTAATCTATTGTGGCCCGATTGAGTTACATGTGCAAAATGTTTGTCATGTCAATCTATATGGGATTCTGAATATACATTACATAACACTGAATCAGTCATGTCAATTAAAATAAATGTTACACAGATAATTTAAAAAAATAAACAAACCCACTTACGTGTTGTGGGAATAAGTTAGCTTGGAATTCTCATTCTGAGGGACTTTAGCGATGATCTGTTCGCCAACCTCTGTAAAGTTGCCGGCACAAGTGGCATACTTGGTAAGAATGGCTGTGCCA
>CM065691.1:15547459-15549959 GCA_017654935.2 Phymorhynchus buccinoides
ACGAGCTGAAAGTGGATGTACCGGAAGTTTTACCGAGGGCGTTGTTCCCAAAACCAGCGTTGTCCAAATTGTGTAAGGATGACAACCCAGAGGAAGTCTCGGCTCCGTTTCTGAAATTCTGTGGGAAGCTGGCAACTGAATTGAAACCTGAACTGCCTTGTTTGAGATTTGGAACAATGTCCACAAAAGCTCCGTTTGTGTTCAAGTTGTTTGGGGCACGTCCGTGCTTGTTGAAGACTGATGGAGACGAAGGATTGAAACGGTTGCCTGTGTCCACGTCCCAAATTGTGGACATGCTGTTTTGACCACGGTTGACATTTGATCCCGAGTTTGTCAGACCACCACGGAAATCATAGCCAACGTTGAGCATGTTGTTTCCAGAGTTAGACCCTACAGACTGCTTTCTGGAGTTGATGCCAGGATTGGCTTGGTTGAAGCTTTGCCGAGGATCGAATCTTTCCTCTAAACCACCACCTAGTGCATTTTGACGGCCAGTTCCCAGTGTTGAGAAAGAAGAAGATGAAGAGACGCCATTGTTGTTCAGATAATTTCCATAATTTCTCCGACTGCCTCCCCCTCCGAAAGAATTCCTGGACAGTTGACCAGTCCCTAGAATGCCACCATTTTGGTCTCCTAGCACACCACGTGACAAGGGGTTCTGATTTTCAGCGGGTCCCACCAAAGGGAAACCTGTTTTGAACGTCCTGGATGCTTGGAACGGGTCAGCGTTGCCGACACGACTGCCCAAACTTTGACCTCTTGACGCAAACACATCTCCTGAACTTACTGCACCAGGTCGACCACTGCCTCCTGGTCGAGGAAATGAAGGACCGTTACTGGGTAGAATGGACAGACCGTTATTGGCAGACAGAGTGGAGCCAATGTGTCCGAACCGTCCACCGGGTTCCACAGAATTCAGACCTGAACTGTCTGACAACCCCCTAAACCCAACAGCTGTTGAGCGAGCGTCTAGTTCTTTGGTCACGGCGTCTTCTTCGTTCTGTCCTCCATAATGAACGTCAAAGCCTGTATCAACACTATTGAAATTAGCCTGTCCGTTACGGTTAAAACCGTTGCTTAAAGCTGCCGAACGAGCATCAAGTTCTTTTCTGACAGTGTCGTCATCGTTGCGTCCTAAGTGGCCGTCAGTGTAAAAAATACCATTGCCTAGACTATCACCGGAATTAGAGCTGCTAGAAAATTGATTGAGGTTACTGTGGAAGTTGTTGCCTAAAGCTGCTGATTGTGCGCCCAGTTCTTTACTGACAGTGTCCTGTCGCAGATTGTTATCTTCATACGGATTAGAATCCCCAACATTAACCTGACCGAAGTTAGCGTTCCCGAAGAAATGATCGGGGTTATTGTCAAAGCTTCCTTTTAAATCTCCGTTGCCAGCCTGAGAGTTTTGAAAATCTTGAGCATCCAACCCGGATCCTCCATTACTGAAGTCAAAGTTGTTGTTGTTGTTCCCGTTCAGCAGGTCACTAACAAGGTCACTCCCAGTGCCCAGTTTGCGGATCTGATCCGGATTGAGACGAACCACGCCGTTTGTGGACTGGTCGTCGCCGTTGACGAGGTCACGGTTAGCGGTGGAGGTGGCGATGGTGAGGGGCTGGTGGCGGCTGGTGGAGGTGTACACACTGTTGCTGTTCACTTGGGTCTGCTCTGGGAAAGAAATCACCGACACTGCCGAGTTGGGAGTCTGGTAGGAAGCATCATTTTCATTGATATTTTGAGAGAAAGTTATAGCATTGTTGTTCAAATTTGTCAAATCGTCGCCCTCTTCGTAAACAGCTCCATTTTTCGGAAATAACTCACCAACGCCTATCAACGGCTTTTGATGAACGCTTCCAGAGTCCACATTTCCATCTCCAGCCTTGGAAGAGTGAAAAGAAATCTGATTCCCGGGTCTGGTCAAGGTGCTGGAAATTGACCCTTGTTTTAAACTACCCAAAAAGTCATCATTGTTCACGTCATCCGGGAACAAATTGAAATCTGAACTCAGGGACGTATCCAAGCCTTCAACGCGAAGTTTTCCAACATCTGTGGCAGCCCCGTTACCGAAGAGACCCCCCTTAGGAAGACTGTGGACAGGATTTCTGTTCCCCAAAGAACTACCATCTCTGTAAACATCGTCGTTCTTCTGAACACCGTTGAGCCGATTGATCGAAATATCTGAAAAGGCTTGACGAGGAAGATTAGTCTGAACAGCACCGAACCCTGTGGGTTTGGATAAGGCGTCAACAAAGGAGTTTTGAGGGTTGGTGTTCAAGGCTCCGCCCTGAAAGTGGACTTGCTTAGGATCAGGGGAGGGGAGAAAGGATGGGGGCCCTAGTGAGTTGCTGCCCTGAGCACTGAAGGCTTTTCTTTGTTGGAAAGGGGGTGGGGCATTCTGCAGGTTGTCTGCTGATCCTGGGATGCGGAGGCCTGTGAACACAAACAAGAAAACGATTTTAACACACACATGCACACAAACAAGCGCGTGCCCACGCGCACGTAC
>CM065691.1:15552459-15559959 GCA_017654935.2 Phymorhynchus buccinoides
AGAGAGAGACAGAGAGAGAGAGAGAGAGAGAGATTACCCGAGAGAGTGAAGACATCAGAGAGAGAGAGAGAGAGAGACAGAGAGGAGAGAGAGAGAGAGCGGAAATCGAAGCATAGGTCAATTACCCATTATTTGTGAAGACAGCACCAGATGAGCTCTCTGGGTGACCTCCACAGGTCACGACAAGGGTCAAGGTCAGCCACAGGTCAAGGGTGGAGATCTATGAAGGATATATTAACATGTGATATGAAACCCAATGACAAAAATCGCACCTAAACAGGTAATTTTAATTTTTTTTAAATTCCCTTTAAAACCTAAGGCTTTATTCACGCAAAAGTTCCGTACAATGGAAAACCCTAACGATATTTGGAAGCCAGAGGGCAGTAAAAGTTTACGCGCTATAATTAGTTGGGCTGGGAAATTCGGCTTATCACGCGCGCTTAATCTCTGACTACGCCCTTCTTTGAATTCACGTGATAAGCCCCTTATGGATTGCCCACTGGCGGTCAATTTCCGCACTGGTTTCCCTACAACAATCCGCTTAAAGTGCAAAATTGTGTCTAAGGGACAGCAAGTTTAGCCTGACCAAATTGTGCTACGAACTTACCTGAAGCAGCATCAAATGAGTCTGATCCAAGCTAAATATTACTGCTTAAAGTTACTAAACCAAAGACCAAAGACGATTTTTTGCCTCTGCAAAGCCACATTTCCCTTTACTTGTCGCCGTGTCTGCAAGTCCATAGTTACTAAACAAAATACCAAAATTGCAGCTGTGGGGGGAACCTGATTTTATTTTAACCAAATGAAGAATACGTTTTTGCCTTTGCTTGTCTGTCTCTTTGTGACTAACATTACTCAATAACTTTATATGGACAGCTTTCGATGAAAATTTCCTGAAATTTTCGATTAACATTTTCCTGGAAGTTTAGAATTATTATGCCATTCAAAATTGAAGTCAACCTGGGCAGACATTTTCATGCAGGAATTGTATTTATTTATTTATTTATGTGGTGGGGAAGAGAGTGGCATTGTTTTCCATCGCTTGGTCATTTCGGAGGTTTGTTCAAAAAACCTTATAAGCACGTGTCCATGAAATGTATCCCAGAAACTAAATTCTAATCGAGTTTATTATTTCAATTAAATGAAATGTTTTTGTGATTTTTAGTTTCTAAATGTGAAAAAAAAAGAACGAAAGAAAAGGTACAGGCAGACTAACCACAGAACAAAGGTCTCATTCTTTCTTGTGTCCACTTTAAAAAAAAAAAAACCACAACATCAATCAATCAATAAAATAAACCCAAAAAAACACACAAAAACATGAAAATAACCAAAATTACCGGGATTTTGTTTTCTTTACCACTTCTTTTGCTTCTCTGCATCAGCAAAAACTAAACATTTTTTAAAAAGTGTGGCCTTATAATGTTCTGCAGAAGAAGAGCAAACCTTTGAGGGTGAAAAGTTGTCTTAAATCTAATTAAATAGAGATAAGATGGGGAAAAAAACATGATAAGTTTGTTTGATTTGTAGCTAATGCGCTGAATGCAAAACCTGGATTAACTTTGATTTAAAGAACTATGTTCATCAGAAATGACGCCTTCTTATTCGTTATTGTTATGTGTGTGCTCAGCACAGGAATTCCCCACATTCGAACTGCTTTTAGTTTTTCCCAGAGAGCTATTTTTCCAAGTTATTTCCTTTCACATAGACAAGTTTTCGCTTCAATTATTGTTAGGGATAGGGAAAGACCTTACAAGTGGTATACTACAACAAAAGAAGGGATACAAACTTTGGATCAGTATCATATAATCGCAGACCTGTGACAGTACCATAGCCAATGAGGTTTGACCGAGGCGTGGTTACTGCTACACATATCTGTATTGCTTAAAAAATCGGGACTTTACTGGTGTTGCACTGCCTCCGGGCATTGCCTCCAGTATTGTTCCCATCATCTTTGTATTTACAAATGTCCCATATGTGTCTATGACCGAGAGGACGTAAAACACCATTTTTCATTCATTCACTTTGGATCAGTATGCACTGGTGATGAGTTCTAAAAATAGGCATGCACTAAAAGCAGTTGGAACCGGGTGCTGTGAATGTGATTGATTAACTGATTTGAGTGAATGTTTGATTATCATTTCATTTGGTTTAAATCGATTATTTAAAACGACAACAAGAAGATAAATAGATCCAATATGATTTTTTCCCTAGGATGGACCCACACAACATCTTATCAAAACCATCTTGTGCTACGAATTTACCAAACAGCCTTGAAAATTACAAAAACAAAAATAAGATTTTGGTGTAGTCTTGGTGTTCTAGACTATGTCAAGTGGTCTGACATCTTAAAAGGTTTATGCTATTTTCAGTAATGATTTATACTGGTACATATCTGTATTGTTAAAACTTCGGGACTTTGCTGGTGTTGCACTGCCTCCGGGCATTGCCTCCAGAATCATTCCCACCATCTTCATATCTATTATCTATTAATGTCCAATATGTGTCTGTTCCAGACTGGAGGACACTAAACAGATTTTCATCACCCCCTTTATGCTAAAAAAACAAACAAAACAAGTTTGAAACCCTTATCCCGCCTTGGCTTAAGGCTGATGTCAGACCAGTTGACATAGTCTAGAACACCAAGGCTACACCAAAATTTTATTATATTATGCATAGTTATGCGAGGTTGTCTTTAGCCATGACAAGCTCCTAGCACAACAACATCGGTCTCCAAAATCCCCCAAAGACGGGGTGTGGCTGCCCACGTGGCGGGGTAATCAAAAAGGGTCACACACGTAATGTTCTCATCCATAGCTGACGCATTTGTGCCATAGTGTTCAAGTGCTTCCGTTGCTGGGATGATCCCTGGAGTCTTTTAGCCAGGGTAAGTCAACAACAACAACAAACCTTTATTCATAAGCTTGGTAGCAAGAGTATAACGTAATAAACAAGCAAACAAACAATTAAGGACCAAGAAAGAAGAAGAAATTCTGTTTAACGTCCTCCGATCTGGAACAGACACATATGGGACATTAGTAGATATAAAGATGGTGGGAACGATCCCGGAGGCAATGCCCGGAGGCTGTGCAACACCAGGAAAGTCCCGAATTTTTAATAATACAGACTATAATTTTCATGATCTGTTTGTGTCATGGATATATCTATGCTTTTAAATTGTCTGTATTTTCTTCTGTGAACAGTAGCAACAAGAAATCGATTCTAACAACTCCAATAAATGCCCAAGGAGAATTTTTTTTTTTTTTTTTTCCCCAAAAAAACGTCGATCCACTTATGTCTTAATCAAAACTCACCATTTTCAGTCAGTGTTCCACTTTCACTCTACGAAACATGAATAAAAAGACCCTCCGTACAGACTGGGCCGCACTCTTGAATGGCAGACGACAATAATTATTATGTTTGAAAACCCCATCCAGTTTATAAACAAAGACCCCTACTAACCTAGGAAGCTGTGGCAGACAGTCACGATCTAGCCGTTAAGGCGATTTGGACAGTTTTTATTCACATGCAGTGAGTTTGGCCAAAGTCGTTCCGATCTTGGACAGTTTTATTTCCTGCACCGCTATGCTTGGCCTAAAGCACTGACAGCCGACATTGTTTTAATGTCTCTACAGGGGATATAACTCTGTCAAAAGGAGATGAGAGCACAAAGGGAAGTAACTGAAGATATTGACACCGTGACAGCATTCACTTCATTCCTATACTTTGATTATTTCGAAACGAGGATGGAGCATGATTTAAGCGGGGGAAGTAGAAGTGATACTATGCATCAGAAACAAAAATACGATTTAGCATGATCCAGATAATCATCATACCTACCCCAAGAACTGGATTGAAATTATTACTGATTTTACAAGTGATTTGTTTTTCAAAACTGCTGCAGGTTGGATTGCTTTTCATCAAAAAGTATTGCATCAAATGAATTCAATGTATTAGTAAATAAAATCTTATCATGCACAGCATGCTAAGTATCAGTTAAAAACAATACCTTGTTTCTGGCATTGAGCCTGATCATCATCATACTAGAAAGGGAATCATTGTCTGTTTATTGGATTAGGGCAGTTCACACTGAAGACTATCATTGGTTCCGGAGCATTCGAAAAGCGCGACTTTTCGAAAAGCGCGATATGAAATGCGCGAACTACAAGATGCCGAAAAGAGCGAACAGTAATGACAAAAAGAGCGAATTTCAGAGAGTCGCATAAAACTCAGAAAGTTAGGGATAGGGTTAGGGATAGGTTAGGGATAGTAAGAAAGTAACAGACATTTTTTCTTGTAAGGTACTTCTTGCCCCACCCCAATCCTCAACGACCCTCTCGCTTTCTGTCAGTCACATTCGCTCTTTCTGTCAGTGACATTCGCTCTATCTGTCAGTGACATTCGCTCTTTTCGTACGGTCGCGCAAATGGGAATATTCAGAGAGTCGCGCTTTTTGCATGTTGCCATTGGTTCAACAGATGGATATCAGTTGTCACCATTTCCCCTTTTCAATCAATGACCTAAGAGGAGCGTGGCCGCCATCTTGGGATAAACATGGCGTCGCTTCCATCTAGTTTCCCAGTTAGATTTATCCCAAGGTGGCGGCTATGACGGCAGCTGTTCCCCAGCCATAGGGCGAAGCAACCACTTTGGTGAATTGCTTCTAGACTATGGACAATGACTGCTGTATAGGTTAGGTTAGGTTAGGTGCATTATAGTCACAGAGGCGTCTCTGTGAAATTCGGGTTGCTCCTACCTGGAGAGCGCGTCACAGCCAGAGGCGCGCCACCCCATTTTTGTTTGTTTGTTTTTTTGCATGCGATTTTTGTGTGACTGATGAGGAAGGAAGGCAGGGGGGTAAATTTTTGACCAAATGACAACTTTTTCGTTGCCACTGGGTTTAACGTGTGCTAAGTGCATGAGCACACGGGACATCGGTTTATCGTCTCATCCGAAAGACTCCACGTTCAGACCGCAAGCGCAAAGTGAGAGGAAAATTCCCCTGTACACAGGTTCGAACTCGGGTTTACTTGACACGAAGCGAACGCGCTACCACTGTGCCACTCTACACTTTATTGCCGAGGAGACACGAAGGCACAAAACAGGGGGAAATGGTTTGGAAGTATTGGAGGTTTTTTTTAAAGAATAAAGGGATCAGTTGGGGGCAGATAGATACTTGTTGGGGTCTTTGAAAATAAGCACAGTAAGCCAAACAAGATATTGCTTTATGACTAAGATGGGGTGGACAGAAGGACTCTATTTGTCTCTCTGTCTCTCTCTCAGTCTCTGTCTCTGTCTCTGTCTGTCTCTGTCTGTCTCTGTCTGTCTCTGTCTCTGTCTCTCTCTCTCTCTCTCTCTCTCTCTCTCTCTCTCTCTCTCTCTCTCTCTCTCTCTCTCTCTCTCTCTCTCTCTCTCTCTCTCTCTCTCTGATATGTAATGTTGTATTATGAATGTATGCATATAGATTAAGATATTTGTATGATGTATCATTTGTGAATGCAAGTTGTATGTTTGTATGTATGTGTAAATATATGTGTTTATATGTATAAGTTAGATGGATAAATGGTTGTATGTGTGCATTATGTGTGTGTTGTGTGTGTGTGTATATGCGTGCGTTTGTGTGTGTGTGTGTGTGTGTGTGTGTGTGTGTGTGTGTGTGTGTGTGTGTGTGTGTGTGTGTGTGTGTGTGTGTGTGTGTGTGTGTGTGTGTGTGTGTGTGTGTGTGTGTGTGACCAAGAATTGTATGTGCGCACATTATTTAAAATAGTCGCATATTTCATTTGTTGTCTTTTCTGTATACTATGTCAGTCTTTATTGTGTTGTTTTGCTGATTGTTTTATTGCTGCAAAAAGAATTTCCTGTAAAATGGACAATAAAAATATTGATATTGATATTGATATTGATATATGTGATGGAAGAATAGGCTTGGCCTACAATCTCAATCCTTGTGTAATACAGTCTCTCTCTCTCTCTCTCTCTCTCTCTCTCTCTCTCTCTCTCTCTCTCTCTCTCTCTCTCTCTCTCTTCTCTCTCTCTCTCTCTCTCTCTCTCTCTCTCTCTCTCTCTCCTCTCCTCTCTCTCTCTCTCCCTCTCTCTCTCTCTCTCTCTCTCTCTAACTCCTCTCTCTCTCTCTCTCTCTCTCTTTCTCTAACCGTTTTTGATAATTATATTGTATGCTATTTATTGCTTTTTATATATTCCCCTCCCCCCTTTCCCTATATGACATGGGCAGATGGCCTTGATCATTAAATTATCGTTGATCGTTGATTGTTGATCGTTGATATCTCTCTCTCTCTCTCTCTATCTCTCTCTATCTCTCTCTCTCTCTCTCTCTCTCTCTCTCTCTCTCTCTCTCTCTCTCTCTCTCTCTCTCTCTCTCTCTCTCTCTCTCTCTCAGACTGTGTCTATATGTATGAGCGCGCGCGTGTGTGTGTATGTGTGTGTGTAAAAAAAAAACACTATGCGTATTCTCCATGCCAACAACATCACAGTTCTCGTCCAAACTTCTTCTTCCTACACCCCTTTCCTTCCCATCCAATAACCTTCACTACATCCCCACCCCTCTAACTTCTCCTACTAAAAGGTTCGTTGTCATGGGCAGTTTTGAAGGCGTCTTCAAATGAAGGAGACCACAAGCTGTGTTAAAGAGATCCCACTGTGTGTATTAAAGACCCCACCGTTTCATGTGATAGGCAGATTTTATAGGTCGAAGTTTTTCATGGATTTGTTTATCATGGTTTTGGATTTAAACATTGAAGTAGCCTACAATTGGCGACTCAACTCTGACCGCGAAATAGAAAAACATTTGAAACATTTTGAAACATTTGTTTATTGAGGGAAAAGAATAAGCACACAATGGGCTTGTTTACATCTTGCCCTCGAAACAAAAGAAGAAAAGCATAATTAAAACTTCAATTAATGAACAAAAGCAACAAGGGAAAAAAAACAAACACAACCCCCCCCCCCCAAAAAAAAAAAAAACCCATACACATTCATACACCCATCCACCCTCCCCCCACCCACCACCAACCTCGCACACAGCACAGTAATCATATGAACTAATATAAATTGAATTCACAAGAATCAGGAAATACATTGT
Source organism: Phymorhynchus buccinoides (assembly GCA_017654935.2). Taxonomy (NCBI): domain Eukaryota; kingdom Metazoa; phylum Mollusca; class Gastropoda; order Neogastropoda; family Raphitomidae; genus Phymorhynchus; species Phymorhynchus buccinoides. The sequence continues at coordinate 15,559,556 of CM065691.1, forward strand.
GGAGGAAGAAAAAAAAAATCTATCTAAACAAAATGTATTATGAGTATGACATCATCAAAACACAAGGAATTACTCTCTTCCTCCTTCTCCCCCTCCCCCCCCCCCCCCCCTTAAAGTGAACACAAACCAAAACAACAAAAAACCTCATGTTTAGAAACAAGATTTATGTACAAATTAACCATGTCATGAATAAACGTTTAAAACAGAAGCTACATAAGAGATTAATATGTGATGTTGTTTATATGTTTGATCATAAGGTGCTTATGGTAGTTTTTCTTGAAAACATTGAGACTTGAATGAACATTAAAAGAAGCTAAAATCGTATTCCAGAGAGAGAGAGAGAGGGGGGGGGAGGGGGTGATGGCGAGAGAGACAGAGATAGATAGAGAGAGAGAGAGAGAGGA
>CM065691.1:15562459-15572459 GCA_017654935.2 Phymorhynchus buccinoides
ATGTGAATATTATTTTACAGCTCCACAAACTGCTCTTACTACCACAAGGTCGCTCAGAGAGCGGGGTGAACAATGAAGGTGAACATTTTAAGCAGAAAACTCATTTGTGACGACACATCCAGACTGAGCGGTATAAAAGGGAGGTAAGCTGAAGTGCTGTTCAGGTCGTCCTGTGTTGTCTCCCTTGTCTGACGTCATTTCCTGTGAGCAGCGTGGAACCATCTTCTGTCAGCAACATGGTCAGTGTGGGAGTCTTCTTCTTTCTTTCTTTCTTCTTTCTTTCTTTTCAATATTTCTTTCTTTCTTTCTTTCTTTCTTCTTCTTCTTCTTTTTTTGGGCTTTTGTGTATGTTGTACTACTCATTATCATCTTCGATACTGAGATGCAATACTCGCACTTTATCGCATATTTTTCTTCTTCTTCTTCTTCTTCTTCTTCTTCTTCTTCTTCTTCTTCTTCTTCTTCTTCTTCTTCTTCTTCTTCTTCTTCTTCTTCTTCTTCTTCTTCTTCTTCTTCTTCTTCTTTTTTTTTTCTTCTTCTTCTTCTACTTCTTCTTCTTCTTTTCCACCCCCTCCTCCTCGTCCTTCTTTCAAAGAAAATGATAAATATAAAGCTGCTTAATACAGATAAACGGCTTGAAACGATTTGTCAGCCCAAACTGTGTTTATTTGTCCTCTTTCTTATCGTTGCTGTTTCACCTTCCTCCCCCTCCTTCTTCTTCATTATCATCATCATCATCTTCTTTTTCTTCTGCCTTTTCTTCTTATCATTCCTTCTCTTTCCCCTCTTCCTCCTCTTTTTCTTCTTATTGCTGTTCTTCTTCTTCTTCTGCAGTAGTTCCACTGCTGGTGGTGCTGCTCTTCTTAAGGTCTCTGTACACGTGAACATTTTTCACTCTTTCCCCATGGCAACACAGTGATATGCAAGTCATCTTATGAGGGACTATCACCGTGTTGCCATGCGAAAAGAGTGAAAAATGTTAACGTGTGTTGAGATCATGATCGCTTTGAATTACGACTTTCTGTCTTCCATCTAGTCCTAATGGCCTTTTTCTCATTTGTTTCTCTGTTTTCTACTTTAAAAAACTACAATTTTTTCAAAGATGTTTTTCCCTTTTTTTTCTTTTTTTTCTTATTCGAAGCATTTTGTCTGCTGATATTAGTGTAACCTACGTTTACAGTTTTAAAAAAAACCACTTTCATATCACGTTTTTGAGTTGTATCATTGCGCTTTTTGTTGGTCATGTTAATGTTTCGTTTTCTAGCAGAGAGGAACAGTGTCTGTCTGTCTGTCGGCTAATTATTTTGGTATGTCTTAAAATTTGATTTGATAATGTTCGATTGCTGTACTGAGAGAAAATGGAGTTTTACGTCCTCTTGGTCTGAATCAGACACATATGGGACATTTGTAAATACAAATATGGTTGGAACAATACTGGAGGCAATGCCCGGAGGCAGTACGAAACCAGTAAAGTCCCAATTTTTGTATAATTAATACAGATAGCTGTAGCGGTGACCACGCCTCAGTTAAACCTCATCGGCTATGGCACCGCCACAAGTAGTAATATCAAATAATGATTGCTGTACTGTATTTTATTGTGACGTAATATAACATCATGTTGTCTATCACTATGTGGTGTCCTGTCGGATGAGAGCCACTCTATCTGTTGGCTCTAGATCTGTTGGATCTCACATATTATTCGTAAATAGCTTATTATGTTAATTTGTTTTTATATACATTTTTATGTACATTATATAATGTTGCCTATTCACTATGTTGTATTTTCTCAGATGAGAGCACTCGGTCTGTTGTCTATAGTTGTTATGATAATATGATAATCTATTAAAAATAGATTGTTATGTTTTACTTTTACATAGTTTTATGTCTATTATATCATGTTGCCTATTCACTACGTTGTATTGTCTCAGATGAGATCACTCTATTTGTTGGCTCTGTTTTTGGTCCACAGCACCATTTGTAATATGATTTCATACACTTCTTGTGGATTTGATTTCTACATTGTGATGAATTATCCTATATTATCATGTTGCCTATTCACTACGTTGTATTGTCTCAGATGAGAGCACTCTGCCTGTTGGCTCTGTTTTTGGCACCATTTGTAATATGATTTCATACACTCTTTTTTGATTTGATTTCTACATTGTGATGAATTATTCTATATCATCATGTTGCCTGTTACTGTGTTGTATTGTCTCAGATGAGAGCACTCTGCCTGTTGGCTCTGCTGGGTCTGGCCTGTGCTGGAGATCTGCTCTACGGAAAGGACTATGGCTACGGCTACAAGGGATTTCCTTACGGCAAGGGGTTCCCTAACGGCTACAAGGGAGAGCCTTACGGCAACAAGGGATTGGCTTACGGCAAGGGGTTCCCTAACGGATACAAGGGAGAGTATTACGGCAACAAGGGATTGGCTTACGGCAAAGGATTCCCTTACGGCAGCCGCTTTGGACTGCAGGGAGGCAAGGGATCCTCCTTCAGCAACGGCTTCTACCCGTATGGCAAAGTGAGTGGATTTGAACTGTGATGTCTGTCTGTCTGTCTGTCTGTCACTCTGTCTCTGTCTGTCTCTCTCTCTCTGTCTCTCTCTCTCTCTCTCTCTCTCTCTCTCTCTCTCTCTCTCTCTCTCTCTCTCTCTCTCTCTCTCTCTCTCTCTCTCTCTCTCTCTCTCTCTCTCTCTCTCTCTCTCTCTCTCTCTCTCTGTTTCTCTCTCTCTATCTCCCCCTGACTCTCTTTGCACGCAACCACGACAAGCACATGCATGCGCACACACGCACATCATAGTACACACGCACTCACTCACTCACTCTCTCTCTCTCTCTCTCATCTCTCTATCTCCTCTCTCTCTAGTCTCTCTCTCATCTCTCTCTCTCTGTGTCTCTCTCTCTCTATCTCCCCCTGACTCTCTTTGCACGCAACCACGACAAGCACATGCATGCGCACACACGCACATCATAGTACACACGCACTCACTCAACTCACTCACTCTCTCTCTCTCTCTCTCTCTCTCTCTCTCTCTCTCTCTCTCTCTCTCTCTCTCTCTCTCTCTCTCTCTCTCTCTCTCTCTCTCTCTCTCTCTCTCTCTCTCTCTCTCTGAAACTCTCTCTCGTCTCTCTCTCTCTTCTCTCTCTCTCTCTCTCTCTCTCTCTCTCTCTCATGCACTCACTCTCTCCTCTCTCTCTCACACATACTCTCTCTCTCTCCTCTCTCTCACTCTCTCACACCACACACACACGTACCCCACACACACACACACACACACACACACACACGCATGCACGCACGCGCACACACACACATACACACACACACACACACACACACACAAACACACTCACATGCACGCACACACACACACACACACTCATTATCTTTGTGTCACTAGCTAACTCACTCACAGTCACTATCTAACAACCGACTCACTCACTCACTCACTCACTCTCTCACTCATTCACAATTCTTTCATCTTTTGTTTGTTTTAGGCTTACGGATACGGATACCCCGACAACGTTTACGGCTATAACAAGGGTTACGGCTACGGCAAGGGATACGGTTACGGCAAGCCCGGTTACTACGGCAACCCCGGCTACAATGGCAAAGATGGTTACTATGCCAAAGACGGTTATTATGGCAAGCCTGGTTACTATGGAAAACGCTACGGCAGTTATCTGTTATAAGGTGTATATTAGGGACTTACTTGTTACAATTTAGATCGGTTTTGTCTTGGTTTCCTTAGTATTGTTCTGTGTTTCACTTAGACTTAAATATGCACATTTCGTAATGCAGGAAACACGTGTTTTGGATTAGAGTGAGTTAAAGCAGTGTGTGTTACCTAAGAAATGTACATGTCGTAAAGTAAGAAACATTTGTGTTGGTTTGCAGTGAGTTAATGCAGTGTGTATTACAGTAAGAAAACATACAGGTCGCAAAGTAGGAAAACATTTTTTGGTTTGCAATGAGTTAATGTAGTGTTGGTTGCTTAAAGAAAATGGTCACACGTCACAATGTTGGAAACGTTTTGTTTTCGGTTTGGAGTGACATGTCATAACGCAGCTTGAGACAGTATGGTGTGTGTTACACAAAGACATGACATGTAGGCCTACAAGTGACGATGAAGGAAACTAAACGTGGTTTTGATTTATTGAATTATTATTACAGTGCTATGTTACACCAAAATAGTGTATACTGATGTCGCAAGGCAAACTGTGAATAGGTTTTGTCAGTTAGGCCAATGCGTTTTGCTAAGAAATGTAGGTCTTTATACAGAATGTGTTTAGATTTGTCATTTAGTTCAATGTGTTTTGCTAAGAAATGTAGGTCTTTATACAGAATGTGTTCAGGTTTGTCATTTAGTTCAATGTGTTTTGCTAAGAAATGTAGGTCTTTATACAGAATGTGTTTAGGTTTGTCATTTAGTTCAATGTGTTTTGCTAAGAAATGTAGGTCTTTATACAGAATGTGTTCAGGTTTGTCATTTAGTCCAATGTGTTTTGCTAAGAAATGTAGGTCTATGTACAAAATGTGTTCAGGTTTGTCATTTAGTTCAACGTGTTTTGCTAAGAAATGTAGTTCACATGAACAAAATGTGTTCAGGTTTTGTCATTTAGTTCAACGTGTTTTGCTAAGAAATGTAGGTCTTTATACAGAATGTGTTCAGGTTTGTCATTTAGTTCAATGTGTTTTGCTAAGAAATGTAGGTCTTTATACAGAATGTGTTCAGGTTTGTCATTTAGTCCAATGTGTTTTGCTAAGAAATGTAGGTCTTTATACAGAATGTGTTCAGGTTTGTCATTTAGTCCAATGTGTTTTGCTAAGAAATGTAGGTCTTTATACAGAATGTGTTCAGGTTTTGTCATTTAGTTCAATGTGTTTTGCTAAGAAATGTAGGTCTTTATACAGAATGTGTTTAGGTTTTGTCATTTAGTTCAATGCGTTTTGCTAAGAAATGTAGGTCTTTATACAGAATGTGTTCAGGATTTGTCATTTAGTTCAATGTGTTTTGCTAAGAAATGTAGGTCTTTATACAGAATGTGTTCAGGTTTGTCATTTAGTTCAATGTGTTTTGCTAAGAAATGTAGGTCTTTATACAGAATGTGTTCAGGTTTTGTCATTTAGTTCAATGTGTTTTGCTAAGAAATGTAGGTCTTTATACAGAATGTGTTCAGGTTTTGTCATTTAGTTCAATGTGTTTTGCTAAGAAATGTAGGTCTTTATACAGAATGTGTTCAGGTTTGTCATTTAGTTCAATGTGTTTTGCTAAGAAATGTAGGTCTTTATACAGAATGTGTTCAGGTTTTGTCATTTAGTTCAATGTGTTTTGCTAAGAAATGTAGGTCTTTATACAGAATGTGTTCAGGTTTTGTCATTTAGTTCAATGTGTTTTGCTAAGAAATGTAGGTCTTTATACAGAATGTGTTCAGGTTTTGTCATTTAGTTCAATGTGTTTTGCTAAGAAATGTAGGTCTTTATACAGAATGTGTTTAGGTTTGTCATTTAGTTCAATGTGTTTTGCTAAGAAATGTAGGTCTTTATACAGAATGTGTTCAGGTTTGTCATTTAGTTCAATGTGTTTTGCTAAGAAATGTAGGTCTTTATACAGAATGTGTTCAGGTTTGTCATTTAGTTCAATGTGTTTTGCTAAGAAATGTAGGTCTTTATACAGAATGTGTTCAGGTTTTGTCATTTAGTTCAATGTGTTTTGCTAAGAAATGTAGGTCTTTATACAGAATGTGTTCAGGTTTGTCATTTAGTTCAATGTGTTTTGCTAAGAAATGTAGGTCTTTATACAGAATGTGTTCAGGTTTGTCATTTAGTTCAATGTGTTTTGCTAAGAAATGTAGGTCTTTATACAGAATGTGTTTAGGTTTGTCATTTAGTTCAATGTGTTTTGCTTGCATATGTTATGTTACGTTAAATGTTGTATAATGCGCAATGCAGAAAATGGTTTTTTTTATGTCATTGCTCTGTGTTATTGTTGTGTTGTTGTTTTATGTTAGCGTAAAATAAATTTTACAACGACAAAAACAGAAGAAAATGCTTGTACTGTTTCATAGTGTGTGTGTGTGTGTGTGTGTGTGTGTGTGTGTGTGTGTGTGTGTGTGTGTGTGTGTGTGTGTGTGTGTGTGTGTGTGTGTGTGTGTGTGTGTGTGAGTGCGTGCGTGCGTGTGCGTGCGTATCTGTGTGTGCGCGTGTGTGCGTGCGTGAGTGTGTGTGCGTGTGTGCGTGTGTGTGAGTGTGTGTGTGCGCGCGCGCGCGTGCGTGCGTGTGTGTGTGTGTGTCACACAGTGACTGTTTTTATATGTGCGTGTGCAAGTGAGTGTGAGTATGCGATTTAAGAATCTGTGAGTGTTCTCTCTCTCTCTCTCTCTCTCTCTCTCTCTCTCTCTCTCTCTCTCTCTCTCTCTCTCTCTCTCTCTCTCTCTCTCTCTCTCTCTCTCTCTCTCTCTCTCTCTCTCTCTCTCTCTCTCTCTCTCTCTCTCGTCTCTCTCTCTCTCTCTCTCTCTCTCTCTCTCTCATCCCTCTCATTCTCTCTCTAACACAGTAGCATACTAAAACATAATACGCACATAGACCTGTCCATGCACTTACGCACACATACACAGCAAACACACACACACACACCACACACACACACAGCAAACACACACACCACACACACACACACACACACACACACACACACCACACACACGTGTGCGCGTGCTTGCATACACATGCATGCGTGCAAAAAAACAACAAAACCCCAGACACACATACGCGCGCGCAAGCAAGCACATACACACCAATAAACACAGAAATACTCAAATCACACATATACATACCCGTCATTATGCACGGGTATAAAGACATGTATTTTCGCAAGCAAATAACATGAAACACACACGCATATACACACGCACGCTATACAAATAAATGCATCAATAAATCAATCAAAATACAAAGAATAAAATAAAGATGTAGACAAATCAATAAATAAAAAATTAAAAAAAAGTAAATAAAATAAGAATGAATAAATAAATAGATAAAAAAAATAAATAATAAATAAATAAATGAATACATAAATAAAGTATTTGAAGGGGTTTTGCTCTAATTACTCAGAAGGCACTGATGTGGTGCAGATCTCCCACAAAGAGTAGGCCCAAACTCATTTTGGAAATATTTTTTTAAAAGCTACAGGATCACACTAAATTTAGGCCTACATAACAAAATAATAAACGCAAATATTTGTTTTTACAAATTTAAAGAATGTCCTTGTGTTCCAGCAAATTTACATTTACATCAAAAGATAGAGAGGTAGACATAATGGAGAGGACAGATAGACATAAACCACAAAAATAATAGATAACCTGTTCAACAGTTGGGCCAGAGGCAGTGGTTTTGCTAAGTCACGGGAATGGTCTCCTCACAAGCGCAATGAACATAATCTGGAGATACGAAAGTCCAGGAAACTATTTAGCCTGGACTTTATTTAGTACATTTACTTCTTCTTCTTCTTCTTCTTCTTCTTCTTGTTGTTCTTCTTCTTCTGTTCTTCTTCTTCTTCTTCTTCTTCTTCTTGTTCTTTGTTCTTCTTCTTCTTCTTCTTCTTCTTCTTCTTCTTCTTCTTCTTCTTCCTCAAGTTTGTGTAATTTTGGAGTTTTTTTTGTTTCTTCAGAAATGGAAAACGGCCTTTAACGTTCCTATTTCTTAACTTCCAAATCAATCAATAAAATCAATCATTCTTCTTCTTATTCTTATTCTTCTTTTTCTTCTTATTCTTATTCTTCTTCTTTCTGCGTTTTGACACGCCCTTCGGAAACTTTGACACAACAGATACACTTTTCAGGGACATTGAAAACAGTTCTACCACTTTCCATTATGATTTGTTCACAATTAAAGGCACACGCAGAGAGATTCAGAGGAGGAGTACGCTGTCCCTCGTTCTTGTTGAAATGTACTGTTGTTAGTTAGTTAGTTAGTCTATTATAGTCCCGTCAACAGCTATGGTTATATCAGGACTGTTGTTCTTATAAAACTGGGAGTACAAACAAGAGATAGATAATAACATACATAAAAAAGAAAATATGAAATAGTGAGGCCAAGAGAGAGGATATAGTGAAATGAATAAGGGGGAAGGAACTTCTCGTCATTGACTCCCTTTTTACCAAAGTTATTTATGGCACCTATTCGCCTAGCAAAGTGAAAGTAGTTGCCAAGGATGAACTTGGGTCTGTATTGTTGTGGCAACTACTTTCACTTTGCTAGGCGAATCGGTGCCATAAATAACTTTGGTAAAAAGGGAGTTAATTACGAGAAGTTCCTTCCCCTTATTCATTTCACACGAAAAAGAAAATTAGAACGAAAATAGCTAAGTCAGTAAAACAGTAATTCGTTCGAACTACTGCAATAATAAGAGGGTAATATCAAGCAACAGTTTGTTCCCTTTGAAGCAGGTTCACGAAAATAAATAATTCAAAACGATGAGCGCTTCCGGCTGCCCTACGGAAGATCACTCTACAGGCTTATAGTTTTCCTTTTGTCAAACAAAAGGCAAAAATTGTTTTTTGCTGCGCGCGGGGCGAGAGAGAGAGAGAGAAAGAGAGAGAGAGAGAGAGAGAGAGAGAGAGAGAGAGAGAGAGAGAGAGAGAGAGAGAGAGAGAGAGAGAGAGAGAGAGAGAGAGAGAGAGAGAGAGAGAGAGAGAGAGAGAGAGAGAGAGAGACAGAGACAGAGAGAGAGACAGACGCTGAGAGACAGAGAGAAAGAGAGAGCGAGCTTGGCGTTGCTAAGAAAATGTCTTCCAATGAAACGTCACCTGGTGTCAAGGAATAAGGACTATAACTCCACCTGAAGAACTCATTATTCCTGTATCTAAGGAATAATCTTTGTTAACTTTAGCATCAAAAGGTAGTTTTCAGGGGAAACCAAAATATTTACCGAAATGTCATTATTTAAAATCCATTCCATATATACTTTTACACTCTTTCCGTTATAACAGACACAAGAAAGACAAGGGGACAGACGAACGGACAGACAGACAAACAGACAGACAAAAACATAGCTTCCAAGGCGGAGATAATAATTTTTAAAAAATGTCTCACACACGTATGCGCAGATGCACACACACGCGCGTGCGCGTGCACTCAAAAGCACAAGCACAACACACACGCGCGCGCGCGCACGTAGGCTTACATACAAGACGTCTACGTATTGGTAGACACTCACTATTTGACTGTGAAATAGATAGAAATTGAAAAGAATGATAGTTGAGAAGTTTTAATGGCAAAACAAACGAAAGGGAAAGAGCGATTTGGAGAAAACGTTTAAGGCCAGAAATGCTAAGAAAGGCTACCAAAGGGAATGCCACACTTGTCGACGGTTTGTAAACGTGGGGGAAAGGGTATGAACGAGTGACTCGTTTGGTCTGACTTAGTCTTCCTTTCATCCACGTCCATAATTTAGTATGCAATACACTTTAATATCACAGAGAGAGAGAGAGAGACACAGAGAGAGAGAGAGAGGAGAGAGAGAGAGAGAGAGAGAGAGAGAGAGAGAGAGAGAGAGAGAGAGAGAGAGAGAGAGAGAGAGAGAGAGAGAGAGAGAGAGAGAGAGAGAGAGAGAGAGAGAGAGAGAGAGAGAGAGACGGAGAGAGAGAGAGAGAGAAGAGAGAGAGAGAGAGAGAGAGAGAGAGAGAGAGAGAGAGAGAGAGAGAGAGAGAGAGAGAGAGAGAGAGATATATATATATATATATTATACAGACAGACATACAGACAGACAGACATAAACAGAGACAAAGAGACACTTTTTGACACTTTCATGTTTTAGTATTATTGCTAAAAGATCTTATGAGACAGAGACAGAGAGGCAGAAACAGACAGAGAGACAGATACAGAGACAAGGAGAAGATGCCTTATTAATAAGCACATAAACATTTCCTACCAATTCATTACTATTCCTTTGAAAGCTGTTTAAAGGTGGACCCTGACGGGGAGTTTTTGCAAGAAA
>CM065691.1:15582459-15597459 GCA_017654935.2 Phymorhynchus buccinoides
GGACAGCAAAAAGATAACTCAGAAGAGTCCCAACTCGCATCCTGAATGTTGCATGCTTTTACACACGTTAAAGAACTTAGCAGCAATGAAAGTTCTTGGCAATGGTCAGCATTTTTCTATCACCCATTCTTTAAGGAGCAGACACACACACTGTATACGATGCGATCCGATTGTGACGATGTCTGTGAGTCATGATTCACGTGAAATACGTCCATCTAAAAATAAATCAACTGTTTTCGTTCACTATACTCATGCGCATTCCAATACACGAATTACATAAAATGTCTGATACTTCTTCTTCTTCTTCTTCTTCTTCTTCTTCTTCTTCTTCGTTCCCAGGCCAAAAGGCCATAACGGGTAAAGTACGTATGTGTCCGTTTTCAGTTTTTACTGGTTTCCCCGCTGCCTGCAGACGACACATTCTGATTTCGGAGGAGCTCTGGAAGTTATGCGCTTGTAGCTTCCTCTAATCTGCCACTCTCTTTGACTCTGTCTTTTCCCTTTGCTTTCTGTCATCTACTATCTTTCTGACTTATTGGCCCATTCTCCTGTCTTAAAAAAAAATCTTCCAGATAATGTTTCTCCTTTGAGCTCCTCCGAAATCGGAATGTGTCGGCTGTGCGCAGCGGAGAGACCAGTGAAAACTGAAAAACGAACACATACATACCTTAACCATTATGGCCATATGTCGCTGCGCCAGCCGCGACGTAGGCTACTCTCTAAGTAAGGTAAGCCCGCGTTCCACTTTCACAGCACAGTGCAACGAAACGCTATGTAATACAATAATGCAACCTCCCTTATAAGAACCCCCCATCATAAGACTCCCTCCCTTTCAAGACCTGCTTCTCCGAAACATGCCCTTCTTTGTGAGTATTACAATTACCTAACTCCCTCCCATTAAGACCTCATTTTGGACGATTTGTGAAGGTCTTATAAGGGAGGTTCCACTGGGTTTTTTTTTAGGTATTTGGTATTAGGTACTTTCAGTTTTCAGTGTGTGGGACTCCCTGTGCAGTTCCGCCTTCAGTATAAGCTGGCTGTCCTGTCCTTCCGTCACTTTGAACAGACCCTTCCGCTTTACCTATCCAGAGCTCTTCACACCTACACTCCTCCCCGCTCACTCAGGTCCTCAAACACAAAACTTCTGAAAGTTCCAAAAACAAATCTAAAATCATGTGGTGACCGCAGTTTCAGTTTCAGTGCCCCTGCTGTTTGGAATTCCCTCCCAGTCGATCTCCGCCATGAACCAACTATCTCTACTTTCAAAGCTAAACTCAAGACACACTATTTTCAAAGCTCATTCGGTTTGTATTTTTATTCCTTCTTGATCTTGTACCTGGGTGAATGAGTGGGTAATAATGTTTTGTGCGACTGCGGGTGTATCAGTGAATGGAAGCGCCTTGGGTGTAAAATAATTATAGAAAGGCGCTATAGAAATGCTATCAATTATTATTATTATTATTATTATTATTATTTCTTTATGGTCACAGAGGCGACTCTGTGAAATTCGGGTTGCTCCCACCTGGAGAGAGCGTCGCACCCAAGTGTTTTTGGATGCGATTATTGTGTGACTGACTAATGAGGAAGGAAAGGGGGGGGGTAATTTTTGACCAAATAACAACTTTTTCGTTGCCACTGGCATTAACGTGTACTAAGTGCATGGGCACACGGGACCTCGGTTTATCGTCTCATCCGAAAGACTCCACGTTCAGACCGTAAGACCTAGTGTAAAGTGAAAGGAAAAATCCCCTATGCCCAGATAGTGAAGCACGGTGGAATTCAAACAGATACAAAATGATAGTATATAGGAGCTACAATACAAGACAAGACGAGATGGGACAAGACAAATCGGTACAATACAAAACAATGTATTCAGGAGAGCGTTTTGCAGTAGACTCTGTATAATACATCATGGGGTATCACTGGTATCATTTCCTCGTATTCTGACGTATGCCCAATCCCGGTTAATTCAGAAGATTTCAGTAAGGATTGCTCCAGTAAACAGAATTGAATATTTTTCTATTACTGTATTGTTATTGTAGCGCAAATGGATTTGGTTTTCTATTTTATCAGGAAACATTGACATTAAAACGTACAGTTGCATTATACTTTATTCGTGTGCTTATTTATATTTTTGCATGTAGCCTAATAAGCGCACACTCAAACCCATCTTACTACCAGTTCTCATTCTTTCTCTTCCTAACTAAATTTCTTTACGTGACTTGTGAGCGTGTGTACGTCTCTCTCTCTCTCTCTCTCTCTCTCTCTCTCTCTCTCTCTCTCTCTCTCTCTCTCTCTCTCTCTCTCTCTCTCTCTCTCTCTCTCTCTCTCTCTCTCTCTCTCTCTCTCTCTCTCTCTCTCTCTCTCTCTCTCTCTCTCTCTCTCTCTCTCTCTCTCTCTCTCTCTCTGTCTCTCTCTCTGTCTCTCTCTCTCTGTCTCTCTCTCTCTCTCTCTCTCTCTCTCTCTCTCTCTCTCTCTCTCTCTCTCTCTCTCTCTCTCTCTCTCTCTCTCTCTCTCTCTGTCTCTCTCTGTCTCTCTCTCTCTCTCTGTCTCTCTCTGTGGTCTCTCTCTCTCTCTCTCTCTCTCTCTCTCTCTCTCTCTCTCTCTCTCTCTCTCTCTCTCTCTCTTACCTATATTTATAATCTTTGTATTGAGAAATGCTGTTATCCCCAGTTATTTAAAGATGCCAAGGTGATACCACTATATACATCTGGTGACCCCCAAGATCCGTCAAACTACCGCTCTATCTCTATCTTGTCTAACCTCTCCAAACCTCTAGAAAAGCATTTAAAACGTAACCTTCAGACATACTTTACCACACATGATCTTTTCCATTGTAACCAAAGTGGCTTTAGAGAAAGCCATTCCTGCCAAACAGTACTCACTAATCTAATCGAACAGTGACATTCCAATATTAACAATAACAATGACCTTCTCACCGGTGTCATTTTCGTCGACTTTGCTAAGGCCTTTGATGTTATTGATCATGGCCTTCTATTGAAAAAAACTATCATTGTATGGTTTAACCCAAGATTATATCGCCCTCGTTTCGTCCTTTCTATCTGACAGACGACAAACCGTCTCCAAAGACACTATTACATCTTCATTTCAATCAGTCAATTATGGAGTTCCCCAAGGCTCAGTCTTAGGACCTATGCTCTTCACCGTTTATGTATATGACCTCCCCCTTCATCTTACTTCATCGTGTGAGCTTTTTGCAGACAACACCACAGTGCATAGACATGGCCATAATGCTGATTCAATCTGTTCTGGATTGCAGAGTGACATTAATAATCTAGTTGACTGGGCAGAGCATAATCATATGGCCTTACACCCCAAAAAGTATAAATTCATGTTAATCACAACAAGACAAAAGAGGCAAAACTTTAAAAATCAATTAAGAACACCGACTATCTATGAAAAGCCTCTAGAAGAAGTTACTTCACACAAATTACTCGGCGTATTCATTGACAACAACTTATCCTGGTCAAAACACATGGACATTCTGTCCAAGAAAATTTCAAAAAAAGTATTTCAGCTCAATAGAATTAAACACGTTTTGGATTAACATACACGTAGACTTTTTTTCCATGCCTATATCCAACCTCATATTGATTATGCATCAACATGTTGGGATTCAGCTAGTAAAAACACACTCAAACATGTTGAAAGACTATATAAACGCTCTCTTAAACTCATACTCCTTAAATCGTCATCCCTAGAAACCAATGACTATAAAGAACTTAACATTCTACCATTTGATTTGAAATGCCTACTAAATAAAGGTACCCTTATGTACAAGATTATAAATAAGCTAGCACCAAAATATCTTATTACTAAATTTAAAGTCCATACAATTCGAAGCAAAACCAAATTAACAATGCCCCGCCCCAGAACAGATCTATATAAATCATCCCTTACATTTTCTGGTGGTAAACTGTGGAACGACCTCCCTGATTATCTAAAAAATAAAACTAGCGTATCTTCCTTTCGAAAATCTTATCACAAGCTCCTAATGGACAATCTTGTTTATCAGTAATGCTAATTAATGAGCTTTACTTCAAACGTTACCAATGCCATCAGCTTATGCCTAGATTCTTATAAATCTCTCTCTCTCTCTCTCTCTCTCTCTCTCTCTCTCTCTCTCTCTCTCTCTCTCTCTCTCTCTCTCTCTTTCCCTCTCTCTCTCTCTCTCTCTCTCTCTCTCTCTCTCTCTCTCTCTCTCTCTCTCTCTCCGTCCCTCTCTCATATTCCCATGTTATCTTATAATGGTTTTTTTGTTCTTCCTTAAAAATGGTTTTATTCTGAATTTTAATACTCAATTTAAAGTACGAATTCAAGATCACCATTGTTAAGTATTATCCATGTTTGCTTTAATTCCCATTTTTGATATCTTTTTCAATTATTTCATGTGCCAATTTTTGTTCCATTTTCTTGACTTGATTGTTTTATGTCAAATTTTCTCTGCTTGATGCATGGCATGAATGTGTGAGTGAGAGGGCAAGGTGTAAAGAAGCTATTGTAGCTTATCCTTTTTACCCTCAATAAAACATTCATATTTCGTATTCGTATTTCTCTCTCTCTCCTCTCTCTCTCTCTCTCTCTCTCTCTCTCTCTCTCTCTCTCTCTCTCTCTCTCTCTCTCTCTCTCTCTCTCTCTCTCTCTCTCTCTCTCTCTCTCTCTCTCTCTCTCTCTCTCTCTCTCTCTCTCTCTCTCTCTCTCTCTCTCTCTCTCTCTCTCTCTCTCTCAAAACATTTTCCTTGACAGTTGTGTTCTAGCAAGCTCGGAATGCCATCCATTCCCGATAATTATGATGGTGCATGAGAAAAACAGACATAATGGAATGCTTGCATCTATTGAGGTTTTGCTTTTGGACGATGAAGCTAAAGTTCCAAACACAGAAACAGAGGAAATAAAAGAATTTAAATATCCTTGCTACTTTTGAATTTAGAGTCATTTGAAGTGTGACATCCAAGATAATTGCCAGTTTTGAAATTAGAATCATTTGAAGTTTGACATCAAATGTATTGCTAGTTTTGAATCCAGAGTCATTTGAAGTTTGACATCAAATGTATTGCTAGTTTTGAATCCAGAGTCATTTGAAGTTTGACAACAAAGACATTGATGGTTTTGAATCCAGAGTCAATTGAAGTTTAACACTAAGATAAAGGTATCATTATGTAGAATCTGACAATGAATGGAGAGTTTGGGCTCTTTGTTTCTACCTATTTGGTGGTTGTTTTTTTAATGATTAAATAAACACAAACATCTTTCATATTTTGATTTAGGTTTGTTAGAATGCATAAGAATAAAGATAGATATGTCCTGAACAAAAATGCAATATTTGTATGGTTGTTGACTATATTTTGCTTTCGTTCAGAGCTATGCTCATCGACTTCCGATGATCATGTTTTGGCAAATGTTAAGTAAAGCCCCCTCCACTGCCCCTTCCATTCCTTTTAGGCTGTTCTGTCGACCGCTGTCGCATTCCCAGATTACTGTGTTCGGAATTTACGTGCATATAACGTACCATCAACTTTATTTGTTTGTGTATTTGACACTAAACTGACCCTAAGCTTATCCCTAACCCTATCCCAAACCCTATTTCTAACCCTAACCCTAAGGGAATGTGACAGTGGTTTCAGGTTAGGGTTAGGGCTAGGAATAGGGTTTGGGATAGGGTTAGGAATAGGTTTAGGGTCAGTTTAGTGTCAGCAGTAATCTGAGAAGGCGACAGCGGTCGACGGAACAGCCTGAAATGAATGGAAGGGGGCAGAGGAGGGGGGCTTTTCTTAACATTTGCCCATGTTTTATTTACGTACCTGTTATAACTGGCATCCCGCTTCATCGTGACTCACGTGACAGCAATACACATGTTACAAAGCGTTATCACAATCACAAAGCACTCACACAAAGGATTGCACCAGCCACTTGACTCTTGTAACATGAAGAGGCATTCTTTTGTAAATCTAGTAAATCTAGTCTTGCTTGTACATAAAAAGGCAGAAGTACTTCACAATCTTCTTCTTCGATCGCTCAGACAGTTTCATGTCATAACAGCGCAGATGCGTCATGCTGCCGTTATGCGCCTAACTAAGAAATAGGCCCAGCATGTCCGTCTTCGGCTGGAGAAAATATTTGTAAGTGTTTCTTGAAAAACAAAAGGAAGGTGAATGGACCAATAAAGCAGAAAGATAGTATATGATTGCAAAGGGAACAGGCAGAGTCAAAAAGATTGACAGATTACAAGTAGTTTCAAGCACAGAACTTCCAGAAGGTGGGGGAACTATTTTGTGCAAAAAAGCCACCTGATAATTTATGTAGCATCAGGCGGCTTCTCTTTAGCAACGTAGGAGATCTTGTTTTTGTTGAAATTATCATGTTTTCTCTCAGCCGAATACTCTTGTGTTTGAACATGAAAAGCAAAGCTGTTGATATGGGAATAAAGATCGTTATTTCTGCTACTTAGCTGTATGTTTCGTGTTTTTTTACTTTGGAAGGTTTTGCACACAAATCAGTATTTCTAAAGAAGCATGCCGACAGATACAAATTAAAGTGTCAACAACAACAACAAAAATTAAAAGTTTATTGAGTTGAGTTGAGATTCTTCTCAGGTGAAAGCCATGGGGTACCATCACATAGGGTGGATAATGCCTTCTGGCTTTCATCCGAGCAGAATGGTAGTACTTTCTGGCATATGACCTCGACATGTATTCCATTCCTCTATTTTACATATGCATAATTCAAATCCAATCCAAATCCAATCAAATAAAAACTTCATTATCTCAAAAAAGAGAAATTCATATCAGGTGCCGCAGCATAGCGGAAACACGACAATACTGAGAACCATTAACCCTTTCACCGCCAAAGTTGCATTTTAGCACCAGAGTGATTTAACACCCATGTCACTAAAAGGCATCAAATTGGGGTCTATTATATAAAGACCCTGTTGTCTCAGTTTTGGGAAGTAAGGGTAGACCCTATTTTATATATGTCACAGGAGAATCCCCAATACTGCAGATTTAATGGACATTGTTTGTTGAAATATGGCTGGCGGTGAAAGGGTTAAAGCGTTCGAAATGCAATTATAGAAACCAAAATACTAACAGTAAGATTCATAACGCCAATTTAGAAATGTGGATGTTCATATATTATGAACATAGCTTTTTGAACATACTTATCCAATAATTGGTTATGATTTTTGTGAAGCTAACAGCTCAGGTCTTTGATTGTGTCCATGTCTCTCGCCGTGTTAGACTGTTGTTTGTGTAGTTGGCTCTAAGCACTATTACTTCAACGAATTTTCATGAATTTCAGCAATAAGCTACCTTTTCGAATTTGTTTAACTCAAGGATATTCTATTGTCAGCTGGATGTTAATCTACACCATTTCCACATGTATTTCAGAAACTGTTAAATGTATTTCAGAAATGGTTAACTGTATTTCAGAAATGTGAAATGTATTTCAGAAAGTGTTAATTGTGTTTCAGAAACGTGAATTGTAATTCAGAAATGGTTAGTACTATTTCAGAAACGTAAATTGTATTTCAGAAATGGTTAATTGTATTTCAGAAACGTGATTTGTATTTCAGAATTGGTTAATTGAATTTCCATGTATTTCAGATAAGGTTAATTGTATTTCAGAAAAGGTGAATTGTATTTCAGAATTGGTCAATTGTATTTCAGAAAAGGTTAAATGTATTTCAGAAAAGGTTAATTGTATTTCAGAAAGAAGTTAGTTTTTAGGTGTTCAAACAAAGTCGTCCGAAATTGACGTAACTTACATGATAGCTTTCCCCATCAGTGTCTGAAAATGACGTCAGTGTTTGACACAATGACGTCAATGCTGGACCTAAGTTTTTTAAAAGGTGGGCTAATTCATCAAAGAAGACCAGCAGGGGTGCCCACTGGCCAAACAGTGTGCACTGGTGCAATGAGGACAGAAAATAAAGGACTAATGCTTTCAATAAATATAACACAAATGTCATGAGATTTTACTAATGGACCAATGCCACATTCTTCTTTTTTTTAAGTGTGTGTGTGTGTGTGTGTGTGTGTGTGTGTGTGTGTGTGTGTGTGTGCGTGCGTGTGCGTGTGCGTGCGTGCGTGCGCGCGTGCGCGCGAGTGTGGGTGGGTATGCGGAAATGCATCTCTCTCTTTCGCTCTCTCTTTTTTTTCCTCTCTCTTACTCTCTCTCTCTCACTCTCTCTTCTCTTG
The DNA here is from genome assembly GCA_017654935.2 of Phymorhynchus buccinoides. Lineage (NCBI taxonomy): Eukaryota > Metazoa > Mollusca > Gastropoda > Neogastropoda > Raphitomidae > Phymorhynchus > Phymorhynchus buccinoides. The sequence goes on from CM065691.1 coordinate 15,590,676, forward strand.
TTCTGAAATACATTTAACCTTTTCTGAAATACAATTAACCATTTCTGAAATACAATTTACCTTTTCTGAAATACAATTAACCTTTTCTGAAATACAATTTACGCTTCTGAAACACAATTAACCTTTTCTGAAATACATTTCACGCTTCTGAAATACAATTAACCTTTTCTGAAATACAATTTACATTTCTGAAATTCAATTAACCAATTCTGAAATACAATTCACGCTTCTGAAATACAATTAACCATTTCTGAAATACAATTCACGCTTCTGAAATACAATAAACCATTTCTGAAATACAATTTACGTTTCTGAAATACAATTAACCCTTTCTGAAATACATGTGGAAATGGTGTAGAATTATTTGTCTTATGGGTGTAAAACTTTGAAACGATTTTTTATTTTGTTTCCCCGTTTTGTTGATATTGTTTTGCAAGTTTCTTTAAAATTTAAGTACATTATCTTTCAGAAAATGGATCATTATAATTGATTACATGGTGGCCAGCTATGATCTAAAACCAAGGTAATATTTTACTAATTTAATAGGTAAAAATGAGAGAGGAATTGAGAAAGGGAATGGCAGAAGCGTGCGTGCGTGCGTGTGTGCGTGCGTGCGTGCATGCGTGACTCTGTGTGTGTGTGTTTGCGCGCGCAGTTGTGTGCATAAGGATGCATGCAATGCATGTTTGTATGTAAGACTAGAGACAGAGAGACAGAGACAGAGATACAGAGAGAGGGGCAGAGACGGACAGACAGAGAGACAGAGACATATAGACAGACAGACAGATACTGAGAGACTAAAGATAAAGACATAGACGGAGACATTAACAGAGAAGAGGCAAAGACAGAGAAAGAGACAGAGACACAGATATTTTCATGCAAACAGTCTCCAAAAGTATATATAATATTTTTTTAAAAATACATTCAAGAGCAAGTACATCCACACATACTTTAAAACGCAAAACGAGAAACCATCCTGTCTTACAAAATGTATTTTCCAACAAACAAAAGCAACAACCATGCTACAAAATAATAATAATAATAATAATAAGGGACAAAATCAAAACGCATGTATGTTGCATTGTAAAATGTACATCTCTTTCTCTAACACGCACACTACTAACTGACAAAAAATACATATCTGCTAGCCATTGGAAACATAGTTACCCTCTCGTTCCCTTAGTGCAACAGATAACTGTCGTAATTTTTGCCATAGTAACCAGGTTTGCCATAATAACCGTCTTTGGCATAGTAACCAGGTTTGCCATAGTAACCATCTTTGCCATAGTAACCATCTTTGCCATAGTAACTATCTTTGCCATAGTAACCATCTTTGCCATTGTAGCCGGGGTTGCCGTAGTAACCGGGCTTGCCGTAACCGTATCCCTTGCCGTAGCCGTAACCCTTGTCATAGCCGTAAGCGTTGTCGGGGTATCCGTATCCGTAAGCCTAAAACCAATGCCAACAGCTGGTAAATGAGAGAAAAGCGACAACAAGAATGTGTGTGTGTGCGCGTGCGCGTGCGTGTGTGTATGTGTGTGTGCATGTCGAAGTCAAAGTCAAAGTCAAAAATTCTTTATTATCTCGTTAAGAGAAATGACAGCGTGGTCTCATACAAGCACAGTACAAACAAGGAAACAGTCATATTCATAACACATAACACAACAGGTGTTGGTGAGCTTTCTTCTTGGCTTGTCTTCAAACAAAGAGAAGTGAAAATTATTCAACTGGTTCAAACCTGGATACAGGGGATTTTTCCTCTCACTTTGCACTAGGCCTTACGGTCTGAACGTGGAGTCTTTCGGATGAGACGATAAACCGAGGTCCTGTGTGCCCATGCACTTAGCACACGTTAAACCCAGTGGCAACGAAAAAGTTGTCATTTGGTAAAACATTTACCCCCCTCTCCTTCCTCATCAGTCACACAAAAATCACATGCAAATTTTTTTTTTAAAGGTGGCGCGCCTCTGGCTGCGACGCGCTCTCCAGGTGGGAGCAACCCGAATTTCACAGAGACGCCTCTGTGACTGTAAAGTACCTAATACCTAATACCTAATACATTCATCTCTGCCAATAGCCAAACAAACACAAACGAAAGAGAAAGGAAGAAAGAAACAAAGAAACACACATTAACAGATATTAGGTGTTAACACGATCGCGGATACTGAGACGTTTTGTTTTCAGTATTAAATCATTTGGGGGGAGGGGGCAGGGGGTGTATTTCACTGTTTCAGTTTTTGTGATCACTTCAGATAGGCCTACTTTCTGTGAAATACAGAAATGAACTACATGTGTATATGAATCTTTGATCTTTTACAATGATGCCTCATTTACAAAACAAAACAAATAATATAGGGTTGGTATTATTTTCACTTCTAATTTCTATGATGGAACATCAGAAATTCAGCCCCTTCTTCATTTTCACAAGGAAAAAAAACCCACAAAAAACTAACTAACAAAAAAATGCCAGACTGTTTCCTTCTTTATTTTGTGCAATGCATCATGCACATCTTTTCTAATTCAAGGAACTTAATTTCAGCTTTCTTATTAAAAAAAAAAGTCCAACCCGATTTATTTTTGTCGCATTCAAAACTATCCCAAAATAATAAATGATGTGATAAGTTTCTGATTAGTTTGAAATTTATGATTTTGACCGAGTTGTGACAAGTGATTTTGATTAGTACTCACAGTGATTGTTTTAACCAGCGAGAGAGAAGAAAACAGACAAAAAAGCAGAGAAAGAGAGAGAGAGAGAGAGAGAGAGAGAGAGAGAGAGAGAGAGAGAGAGAGAGAGAGAGAGAGAGAGAGAGAGAGAGAGAGAGAGAGAGAGAGAGAGACAGACAGACAGACAGACAGACAGACAGACAGACAGACAGAGACAGACAGACAGACAGACAGAGACAGACATCACAGGTCAAATCCACTCACTTTGCCATAGGGGTAGAAGCTGTTGCCGAAGGGGGATCCCTTGCCTCCCTGCAGTCCAAAGCGGTTGCCGTAAGGGAATCCTTTGCCGTAAGCCAATTCCTTGTTGCCGTAATACTCTCCCTTGTATCCGTTAGGGAACCCCTTGCCGTAAGCCAATCCCTTGTTGCCGTAAGTCTCTCCCTTGTAGCCGTTAGGGAACCCCTTGCCGTAAGCCAATCCCTTGTTGCCGTAAGGCTCTCCCTTGTAGCCGTTAGGGAACCCCTTGCCGTAAGGGAATCCCTTGTAGCCGTAACCGTAGTCCTTTCCGTAGAGCAGATCTCCGGCACAGGCCAGACCCAGCAGAGCCAACAGGCAGAGTGCTCTCATCTGAGACAATACAACACAGTAACAGGCAACATGATGATATAGGATAATTCATCACAATGTAGAAATCAAATCCACAAAAAGTGTATGAAATCATATTACAAATGGTGCTGTGGACCAAAAACAGAGCCAACAAACAAAGTGCTCTCATCTGAGAAAATACAACGTAGTGAATAGGCAACATGATGATAATATAGGATAATACATCACAATGTAGAAATCAACTTTAAAAAACGTGTATGAAATCATATTACAAATGGTGCTGTGGACTAAAAACAGAGCCAACAGGCAGAGTGCTCTCATCTGAGAAAATGCAACACAGTAACAGGCAACATGATGATATTATATGATAATTCATCACAATGTAGAAATCAAATCCAAAAAAAGTGTATGAAATCATATTACAAATGGTGCTGTGGACCAAAAACAGAGCCAACAAATAGAGTGATCTCATCTGAGACAATACAACGCAGTAAATAGGCAGCATGATATAATAAACATACAAATATCTTGAACAAAATAAAACATGATATAATAAACATAAAAATATATTGAACAAAATAAAACATAACAATCAATTTACGAATAATAGGAGAGATCCAACAGGGCCAACAGACACAGTGCTCTCATCTGAGAAAATGCAGCACAGTAATAGGCAACATGATATTATTCATCCCAATAGAGAAACCAAAGAGATCATGTCGGGTGCAATGGCTTAGTAAGTGTTTCTTATTGTTCTTATGCTTCATTATTGATCTTGTTCATACTTTTGTGATCATGTTTGTTCAGTGTCTTAAATATGTCCTAGCATGTCTTAACATCATTGCTTTTTATTGCTTATATTTGTGCTTATTATATGCTTTTTATTGCTCTTGTTTGTACTTTTGTGATCATTGTCTGTGCAATGTCTTACATATGTCAAAATGTGTCTTAATATGTGATTTTTATTGCTTATCTTATATTGTTTGTGCAATGTCTTACTATGTGCTTTCCATCGCTCTTTTTATCCTCTTGTGAGTTTATTCTGTTTGTGCAATGCTTTATTATATGCTTTTTATTGCACCTGTTTATGCCTTTGTGCAAGTATGGTATTTTTATGGGTCCTGTTGATGCTTTGATGATAACGCCTTAATATATAACTTATTCTCTTTTTGTGTGATCTTGGTATTTCATCTAATTAATTTTATCTTAGTAGTTAATTAATAGCATAATGTTCTAATAATGTCTAAATTGTATGCTCTGGGAAGATGTTTGTGATGCTTAATATTTCATTGTCTTGTTGTGTTTGTTGATGTGTATTGCACTTGCAACCAAATTTCTCCACGAGAGATAATAAAGTATTCTTGACTTAACTTGAAACTGCAACACGATAAAGTGTGAGTATTGCATCTCAGTATTGAAGACGATAATGACTAGTACAACATGCACACAAAAGCCCATGGAAAGAAGAAGAAGAAGAAGAAGAAGAAGAAGAAGAAGAAGAAGAAGAAGAAGAAGAAGAAGAAGAAGAAGAAGAAGAAGAAGAAGAAGAAGAAGAAGAAGAAGAAGAAGAAGAAGAAGAAGAAGAAGAAGAATGATTGAGAAGAAAGAAAGAAGAAAGATTGAAAAGAAAGAAACAAAGAAAGAAGAAAACTCCCACACTGACCATGTTGCTGGCAGAAGATGGTTCCACGCTGCTCACAGGAAATGACGTCAGACAAGGGAGACAAACAGGGGACGACCTGAACAGCACTTCAGTTTACCTCCCTTATATACCCCTCAGCCTGGATGTGATGTCATCAGTGAGTTCCCTGTTATTTTTATATTTTTGTCAATGCTCATTCCGCTCTATGAGCGACCCTGTGGTAGTAAAATGTTAGGGGGCTGTATATTTTTTAATACTCACCTATTTCTTTTTAGTAGTTCAAAACTTCAGTTCTTTTATGGGTTTTTTCATTATGCAAATGTGACGCTTCCTTGCTTTGTAATCTCTGCCATTTTTACGAAGCGGTTCGTTTTGAATTTGAATTTTGATATACGTGTTGTTCTGTGGTTGCTTTGTGAAAGAAAATGTATGAGAGAAATCAAGTAGATTAGAAAGCACGGACAACGTGAATGAATACCTCTAGAGACAAGATTACTTACTTCATGTGGCAGGAATAGGGCCGTGCCAACAGTGCTGCAGGCACGCGCGCATACGCGCACGCACGCACACGCACACTCACACATACATATACACATACACACACGCGCGCGCGCGCACGCACGCGCACGCACGCGCACACACGCACACGCACGCACACGCACGCACACACACACGCACGCACACACACACACACACATAACATCGAGATCAGTGCGATTCTTCTTCTTCTATATAATTATATCCCAACCGCTAATAAAGGTCTCTGTACACGTGATCTTTTTTTTTTACTCTTTCCGTATGGCAACACAATGATATGCAGTCATAATATCACTTCAATACTATAAGGGAAGAGTAAAAAAAATATATATAAAAAAATGTTCACGTGTACAGAGACCTCTATCATCGGTATAGACATTTGGCCATCAAGCCCTGATTCGCCATCTTTTAAGGTCTGAATGCTCGTCAATATTTTTCACTTTTCCCCCACAAACCGCAGTGATAGGTGTTGATGAAAATATGTTTAACGTCCTCCGGTCAGGAATAGACACATACGGGACATTAATAGATATAAAGACGGTGGGAAGGATTCTGGAGGCAATTCCCAGAGGCAGTGCAACACCAGTAAAATCCCGAATTTTTGGCAATATTAACATTTCTTCCCCTCAACCCAAAACGGTACAAGTGCAGTTGTAGTGCACGCGCACTATAACTTCACTTGCGCTCCAAGTGTCAAGTGTACTATCTGGGACAGAAAATATTGGTGATTGTTTTTGACGGAAAAAGTGATATTTTCATTCGTCAAATCCTCTATAAAGACAACACTTTTTCCGTCTAAGATGGTTCAGATGCCGAATTTTTAACAATACGTATATGTACCAGTATACATCATTACTTGGAAATAAGACGCAGTGATAGGTCATTCATAGTGTTACTTACATATCACTGCGTTGCCATAGGGAAAGAGTGAAAAATGTTTACGTGTATCGAGACCATTACTGACTCACATAACGTCTCTGGGGATAGCACAACGTTTTTGCCATTGGTGAAGAAAGGGTTAAAATGTCTCTATAATTATATTCACTCGTAAAGGTTTAGGTCTTTAACTTGCTTTTACTCAGAGCCTGTAGTCACGAGTGTGGCTAAGACAACTAATCCGGGATGGAAAATGCAAATGAGTCTAAGCTACCAATCCGAATGGCAGTTTAGACTCATTTGCATTTTACATGACTACAGACCCTGGTTTAAGGGTTTTTTCACGGGCAGGTTTTTGTGGCACGTTATTATGCAAATGGACCCGTGTTGGAGGAAAGGGGCTGTTTAGGCGGATTTATGGTCCTTAGCCCTTGATACTATGCAGGTAGCGTTGCG
>CM065691.1:15599959-15609959 GCA_017654935.2 Phymorhynchus buccinoides
ATGTTTCGTTTTTGGGCGGGCAGAATAGCAACAAGAATTCAAGGAAAGAAAAGATATTAATTTGAATGATGAAATCATCCCCATTGAAAGACGGGGTTTTTTTCTTTTCAAAAGACTTAGTTATTTTCAAATCCATCGATTTCAAAGCACACTGTGTCTTAATTCTTTGTGGAAAAACCCCCCCATCATCCGAATGATATTTGAGTTGAATTTTAAATTGAATAGCCATAAATCAAACACATCAGGTTTTTTTGTGTTTATTTGTTCGCTTTATTTTGTGTTTGCACAGATTTTCTTGAAAAGTCTTTTGTTTCGTACAGCAAACCATTGCATTCAATCGCTTGTATTTAACTGTTTGTGCAATGTAAACTACATAACAAAACGATCATGAAACATTTTGTTTTGTGTTTACACTTATTTTCTTTAAAAGTCTTTTGCTTCGCATAGCAAACCATTACATTCAATGGCTTATGTGACTGTTCGGGGAATGTGAACTACATCACAAAGCATTCAAGAAACATTACTTTTGCTTTGTCTTGTGTTGGCAGATTTTCTTTAAAATTTCATGAAACATACTTGATTTACAACATTTATTATTTGTAAAATATAATTGATGATGTCAAAAATGTCTAAGTAGACAAAACCATCGCTACAATCAGGCGAAAATCAATCACAATGGGGGGTTTTCAGGGGAAAAGGTAAGTAAAAAGTATCACTGCAACTGAAGTCAACTCCTCCCAAGAACTACGCTATAACAAAATAACAAAAAGAAATTATGTCCACAAAAATGATGAGAGTATGATACCATCACCAGCATGAATATAAGCGATACATTAAAATACACTAATCATGTTTCTACATACGGTTTTACTGAAGAGTTCGTTTATCCCCGTTTGTTTCCTATCATTATGCATTTTCACAATAATTATCTATGCACCAAATCTTAAGATGAAAAAGATCTATAGGCCTATTCGTTTCACAACACACAAAAACAAGACACCCTTCTGCATCAATTTAAGGGGAAAAAACGTGCTTAAACTGGGTAGAGGGGGTGGGTGGATTATGGGTCAAGAATCAATGGGGGTGGGGGGTGGGGGTGGAAGGGGATGTATGTATAGGGAAACAACAGCAAGAAACAAATCTTTCATTAAAAAAAAACAAAGAACAAAAGAAAAGACTCCGAAGACTTAAAGAAAAGCATAAAAGCCAAACAATAAAATAACACAAAGTTGTAAGCAACGGTTACATAACTTTTAGCAAACCAGCGTTTAACATTTAACATTTCCCTCAGTGAAAACATGGGAGAAAAACTCTAGAAGCAATTCAATGAATAGTAGAGCACCTGTTAATTAAAGAAAAAACCCAATGTGGCTATTAGCATTTTTTTCAGTTGTGAAATTAGTGACAACGATAATGATATCAAGTATCATCAAGGTGATCTTCCTACTCATCATCACCATTATCTTTCCTCCTCTTCTTCTTTTTCCTCCTCCTCTTCTTCATAATAAGTGAAAACTATCAACATCATCACCGGTTTTTTCGTCGTCTTTAAAACCACCATCATCATCCTCACCCCCCTCTTTCCATCTCTTTCTAATCACCAACACTGTCATCCATGTAGTTGTTGCCCCTCCCTTCTTCCTCCTCCTCTTTATCATCATAATATTCCTCCTCCTCCTCCTAATCATCGTCATCATCACCATCACCATCATCCTCTTTCTCATCATCATCACTATCATCAATGTAATCATTGCCCCCCTTCCCCCTCCTCTTTTTCATCATTATACTCCTCCTCCTCCTCCTCCTCTTTCTCATCATCATCACTATCATCAACGTAATCATTGCCCCCCTTCCCCTCTTCCTCCTCCTCTTTATCAATATACTCCTCCTCCCCCTCCTAATCATCATCACCACCATCATCATCTTTCTCATCATCATCACTATCATCAACGTAATCATTGCCCCCCTTCCCCTCTTCCTCCTCCTCTTTATCAATATACTCCTCCTCCCCCTCCTAATCATCATCACCACCATCATCATCTTTCTCATCATCATCACTATCATCAACGTAATCATTGCCCCCCTTCCCCTCTTCCTCCTCCTCTTTATCATCATCACCACTATCATCAACGTAATCATTGCCCCCCTTCCCCTCTTCCTCCTCCTCTTTATCATATACTCCTCCTCCCCCTCCTCATCATCATCACCACCATCATCCTCTTTCTCATCATCATCACTATCATCAACGTAATCGTTGCCCCCCTCCCCTCTTCCTCCTCCTCTTTATCATCAATATGCTCCTCCTCCTCCACATCATCATCATCTGACATCACCACCCTCCTCATCATGATCATCATCTGACATCACCATCCTTCTCATCATCATCGTCAATATCATTTTCCTCTCTGATTCTCAGCCCTGTACGACACTGAACTCTCAGTAATTAATTGCGGCACATTTCTGGCCGTGTTTCCCGTGCCAGCGTGACGTGAAGCAGCACAGCCACCTGTAGTGGTCCGCCTCCACCCCTGCCGGCAGACTGAGGCCACCCCTCTCTCCCATCTTCTTCTTCTTCATCTCTCTGGACACGGCACCAGGCCCGCTGGAGGAGGAGGAGGATAATTTCTGGTGCCACTCGTCCATAAAGCTCTGCAGAAACTGTTGAACTTCCGGTGACGGCAGAGTTGTCTTTTCTTTGCCCTTGGCGGGTTTGGCGATGACGTCATCTGGTTAAAAAAAATAAAGTCAGACTCAGACTCAGAGGCAGAATTAGGCCCAGCACTAGAACTTGTCCCTAAGGGTTTTCCGCCATGAGGACGTAAAACCTCCACTCAACAACAACAGAATTAGAATTCAGAATTAGAAGTACAAACCCTTTCAATTATTGTCGCCAAAGCTTTCTAAGAAATTATTTTTTATAGGATACAAATTACAGAAGGAAACGAAGAGTTTCTAAACAAACCCAAGACAATCATTTGTATTGTATTATCCCATATTTTGTAGTCTGGCAACGTTGTTTGGAAGCATACTTTTGTCACCACATACCGCTAGTCGTCATACACCGTGGTTTGTGCGTGTGTGAAACGCACATGTAGTTATATTCTGGATGGGCTTGTGTGCGTGAGTTTACATGTATGTGTGTGTGTGTGTGTGCGTGTGCGTGTGCGTGCACACATGCGTTTATGTGGGTTTGACAGACACAAGAAAAGAGATACAGCTTGTGGGAATAGCAGTATGTGTATCATGGATATAAAATTACAGTGTGTGACTAGCAGTATGTGGTAACTAAAGTATGCTTCCCATTGTTTTAATAATATAGCTTTCATTCGCATGTTATGAATCGTAGTGGCTTATCATTTATATGACCATCTGACCTTAATTACAATTTCGTTAACATTTTGTTCCACATTTACTTCAACAACAACAAAAGAAAAACAAAAGAAAAAAAGCTATTCTGATTTCTTTGTAATTTACGGAAGTGTCTAAAAATGAAGCTCGACCTCGATTTCATTACATTTTCAACATAGAATCTCTCTCTCTCTCTCTCTCTCTCTCTCTCTCTCTCTCTCTCTCTCTCTCTCTCTCTCTCTCACACACACACACACACACACACACACACACACACACACACTCTCTCTCTCTCTCTCTCTCTCTCTCTCTCTCTCTCTCTCTCTCTCTCTCTCTCTCTCTCTCTCTCTCTCTCTCTCTCTCTCTCTCTCTCTCTCTCTCTCTCTCTCTCTCTCTCTCACACATCTCTCTCTCTCTCTCTCTCTCTCTCTCTCTCTCTCTCTACCTTGTTTGTGTATCAGGTTCATCCATTGGCGAACAGCAGTTCGGAATTCCTTGGGCACTGGCTTGCAAGCCTGGGTTTGGAAATAATAAAACATGAAAAGAAAGGAAGAAAAAAGTGTTAGAAAGAATGATGCGATGTAGCAATGGAAGTTATACATGTATCTATTTCTACAAAGTCTAAAAGACACACGTGACAAAATACGAATTGCACCACACAGTCGGATAAGCAAGTGCCCTGTAAGCATTCGGAGGTGAAAGACATAGTCCCCCTTTTTAACTATAGCCGTGAGGCGAAAGCTGGCTAATGTTTTCAGGGTTGTCCGTCTCTTTGTTCCTGGCTGACGATCTATCTATGTTACCACGATAGCGTTTTGAATGAATACAGGGACTTAGGACTCTCAAAATGTGCACGCGGATAGGTCGTTAGGATATCTAGACCGAGTTCGAAAATGAAGCTCGTTGGTCAAAGGTCAAGGTCACATGAGCCGAAAATGCTGCTACTCGGCTGGTGATGAGTTTTCACGCTCTAGTTTTTTGGGGGTTTGTTTGTTTGGTTGTTTTTTAACCTGCAAAGCTTTTTTTTTTTTTAGGGCCAGCCACACGTCAGCTAAAATCGTACGACTGTACGATACGATTCGATCACGTGATCTCGTTAAGGGCCAGCCACACGTCGCGAATCACATTTTGTTCTTGGAGAATCACACGTGATCGAATCGAATCGTACAGTCGTACGATTTTAGTGGACGTGTGGCTGACCCTTTTGTCCTAATAATAATAAACCCATGCTAGTCTCACACGCCGGATATCATGATTAGCGCCATGATAGAACAAACATGACGAATGGCCGCTCTAGCCCACAATAGGGGAAGACGGGGTAAAAAGCCCATGGGCGGGTAAGAAGCCCATGCCAATTATCTCACGAAATAAAGCAAATTTCAGTCACATTTTGCCCATGAGACGAGTGTTAATGTTTAGCATTCGTCTCATGGGCAAATTTGACTGAAATTTGCTTTATTTCATGAGATAATTGGCACGGGCTTCTTACCCGCCCATGCGCTTTTTACCCCGTCTTCACCTATGCATACATTACTCACAGACTCCACGCAATCAGTATCCTCCTGCTCAGACGCCGAGTTGACCTCCACCAAGGCGGCTCGCTTAGCTCGGCGTCTCAACGCCTTTCTCGCCTCCTTCCCCCCTTCTCCCCCCTCGCTGGTCTCCCCTCCCGTCTCCGCGCTCGACCAGTTGCCCATGGCAACGCACGAGGTCGCGTTCTTCTCGTGCCAGCGGGACAGCAGCCGGCAGAGAAAGTTCACGTGCTTTTTGTCGATGCCCTGGGGGAGGTCCTTCCTCTCCTTCATCCTCATTCTTTTGGCCACGATCAGCGGCGACCTGTTCTCCAGCTTCTTGTCCCACTCCTCGGCGAATTTGTGCACGAAAGCGCGCGCTTCCGGGGACAAGGCGGCGAGAGTGGCCTCCTCTTGTTGCTGATTCTTGGAGTTGTCCTTCTTGGGTTTCTTGTCACCGTGATGGCGGTTGACTAGGAGTCGCGCCGCTTTGGCGAAGTCTTTCTCCACAGCTTTCTTTGCCTGAAAGAAAAAGGGTAAGAAATGGGCTAGGTGGTAGCTTAGACACCCCCATTACATTTTTGCATCAGCATGTCACTGAGAAGCAACATTCCGCCATTCACAAGGAAGGGGTAGGGTTACGGTTTCCCGGCTATTGTCATGAAGCTGGAAGAACTAGAGAGATGAATAAGGGTAAGTAACTCTCTTGCTAATTCAATCCCCCACCAAAGTTATTTTCGGCACCCTACTTCACTATGTTCTCTCTCCTAGCCTCACTATTTCAATCTTTATTTAGCCCAACTTCTACTGAGGCATAACAGTTTGTTCTGTAAGATTAATGTTTTACGTCCTCCCGATCGTTAGAGCATAATGGGACATTGTTCTGTGTTGTATGTTGTTTAAGTGTAACATATTCAAGACTACAGAAGGCTATGTCATTCTTGAATAAATGTTGATTTGCTTGTGCATAATTCTCTCCACCACTGTTGTTGTGTACTGTGTGGGTGGTGGTCATTTAGGCAGACCTGGGTCATCCTTTTTAACATTATTCAAGACTAGAAGGCTATGCCATTCTTGAATGTATGTTGATTTGTTTGTGAGCAACTCTCTACCACTGTTGTTGTGTACTGTGTGGGTGGTTGTCATAATAAGCAGGTCTGGGTCATCCTTTTTTGAGGATGAACTTGGGTCTGTATTGTTGTGGCAGCTACTTTCACTTTGCAGGCGAATCGGTGCCATAAACAACTTTGGTAAAACAAGGGAGTTAATTTACGATAAGTTCCTACCCCTTATTTATTCCACTATGTCTTCCTATGGCTAGTGCCCTCACTTTGCAAGGCGATGGTGTCGAAAATAACTTTGGTGGAGGGAGTTAATTAACGAGAGTTGCTTCCACTTATTCATTTCACTGAGAGAACTAGACTTTGAGATCCAGAGTCGTAAACACATGGGTGCAACGTTTCCAGGTATACAAGGATTTCCTGTTTTTGAATTTTACCAGAAAAGGAATTTCCTTTTTTTTAAATTTGTCAAACGAGATCTTTGTGTGTCTTTGTGTATTTTTCAAAACTTTAAAATTACTATTTGCATAAATTGTGGAAAAAGCCAACTAATAATAATATATCTTCATAAATCGAATACTTTATTCAGATTGTGGCGGTACCATAGCCGATGAGGTTTAACCGAGGCGTGGTTACCGCTACACCTATCTGCATTGTTAAAAACTCGGGACTTTACTGGTGTTGCACTGCCTGCGGGCATTGCCTCCAGTATTGTTCCCACCATCTTTGTATTTACAAATGTCCCATATGTGTCTGTTCCAGACCGAGAGGACGTAAAACACCATTTTTCATTCTTCTAAATCAGTTTTTTTCTTCAGCTGCAGGGGGACATTACCCCTAGAGCCCGGCCTTTCAGGGGTTTTTTAATTTTGTGTAGTTGCACCCGTGTAAACATGAGGGGGGTGGTTAAAGTACAACTTTGCCCAGAAATGTGTTATAAGGCAGGCCTACTCTTGCGTGTGATAGGCTTAACCCTTTCACTGCCAGCCATTTTTCAGCCAAAAATTGCCATTAAATTTACCTGGGTAGAGAACAAAATCCATCTGCAGTATTGGGGATTGTTCTGTTGTGACATATATAAAATAAGGTCTATCCTTACTTCCCAAAACTAAGATAATAGACTTTGGATAATAGACCCCAATTTGATGCCTTTTAGTGACATAGGTGTTAAATCACTGTGGTGATAAAATGCGACTTTGGCGGTGAAAGGGTTAAAGGTCAAAATGACAGCAGCGGAATGGTGTGGTCATAGGGTTTTATTCTAGAAAAGCTTCTGTTTTGTGAGTTAAAGTCCCACTGAAGAGACCGACAAAAATGAATACCACCCATAACAGCTAACATTCGATCAAAACATAAAGCACATTGTAGGGACTGGCAGGACAAACTACACACATGCAAAAGTCGCTATATGACTTTGCACAAGTTAAATTTGAAAATCAATGAAAGGTAAAAGAATGATCTTGCAAGCCACATTTGGATTGAAAGAAAATTAAGATTAGTTTATAACGATCAAAATGTGTGATACCTTTATTAATTAAATCTGTATAAAGGAGAACTATAAAACCACACACAATTGATTTGTTTTTAACACACACACACACACGCGCGCGCCCACGCACGCACGCACACATGCACACACGCGCGCGCGCATATAAGCACGAACGCATGCGCATGCACACACACATGCACACACACACACACAGAGCACTGAGAGAGAGAGAGAGCACATGCACACGCATAAACACAATCTCTCTCTCTCTCTCTCTCTCTCTCTCTCTCTCTCTCTCTCTCTCTCTCTCCTCTCTCCCTCTCATTCAGGTCTTTTTTTCACCCCTACCTTCTTACTGTCCTCAGTATCTGACTCAGCAGACGACTTTTCCTTTTCCTTCGCCCCTTCTGTGTCCGTGCCCTCCTCTTTCCCCTCGTCGTTATCGTCTTCATCATCATCGTCGTCATCCCCGCTGGACCACCCGGCCATGACGGAGCATTTGGCGGCATTTCGGCCATGCCAGCGGCGAAAATATCGGCAAAGCCACAGGTAGTGGTCCCTCTGAAGATCAGCTGATAATAGGAAACATCATCCATAGGTAAACAAGCGCGAAATCGCAATAGTTTGTGGCACGCGGTCTATTTTTACCACTCCAATCATGAGTTACCTCCCCTGGCTTTTCAATAATTTTAATCTGTAAACCAGAATGTTATCTCTGCACCATTTCGTAACTTTTTATATCTTTTGGAAAACATTTAAAACTATGTATCCTACTTATACTCATCGAAAGAAGCACCGCATACTCGTCGTGTCTGTTGTAGTGTCTGTATTACATATGTTTATTATTTTGTACGCTTTTAAAATACATCATTTTAAAGAGCGGCCAGAAGTGTAGCCTCGATTTGAAGTGCGACAATTTTGTCAAAATGTGCGACAATTTTGGACCGACAGACCGACCGACAGACCGACCGACTGAGCCACAAACAAAAAGTAAAGGTGTCCCATAGCCTGTCGGCCGTAGGGGCAGTGAACTGTTAGAGGTTCACCGTGTCAAGGGCACGGCATCATGGAAGGCGGAGCCCGTCCCTCTCCTTCCGCCCGCCTCTTAACCTTCCCTAGAACGAATCAGGTACCCATTCACTGCTGGGTGGACAGAGAGGGTTTTCAGGCCAGAAAAATCCGACTCCCAGCTGGACTCGAACCCGCGACCTTCCGCACCACAGCCGAGCGCTCTAACCACTCGACCACGGGCCCCTGACTGAAGTTTTTGCTTAACGTCCTCCCAGTCAAAAGACCCTAATTATGGGACATTACTATTTATACAGTTATGAAAGAAAAGATAAAAGTGATTTTCCTATAGATGCAGATTTAACACGGGCCCCTCTAAGAGATTAAGCTTATATATATATATAAGCTTTCAGTGTTCTCTCTCACTCTCTGTCGCTCTCCCCCCCCCCCCTCCCCTCTCTCTCTCTCTCTCTCTCTCCCCCCCCCCCCCCCTCTCTCTCTCTCGCTCTCTCTCTCGCGCGCGCGCATCGATATATTTCTCTCCTAAACTCACAACTTAACTTTCTCTCTCTCAAAGTTAATATATATATATATATATATGTAAAACACTAGGCTAAGACTAACACTGTGATTTTGTATGATAGCACATTTGCCGGCATTTCGGCTATGTCAGCGGAAGAAAATATCGGCAAATCCACGAGTCCCTCTGAAGATACCCTGATAATTAAGAAACATGAACCAAAACTCGAGGGGTGTTTACCATAAAGTAGGCCTACTATCTTCTTCTTCTTCTTCTTCTGCCTAGTTCCGTCGCGACTATTGCCAGCATTGGTACCTGCGACGTACTGATCCTGATCTGCGTTCCTAGGCCATATGGCCATAATGAGTAAGATACGTATGCGTCCGGTTTTCAGTTTTCAATGGTCTCCCCGCTGCGTACAGCCGACACATTCCGATTTTGGAGGAACTCAAAAGAGAAAACATTTGGAAGATTTTTTATTTAAAGGCAGGAGAATAGGCCAATATTCATCAAACACAATTCCTTCCTCCCTACCTGGCAGCTTCCTCCTCCTCTTCCTCATCCTCTTAGCCACCAGGGAAGGCCTCTTGACCTTCAGCATGGCGTGCCAGTCCTCGGCCACCTTCTGGATGAAGGACTGCACCTCTGGGCCCAGTATGGCCACCTTGGCCCCTTCTTCCTGGCCACCCTGGCCATCGCCGGTCGCTGGGGGTTGGCCGTCCGTCTTGTGGATCCGCTTCATCAGGATTCTGACGGCCTGGCGGAACTCCCTGGCCACTTTTTGTTGTTGCTGGTTGGAAGGCTGGAGAAATAGAGCAGGCGGCGCCTACAGTTATTACGTTGGCTTCAGAAAGCCAGCCCTATCAGAATGTATCGAGAAAGTTAAGTTGTGAGTATAGGAGAGAAATATATCGATGCGCGCGCACGAGAGAGAGAGAGAGAGAGAGAGAGAGAGAGAGAGAGAGGGGGGGGGGGAGAGCGACAGAGAGTGGGAGAGAACACTGAAAACTGAATGTTTTATTGTATATTGACCTTAGCCACAATACAAGGAATCGGGGCGAAA
>CM065691.1:15612459-15619959 GCA_017654935.2 Phymorhynchus buccinoides
CCTCCGTGGGGATACCAGAGGGGGGGTCTTTCGTACAAATAGTCCCCCCACCTTCTGGAAGTACTGTGCTTGTAAATTCCTCTAATCTGTCATTCTCTTTGACTCTGCCTTTTCCTTTTGCTTACTGTCATCTGCTGATATTCTCCTGTCTTTTTTCTATAAATTCTTACAAAGATTTCTTCAGCCGAAGTCGGACATGCTGGGCCTAACTATTTCTTAGTTGGCGCATAACGGCAGTATGACGCACATAATTTCGCGCACATAATTATCTGTGTGTGTGTGTGTGTCCGCGTGTGTATGTGCTTGAGTGTGCGCGTGCTCATGCGCGCGGCGTGTGTGTAATTGTGTGTCTGTTTGTCTGACCGTCTTTGGGTGTTTGTGCCATTTTGATTTCCCATTCTTTATCCTATATTATGTTAAATAGTATTATATGTTGTGTTATATGTGTATATTATATGTT
This sequence comes from Phymorhynchus buccinoides, assembly GCA_017654935.2. Classification (NCBI taxonomy): domain Eukaryota; kingdom Metazoa; phylum Mollusca; class Gastropoda; order Neogastropoda; family Raphitomidae; genus Phymorhynchus; species Phymorhynchus buccinoides. Next base: position 15,612,920 of record CM065691.1, read on the forward strand.
CATATTGTTAACGCCTAGGGCGTTGAATTGATTAGGCTGGCTAAATGTACACATAATAATAATCATAATGACGCATCTACGCTCATATGACAGGAAACTGTCTGAGTGAACGAAGAAGAAGAAAAAGAAGAAGTCAGCCAAGCAACCCACCCACCTCTCATCGGCGTCAGTGTCTCCGCTGGACCATCCGGCCATGACGTCACACTGCCCCGCGTGACGCCGGTGCCAGCGACCAATCAGACGCAGGAGCCACAGGAAGTGGTCCCTCTCTAGTCCCGGAGGAAGGGTCCGTGTCTTCATCCGCATCCGTTTGGCCGCGACGGTGGGCCGTTGGGTGGACAGTTTGCTGTGGTACTCCTCCTGAGTCTGGGGAGAAAATAAACAGCAGTAGTAGGGTAAGATGGGGTAAAAAGCGCATGGGCGGGTAAGAAGCCCACCCCAATTATCTCATGAAATAAGAAAATTTCAGTCAAGTTTGCCCATGAGACGAATGCTAGACATTAACGCTCGTCTCATGGGCAAAATGAGACTGAAATTTGCTTCATTTCATGATAATTGGGGTGGGCTTCTTACCCGCCCATGCGCTTTTTACCCCGTCTTCCCCTAGTATTAGTGGTAGTACATTGTAACCTCCATTGTAAGACCTTCAAATATCCTCCAAAATTAGGTCTTATAAGGGAGGGGTCTTATCAGGGAGGTAAGTTTAATACTTACAAAGGACAATCAGAAAAGTAGGTCTTATATGGGAGGGAGTCTTATAATGGGAGGTCTTATAAGGGAGGTTCTACTGTAGTAGTATTTGGTATTTGGTACTTGCTACTTTGCAGTCACAGAGAAGTCTCTGTGAAATTCGGGTAGCTCCCACCTGGAGAGTACGTCGCAGCCAGAGGCGCGCCACCCTTTTTTTTCATGTGTGTTTTGTGTGACTGATGAGGAATGAAAGGGGGGGGGGTAAATTTTGACCAAATGACAACGTTTTCGTTGCCACTGGGTTTAACGTATGCTAAGTCAAAAGTGCATGGGTACACGGGACCTCGGTTTATCGTCTCATCCGAAAGACTCCACGTTCAGACCATAAGGCCTAGTGCAGAGTGAGAGGAAAAATCCCCTGTACCCAGGTTCGAACTCGGGTTTACTGTGCACGAGGCGAACGCGTTACCTCGCTGCCACTGTCCTCTCTTACATACAACGACAAACTATACCTTTTGAATGAAATCCCGGATGTCCGGCGACAGCTGAGCCAATGAAGCGCCACCTGGATGAGTTTCGTCCCCTGGGTCACCTTGCCCTTGCCCTTTCTTGTGCAGGCGGCGAATTAGTGCACGTGCACCAATGCGGTACTCTTTGGAAATCACCTGAAGATGTAAAGAAAGAAAGACAGAGAGAAAGAAAGAAAAGAAGATTCAGAGATGTAGAGAAAACAATGTGAGAGAGAAAGGAGTAAGACAAAAAGGGGTGGGATGGGGTGGGGTAGATAGACAGAGAGTGAGTGAGAATCAGACAAGAGACGGAACAGAGCAAGCAAGAAAGAAAAACAAGCTTTAGGCATTTTCATTTATTATACGCCAATATGAATTATATTCGGTACTGACTATGTTAAATTCTTAAACTTGCTCCAACAACACTCCATGTTCAAATAAAAAATTGTTGTGTGTTTTCTTTAATGGAAATAACTCTATAGTGCATTAGGCCTAGTCATCTCATGATCAATCATTTTTATGTTCGCCATTTTTCATGTGTGTGTGTGCGTGTGTGCGTGCGTGCATGTGTGTGTGTGTGTGTGTGTGTGTGTGTGTGTGTGTGTGTGTGTGTGTGTGTGTGTGTGTGTGTGTGTTTGCGCTGTGGTGCAATATTGATGTGCAGGTTAATATGAATTCAACAGCTTGTATGAATTGATGTTAAGGGCAGGCCACACGTCCACTAAAATCGCACGACTGTATGATACGATTCGATCACGTGATCTCGACGCGCCAATCACATTAATTTTGTTCTTGGAGACTGCGTGATCGAATCGTATCGTACAGTCGTACGATTTCAGTGGACTTGTGGCTGACCCTTGAATATGTAAGCTTCTGTTTCCTCCACCAAGGTGGTGTTTAAAAATATAAAAAAAAGAAACGTATACTTTTAAACCCCCTCTCTTAGGATGTCAAAATGCTGGAAGGATGTAACCAAACTATTGGAAAATGCTCACTTGCTTAGTTGCTTCACGTTGTGCATGTCGGGTTAAAATTCCTAGCTCGTTAAAATTCCTAGCTCGCTATACTATAAGACTGACTATTTGCGGCATTTTGCGACATTGAGCATGAACGACACATTTCAATTTTTTCTAGGGTTAGGGTTCCTCCTACTTTCAAGTAACGAAAAAGTGAAATTTGTGGTTGTCGCAAATAGTCACTCTCATAGTAGCGAGCTAGGAATTTTAACGAGCTAGGAATGTTAACCCTACAGTGCACGCATCGAGCGCTAGTCGGGAATTTTGTTTTGGGATTTTTTTGTTGAAATTTATGAAATTTAAAACGAATTTTACAGTACAAATTCTTGCTTTTTCTATCCCCTTCACTGTTGGAGAAAATTTGAGAAACTATCTCCATTGTTTGTAAAATTTTAAAATTAAAGATAGATTAGACTCAATCCGCAACAATAACAAAAGATCTAGAGCTATGTCTTTCCTGGCTTGCTTAAAGGTGCACCCTGACGGATGAGTTTTTTTTGCAAGAAACACGTCGAGATCACCAGAAAGACAGCCTTTTCAAGGATCGGAACACTCACTTTGCTCTGATTTCCTAGAAATTAATCCGTCAAAACGGCGATTCCTCCTTGGCGGAGATGCCGGAGAGAGTAGCCATTTTGGATGGGGTGGGTGAAGGTCACTTATTGTGGTTGAAGCGTTTTTTTTTGTAGTGCAATAAAAAAAAAAAATTGGAGCTGTTTCATTTGTTGTGAGCGAAACTCCTTTAGATAATCTGTATAAAATTTTAAAAAAGAAAAAAAGGATTGTATTGTGAACATTTCGTGCAAACGATTTGGTCTAAACGCAGGCGGCCATTAGAAAAGAGACGGCACACGCCTTCTCTTTGGGTGAAAGAATTTGACTTCCAGCACCTCCGCCAAGGAGGAATCGCCGATTTGACGGTTTGATTTCTCGAAAACCAGAGCAAAGTGAGTGTCGCAATCTCTGTAAAGGGTGATTTCCTCTTGATCTGGACGTGTTTCTTACCCAAACCTCATCCGTCAGGGTGGCCCTTTAAAACAACCCTTCATTCCAAGGCTATGACGTCAAAAGTTAGGATATCATCAATGACACCCCGCATAGTCGACACGGGGTCAAGGAAAGAAACGTGCTAAGGGCCAGCCACACGTCAGCTAAAATCGTACGACTGTACGATACGATTCGATCACGTGGTCTCCAAGAACAAACGTGATTCGCGCTTCCAGATCACGCGATCGAATCGCATCGTACAGTCGTACGATTTTTAGTGGACGTGTGGCTGGCGCTTTAAATAGAATCGTCTACTGTCTTACATTCGGATATAACGCCTTTATAGGTTTTTATAAATAAAAAAGAGAACACTATTTTAACCTAGTAGCCTTGGATTTTAATACAACAGGGAGGGTTGTATCTAGGCAAAGTTACTAAAGAATTTTAAGATAAAATTTTATACATACACAGTTACTTATCCGATGCCTAATGACATTTCTAACTATTTTTAAAATATTTTAAAAAGGATGCTCCCCATTTCAAAATCAAAATCTTGCGCTTTTAGAATCCTTCCCCCACACTTCTTTATGTTTGTCTATGTTATTGTATATGTCCCTTTTTATTTTTGTATCGTCTTTTGTTTATTTACAACTAACAAATGTCCCATATGTGCCTTCCCAGGTCGAGAGGACGTAAAATTCCAGACTGTCTTACATTCGGATCAGACAAAGCGCTCCTTTTCCTCCTCCCGACTTTTCGCCGAAATTTTCGGCCAGCACGGGCGAATCGGACTCGCTTACTGCCCTTTTTCGCCGCGGTTTCGCTTTCCTCTCCCGCCGTCTCTGCTTCGGTTGTCTCTGTATCAGAAACGCATGTAAACATGTGATTTCACGTTTACGTAGTTTATCATTAAAACAAGAGGCAAAGCCTGCAAGGCTCACGTCTGATTTTTATTACTATAGCAGGCATGGGAATTCCCATGACAATTCCCATGCCTGTATACACAGTAAAATAAAATTATTTCTATGCACCCCTACCCCTTTCTTTAAAATTTAATTATATGTATGCGCATGTAACATAGTGGAGCCCTATTTTTATTTTTGGCAAACAAGTAAAATTGAAAAGCATATTGACCAAGCTTTCAGAAAAAACATAGTGACCAATCCCCCCCCCCCCCCCCGCCGGGGTAAGGAGGGTCTACGGACACATGTAGTAGGCCTAGTCTTTGCCTGTGGGTCTAAGCCTCCTACTCTTAGAAAATTAATAATTGAAGTTGCGTGATCTGTTACTGTTTTAAACTGATCATCTACATTTCTGTAAGATATTTTATATTAGTCCTAATATTTTATTTTCGTTTCGTTAATTCCCCCCCCCCCCCCCCCCCCCTCTGCCACAAAGCAAAGGTCAAGGTCACAGCCAGCAAGCTCATCCATGTTTATCTTCCCCTGTACAGTCTTTGCTCATGGTGATCAATCGTCTAGGACTAACAAAGGATTCGTACGTCGAAGGCAGTGAAATCGACGAACCCTGGAATTTCCGTATTTTTTTTTTCAAGACTGAAATGAATGTGGGCTAAATGTTAAGTACGTCGTCTTGATTATGAGGTAAGGCATGGACTCTAGGCCTAGGCCTTGTTGCCGGAAGTGCAGTAGGCTAAGTTATGCGCAGAGATGATGCGCAAATGAACACGAACAACCGTTACTCAAAGGCGCAAATAAAGCTAAACAACCGGGCCGTCAACGCACACACTCGGTACATCCATTTGTTACAGAAAATATAAGTTGACGACGTTAAAATGTTCCTATTTGTACACACCTGCAGTCTTGTGTTTCTTTTTAAAGAGCGTTTTTGTATATCTAATGGAGAGTCTTCTTTCCAGTATGTATCTCCTACTCGGTACAACACAACAGTTACAGTAATCTCTGCAACAAATGATTTTCTTTCTTTTGTTCCTTACCGATGTATCTGACTGCTTTGATCGCCATGACTTGAAGGCTCACGTCAAAATCAAGTATCCTGCTAACTTTAACCCTCTAACATCTTATGTTTTTTTGAGAAAATGACAACGTTAAAGTTTCAGTGGAGAGTGAGAGTCTTCTTTAGTTTGAAGAGTGTGACTGAGTCAAGGTTAAAGGTTGCACAACAGTAATCTCTGCAACAAATGATTATCTTTATTTTGTTCTTTATCAATGTATCTGACTGCTTTGTTCGTCGTGACTTGAAGGCTCACGTCAAAATCAAGTATCCTGCTAACTTTAACCCTCTAACGCCTTATATGTTTAGAGAAAATGACAACGTTAAGGTTTGAGTTAAGGTTAAAGGTCGGGGCCACGGACGCAACACACACACATACACACAACCGAACATGTACGATACTATAGACTCACTTTGTTTTAAAAAACGACGTGAGCCAAAAACAATTGATTTCTTTGTGCAGTGGAACCTCCCTTAGAAGACCACTGTTGTGATAAATAAGTACCTGTCATTAAATATCTACCTCTCGCATGCGAACTGTACCCAACTAACCCTAACCCTAACCCTAACCCTAACCCTATCCCTAACCACGGAAAGAACCAAGAAATAGAGCAGGAGGGTGTAAATCTACATATTTGCCGAGAAATCGATGTACAAATCCATGCACTTAGTTTTGTAAAATTCACAATGGCGGACAAACAAACGATTCTGATTGGCTACGCTAGGACTACTTCCGGCTAGGACTACTTATCTCATAGAGGTAAAAATACACCGCCACACCTCATTTTGGATTTTTGAAGTTCTTATAAGGGAGGTTCCACTGTACAAACAAATCAATATAAGACCTACCTTCTTTGTAAGTATTAAGATTACCTCCCTTATAAGACCCCTCCCTTAGAAGACCTCATTTTGGATGATTTTTGAAGTTCTTATAAGGGAGGTTCCACTACTTACAAAGAAATCAAATAGGAGAGACTTATGTTCTTTGTAAGTCCATTAAGCCATTACCTCCACCAAGGTTGATGTGTACTGTGTGAGTGAGGGTCATATACGTAAACCTAACACATCCTTTTTTGAGGATGATGCTAATAATGAATGAAATAGAAACACCCGGAAGTGCTTATAAGGGAGCCACGGGTCTTATAAGAGAGAGCCCTGCTCCAGCCTTGGAAGTCCGTGTTGTGTTACTTAGCAGGCACACAAGGGCAATTGTCTACAGGCGATAGGCTAGGTCTTGGTGACCATCGGATACGATACAAGGGAGTCTTGCGAAATGTGGGATGGGTGTCCAGTCCATTTTTCATGACGCCACTCAGAAACCAGAACGCTCCAACAGCCCCCAAAAAGGACAGTTGATGTGTACTGTGTGAGTGACGGGTCATATACGTAAACCTAACACATCCTTTTTTGAGGATGATGCTAATAATGTATCAAAAAAAAAAGGATGAAATAGAAACACCCTGCAGTCAGGTGCTAATGGGACCCAGTCAAGATCGCACCAGCTCTTACGCCCGGTTGGTGTCGTGATCCCATCAAAGAGAGAGCACTTCGTTGTCTCCCTGCTCCATGCCTTGGAAGTTGCGTGTTGTGTTACTGACGGGAGCAGGCTAACACAGGGGACATTAGCCCATTAATGGGATGAGCAAAGGCATCATAGCTACTCCCGGCTTGGTGACCATCGGTAAGAAATACGATAAACAGAAGAGAGTCCTTGCGAAATTACAAGACTCCCCATCAGTGTACCAGTTCAGGATTATTTGACATGACTGCAGAGCCCACCGGCAAAAGACACCCACTCAGAAACCAGAACGCATTCCAACACTTTTGTCCCCTATAAAGTTCGACAGGCGAAGGCCAGTGCATC
>CM065691.1:15624959-15647459 GCA_017654935.2 Phymorhynchus buccinoides
ACAAGGTCAGCTGTGTTCCCCAACATCCCTACAACAAATCTAAGCTTTCTCCCTGCTTCTACCCAGCAAGGTTTAGCAAATTCTGTTTTTTGGAAGCTACAGGTTTCAGCCTCCTGTCTATTTCCACTACAGAGAAAAGTTCACTTCAAAGATGTCAGGGAAAACGTTGAACAGTTTGTTTATCGCACCATCATCATCTATCATCATTATCATCATCATCATCACCATCATCACCATCAACGTCAGCATTATCATCATCATCGTTAGTTTTCCAGTACAGAGAAAAGTTCTCGCCGACGATGTCAGGGAAAACGTTGAACAGTTTGTTTAGCACATCATCATCACCACCTTTCCAATTAATAGCGAGAAAGTGCACTCAACGATGTCAGGGTGTGTGTGTGTGTGTGTGTGTGTGAACAATTTAATGATAATCATCATCATCATCATCATTATCATCACCATCCTCACCTTTCCAGTACAGAGAAAAGTTCACTCCAACGATGTCAGGGAAAACGGTGGAGAGTTTCTTCAGCAGCCGCTGGTAGAGGTCCGCTTTGACGTCATCGCCAGCCCGCGTCACCGTGAAGCGTCTGACGTCAGGAGAGGTGCCAAGTTCAAGGCCCTCGGGGTACTGCAGCACGGCCTTCACCTTCAACTGCCTGGCTGCCATGGTAGAGAGCAAAAACGTCAAGCTTAACCGTGGAAATTCAAAGTCCAAAACTTGCTTAAATTAACGCTTTCTCTTGTTTACAAACGCTGCACTACTGTTTTACGTTCTCCAAAGGATTTCAAGGCAAGAGATTTTGTACTGTTTCTGCGAATTCTTCGCCTTTTCTTGTCCCTGTTCTCTTTTCATAGAATGTTTTTTCTGTATGAGCAGTGTGATTGTTGACTCAAGTATTTATATGTGGCTGTATCATTTCCCAAAAATGATGAAACTCGTGTGCAAAAAACCAAGGGCTGAGCTTTGACGCAGATGTTGGCTGAGCTTGATGAGTCAGAGGCACGCGTTCATCATGTGTCGATGATGGTGTGTGTGTGTGTATGTGTGTGTGTGTGTGCGTGTGTGTGTGTGTGTGTGTGTGTGTGTGTGTGTGAATGTGTGTGTGTGTGTGTGTGAGAGAGAGTGTGTGTTTGTGTAAGTGTGTGTGTACACGCGCGCGCGAGCCTCTGTATGTGTGCGTGCGTGTGTGCGTGCGTGCGTGTATGTGTGTGCGTGCGCGCACGCGCACGTGTGTCGTGAGCTTTGGTGGAATATTGATGCAAGGGTTTATATGGACAGAGCAGCTTGTATGCATTGATATTTTGTTTCTTCCAACAAGCTAGCTATGCCTACATTCTTGTCGATACACCAGCAGCTGACGCTACAGGTTTGAAGAGCGTTGCTTTTCGAAAAAGTTGTAGTCCCCCCCCCCCCCTCCCCCCCCCCCCCCCCCCCCCCCCCCCCCCCCCCCCCCCCCCCCCCCCCCCCCCATGTTTACGACTCTTGATCTCAACTCTGGTTCTTTCAGTTTCATGACAATCACCCTAGGTTGATCAAAAACCTACTACTTCTACTTCTTCTTCTTCTTCTGCGTCCCCAGGCCATAAGGCCATAATGGGTAAGGTACGTATGTCTCCGGTTTTCACTTTTCACTGGTCTCCCCGCTGCGTACAGCCGACACATTCCGATTTCGGAGGAGCTCGAAAGGAGAGAAATTATTTGGAGGATTTTATTTTTGAAAAAAGGCAGGAGAATGGGCCAATACGTCAGAAAGATAGTAGATGATAGAAAGCAAAGGGAAAAGGCAGAGTCAAAGAGAGTGGCAGATTAGGGGAAGTTTCAAGCACAGAACTTCCAGAAGGTGGGGGAATTATTATTTTACGAAAGACTCCCCCGTTACTAAAACGGCAGAATGTTGCCTCTCACTGCTCTGTTACAAATCCCTGAACGGTCTGGCTCCTTCTTATCTCACTGATCTCCTGAACCTTTACACACCTTTTAGACAGTTACGCTCCTCTTCTAACACTTCTCTCCTCCAGATCCCTCGTTACCGCACCAAGACCCTTGGCGAACGCTCCTTCTCTTTCCAGGCCCCCTCCTCTTGGAATAGACTCCCTTTACCTCTCCGTTCTGCCAACTCCCTTTCTTCATTTAAGTCTTCTCTCAAAACTACTCTTTTCAAATCATAGCCTGCTATATTTCTTTTCAAAGTACTGTGCCCCTTCCATCCGCGTGTGTTTGTGTGCATGTGTGTAGTATGTGCGTGTGTGTTGCGTGTGCGTGTGTGTGTGTGTGTGCGTGCGTGCGCGCGTGTGGTGCGTTCGTGTGTGTGTTTGTGTGTGTGTGTCTGTTTNTCTGTGAGTGCGTGCGTGTCTGTGTTTAGTGCGTGCCTGTGTGCGCGCGCGCGTGTGTATAATATATTTTTGTCGTTTCTTTATTTATATTGCTTGCTGGTTTATTCATTTATTATTGTAAGCGCTTAGGGCTTTTTTAAGATTAGGCGCTATAAATGCTAATTATTATTATTATTATTATTAAAATGTTCAATGCGGAAAAAAATGTCATGGGTGTGTTCAAATTACAACTTAGTCTGTTACTCTTTAGCAGAGCTTCTTTCAAACTTCATGGGCCATATGAACACTGCTTACAGAAAATGATGGGTCGATTTCCAAAATAACGGGCCAGTTACGTACTACACTTAAATTATATCGTAATCTTCATCGGTCCAAATGACCCCTGGGTGCACAAAATGAGGGGTCATATCAATGACAATACGGGTCAATGACCCCGGGCCCGCTGACAATCTGAAGCTCTCTGCTTTAGTGCACTGTATCAAGGCATGCTTGTTTGAATCTGACGCTTTGTGGCGCTCTGGGCAAGCCCTGCCCGTTGGGTCTGATCGTTGGCAGCGCTTCAAGCGCTCTGTGACACCTCTAAGAGTTTGTTCACGGCAGTTAGAAGCTACATTGTCGGACTCGACATTTCGCGTTTTGCGAGCAGCCGTGAAGTTGGTTCTTCTTCTTTTTCTTCTTCTGCGTTCCCAGGCCATATGGCCATCGTGGATGAGATACGTATGTGTCCGATTTTCAATTTCTACTGGTCTCCTTTAGGCTTTGAGCCAGGGGGGTCCATCGGTACCACCTGAGCTAACTAGCTCTAATGTATATTTTTCATAAGCCCATTGCTCCTAGATTGTAAAAAAGTATGATAATACTTCAGGGTACACAGCTTTCTATGTGTTATCACATTACTTTCTAATGCGCCAACGCCGGTCGTACATTTTGAGGGAAGTGCAGTTTGATCATCAATTGAAATGTGATAATGTTACTAAAATCAACCAAACTTTGCTTAAACCATGCCACAATAAGTCTTTCTGTTAGAAATATCAAACGCTAATGTGAAATAAGCTCCTTCTTACTGAATCACATTAGATGCAAGCTGCGTTTGAATCACTGCTGGAACAGCCCGTGCTGACAAATGTGTTTCACTTGTGGAATGACTTTCTGAACTACTTGCGTCAAAACAACGGAGAGCTCTCTGCCTTCTGGATGACGTACGTTGACATCATCCAGGACATCTTGTTGGGCCTGCTTCGAGCCTCTCACAAGGGAGACCTTGATCTGCATCTTCACGCCATCCGACTGATGATCCCTTGGTGCTTTGCGTATGACAGACTGAATTACGCAAGATACCTCCCTGCATACTATACGCAAATGACCAATCTTCCTGCCACTCATCCAGAGATCTACGAGGCTTTCAAAGAAGGCAACTTCAGTGTTCAACTCACAGAATCCAATCCCTTTGGCCGCATACCTGTTGACCAAATAACTGAAGTAACTGTGAACAGGGACACCCAGACAGTAGGTGGTACCACCAGGCCAGGTTCAGTCTGAAGCCTGGAGCTGTCAGCAGATATTACCTCACAGCTGAGCACAGGAGTGGCTTTCTGGCCAAACTCAGGAACATGGTTCAGCACAACAAACGTGGCATTGATCATCCTGATCTCCAGAAATCGAGGCGAGAACAGGACGAAGAGGCAGTCACTGCAGTGGAAGAAACACTTTACAGTTGGATCAATCCCTTTGAGAGCAACCTTGACTTGATCAGTGTTTCAACAGGGACTGCTGCACCGAAGGAGGTTGCCGAGGATCTCAAGAACGCGCGCACAAAAGGAGAAACTGCTTACGCCACATTCAAGGCAGAAATACTTGAGACAGATCCACCAGTAATGAAGTTCCACGATCCCACGAAGAAGAGTTCTCTAAAGACATTTCGATCAGCTGCAAAAAAGAGGCAGACAAAATGTGCTGATGGCAGATCAGTTATCTTGAAAGCTGACAGATGGTTGTTTGGGAGAATGATCGTCATGGGACAGAAAAGATATCTCAACATGAAAGACGTGCTGTGCTTTCCTCTTGGACCACTCCCCTGGTCACTGGCTGCACCTGATGGAAGCCTTCGAAACACCAACAAAGCTGCCTTGGCCAAAAGCATCAGGAAGAACGCTCCACTGGCTGACTCACTCCCTATCCACTCTGCCACCTTAATCGATGGAATGGCCCTTGTCAAGCGAGCCAAGTTTGATGGCCAGCAGCCAACGTTTGATGAAGTTGCTGATCGTATCTTCTCAATGGCCATCAGTGAAGCGTCAATGAGCACCAGAATGGACATTGTCTTTGACACATACCAGAAGCTGTACAATGAAAGGGCCAACAGGGGTGGGATCGCAGGACTACAGGTACAAAACATTGCACTTGGTCAGAAGAACAAGCAATGGCGTAAATTCCTGGCGCAAGAGGGAAACAAGGTGAGCCTGATCAAGTTTTTGGTCCAGGATTGGAGAAGCGAGAAGTATCTGGAGAAGCTTGGCAGCCTTTGCAAAGTCCTCTTTGTCACCTGTGAAGAGAAGTGCTACCGATTCTCAGCTGTCAGATGTCGTGAAGTGCCTGAGCTGGAATGCGTCCAGGAAGAAGCTGATAGCCGTCTCCTTCTACATGCTGCTGAAGGTGAATGTGAAGCTGTGATGATCAGCTCAAATGACACAGATGTCTTTGTATTGAATCTAGCCTTTTGCAGTGCTATCAAAGCACTGATGTACCAGAAGAGTGGAACAGGCACCCGCACACAGCTGATAGACATTGGCAAAGTTGCATCCTCTCTGGGACCTTCTGTTTGTGCTGCTCGTCCAGGGATGCATGCATACACTGGCTGTGACTCTGTCAGTTCTTTCGCAGGAAAGGGAAAACTGGCAGCACTGAATATGTTGAAGTCCAACGAAGAGGTGCAGCAGGCTTTCTGTGACCTTGGCAAAGACTGGGAACTGTCCCACGAATTATTCGAGAAATTGGAAAAGCTCACTTGCCAACTGTACGCACCAAAGCAGCCAACATCTGGAGTCAACGAGCTCAGATACCAGTTGTTCTGTGCGAAGAACGGAGATATTGAATCTCACCAGCTGCCTCCCTGCCAGGACTGCCTGCTGAAACACGCCCAGAGAGCCAACTACCAAGCTGGATTATGCCTATGGCGATGCTGCCTTACAGGCGATCCAGTCTCCTGATCCAGCCCAGAGTGGGTGGAAAATTGAAAACCAGGATGGCGAGGATATTCTAGCGGTAGACTGGATGAGCGTCCAGCCAGCACCTGACGCCATTCTGGAGCTGCTGGCGTGCACATGTCCCAAAACGTGTGACATCAAAGACTGTGTCTGCCTCCAGAATGGGCTAAAATGCACAGACATGTGCAAAGTGAAAGACTGTGACAATCAGCCACCTAGCGATGACACTGCTGTGCCAAACTTTCTCGATGAGGATGATGATGATGATGAACATGATGAAGAGGACTAAACTGTTTGTGCTGGGGGTGTGGATGGAGTGGGAGTGGGGGTGGGGCTTAAAATGTTCTTGACCATTGTCAAACTCATGTGTGCATTTGAACAAGTAACATTCAGAGACTCTAAATTGGAATAAGCAGGTGTGGCGTGTACGTGACAGATGATGACGATATGCTATGATAACAAATTTGAACATGTATGTATGAAGATCAAAGTGTTAATATAATAGTATTTGTTTTATCTTTCATTGTATCATAGTGGTTGTCTAATGACACACTTAAGGGTAAATGTTGATGTGTTTGCAAATGAACAAAAAGATCTCCCACCGAGATGTTTGTGAATAAAAAAGGAATACAGTAGTCAGCACAATACTTAATAATAAACATCAAATTGCACTTTTGAGGTGGGGGGTTTCTGGGAGCAACATCCACTGATACAATGTCTGAGAAGTTTTCCTTAGTTTGGCTCAGTGATTTCATCAAAAATGACAGTCTACATTCCCTATGCTCGTATTTTAACGAAATACGGATGACATTAAATATAACGTGTTAACACAGCATAAGCTGTGCGTCACCAAATGTTATCATAGATTTCCAAAGTCTAGGGGTATTGAAGATATAAAAAATCCATGTTTGAACTGGTTAGCTCTACTGGTACCAATGACCCCCATTTGAGGGTCTCAGCTCAGAATCTACTTGCAACATTCAGCCAACACATTCCGATTTCGGAGGAATTGTGAAGTTTGATTGGTTGACGTTGCTTCCATCAGGTTGACAATCATACACCATTTCGGTTGCATTTAGCTTGTCCTTTTAATTCTGTGTTGTTGTTTTTTTGCCTGTTATATAATAAAATGAAAAGAAAAGTCGTCGATTTAAACATTAAAGGTCAGACAGAGGTTTTGTCATCTGCATGTTCTTTGCCTAGAGGTGCTCCAGTTTAGTGCATTGTTCGCAAAAAAAGCGCAATAGCTGTGCAACTTGACCAATAAGTGTACATGTGTGTGTGTCTGTGTCAAGTCAAGTCAAGTCAAAACCATCTTTATTGAGGGATAAAGAATAAGCTGACAAAGCTTTTTTTTCATCATGCCCTCTCTCTCTCTCTCTCTCTCTCTCTCTCTCTCTCTCTCTCTGTGTGTGTGTGTGTGTGTGCGTGCGTGCGTGCGTGCGTGCGCGTGTGTGTGTGTGTGTGTGTGCGTGCGTGTGCGCGCGTGTGCGTGCGCGTGTGTGCGTGTGCGTGCGCGCGTGTCTGTGTGAGTGTTTTCTGAGGAAGAAGGGGGTGGGTGGGGCTTCGTTTTTGTTTTTTCTTCTTTTCTCTTCAACAGTCTTTTCTCACCTCCTGCTAAGGAGAGAGAGCTAGAGAGGAGGCCATCTTAGATTAGTGACCCCCAGTGACTCCAACACACGGTATAACGTGACTCACGGTGACATGACATCACAACAGTCCGTGTAGCCCACTCACAATACACTCGTGCCTATTAATCATGGATTAGTAATGGTATTTTTCAAATTCAGCAACAACCTAGAAAAGTTGCATCATCGTAAAATGGGGGAACTTAAATTAGACACACGCACGCACGCGCACGCACGCACGCACGCACGCAGAAAGAGAGAGAGAGAGAGAGAGAGAGAGAGAGAGAGAGAGAGAGAGAGAGAGAGAGAGAGAGAGAGAGAGAGAGAGAGAGAGAGAGAGAGAGAGAGAGAGAGAGAGAGAGAGAGGGAGGGAGGGAGGGAGAGAGACAGAGACAGACAGACTTACACAGAGAGAGAGAGACAGAGAGAGAGAGAGAGACAGAGAGAGAGAGAGAGAGAGAGAGAGAGAGAGAGAGAGAGAGAGAGAGAGAGAGAGAGAGAGAGAGAGAGAGAGAGAGAGAGAGAGAGAGATAGAGAGATATAGAGATATAGAGAGAGAGAGAGAGAGAGAGAGAGAGACAGACACAGAGAGAGAGAGAGAGAGAGAGAGAGAGAGAGAGAGAGAGAGAGAGAGAGAGAGAGAGAGAGAGAGAGAGAGAGAGACACCTCAAATTTTCGCATTGAAATGGGTTTCTTTCCGTTCTCAGGAAAGGGGTAGGGTTAGGATAATCCTATAAGGCCATTGACTCATTGTCATGAAACTGAATGAACCACACTTTTAGACTGAGAGTCGTGAACATGGGGGCGGGGTGTCTAAACTACAACTTTCCTAAGATGGGTGTATGTATATTTGGTATTTGGTATATTCTCGTCACAGATACTTATCTCTATGAAATTCGGGCTGCTCTCCCCCGGAAAGAGGGTCGCCGCAAGTGCAGCGCCTACCCAAATTATTGTTAATGATTTTTTGGGGGGCACAGGGTGAGGAGGGGGTGTGGGCACACTTGGAAAACCTAGCTATCAATTTGGCCATACCAGGCAGCGGGATTTATCCCTGCTCTCACCGACTTTCAACTGCTGTGGGATTTTTACGTGCATAAAGCGCACGGGTCAGACTAGCTTTAAGTACCCATCTGAAGGACTCGACGTTCAGTTCGATTTTCCAGTCAAACTAGAAAGAAAGGGCGAGGCCGGGGTTCGAACCCGAGTCACTCACGCTGCAGTCATGCATTACATTTGGCAGGCGAACGTTTTAACCCCTCTGCCACCCTTCTCCCTAGAAAGTCGTGTGAAGTTGGCCTGGATTTTGTTAGAATCTAACCCTATCTAAACTAAAGCAAAGTCTTAGTCTAAAGTTAGATTTCGACAAGACATGGAATAACTTTTCATTTTAAGAAAACATTCGGTTTTACCATTTTTAGCTGTGTGTAATTTTTTTTAATTATTTTTTGGAGGGAGAGATGTTTAATAGCATAGACAATGGCGATTTGCAATGCGCTGTTTAGGTGGAGCTGCATCCATTAGCCCTTGACACTAGGTCGTATTTCGGTATTTTTGTATTTGGTACTTTTAATAGTCACAGACGCGTTTCTGTGAAATTCGGATTGCTCCCAACTGGACAGCGCGTCGCAGTCAAAGGCGTGCCACCCATTTATTTTAATTTGCATGCGATTTTAATGTACCATTTGAAGGAATTGGCAAGCTTACACTCTCTCTCTCTCTCTCTCTCTCTCTCTCTCTCTCTCTCTCTCTCTCTCTCTCTCTCTCTCTCTCTCTCTCTCTCTCTCTCCCTCCTTATCTCACTGTGTCTCACCCTCTCGTGTGTAAGCGGGGGAAAAAAGATTCATGCCATCTGTTTGATCAATCGAAATAAAATAAGCTAGGAGAGTTATATCCCGTAGAACCACCAGAAGAGATCATTTAGTATCAACACCATAAAAGAAAACAAAACAACAGAACAAACAATAATTCCGTTCAACTAGTTCGTGAGTCATCTGGTTCAATGTTCGTTACAGAAGACGTCAATAATCATGAATAGCCAATCAAGACCAGATCAGAATCGATTTTATCAGTGTATACTGTATGCATTGCTGTATAAAATGAACAAAACTGAATGCAAGGTAAATACGCGCGCGCGCATACACGCAGGCACGCGCGCGTGCACACACACACACACATACGCGCGCGCACGCAAGCACGCACGCACGCACACACACACACGCAAATCACACACAACAACACACACACACACACACACACACACACACACACACACACACACACACACACACACACACAGTACACAACACCACACCACATCACACCAAACACACATGCACACGCGCGCGCACAAACACACTCATACACACACCTCACAACCAACTTCACAATTTATTTTCGCCGTTGTTCCTAGGGTTAAGCATTGATATTTTCAGCAATGATCAATTCGTGTTATCTCCAAATCAAGTGCATCCACTAGTATAGACAAAAAGCGTGCCCCGAGCAGGGTATCCTGTGAAGCTAGGCAGTAAACGACCATAGTTATTGATGAATTATTAGATCTAATTTTTAGTTTTAACTTTTAAGACTTAGTCTAATAATTATACTACTACCGACCACAGCTGTATTCTACTGTTCCGATATAAATGCTTGGTTGAAATAGCATTTTTATTTTTCAAAGTCATAAAATACAAAAATCAATATTCATCAGTGATGTCCCGAGGCCCCGGTCATAGGCCATTGACCTATTAAAATTGAAAATGTCCTATTGTGTTCTCCCCTGTTAGGACATATGTTTGATTACATTTTGAACACTGCCACACTTTTGTCCTATTGATGAATTTCAAGAGGCAGGACATTGTCCTATTGATTTCTCTCGTCTCAGGACAGTTTGTCCTATCACTTTGCGATCCTCTGTGCATCACTGTTCATTAGATAGGGCGGTAAAGGTATACCTTTACCGATACGCCAACAAGAAAACTTGTATAATATAAAGCCCATCTTTAGAGAGAAACAAGCGCGAAATCGCAATAGTTTGTGGCACGCGGTCTATTTTTACCACTCCAATCATGAGTTACCTCCCCTGGCTTTTCAATAATTTTAATCTGTAAACCAGAATGTTATCTCTGCACCATTTCGTAACTTTTAATATCTTTTGGAAAACATTTAAAACTATGTATCCTACTTATACTCATCGAAAGAAGCACCGCATACTCGTCGTGTCTGTTGTAGTGTCTGTATTACATATGTTTATTATTTTGTACGCTTTTAACCCTCTTGTGCCTGCGTCAGAAAAATAATAAAATAAAATATACCCTACCAGATTTTGTGTGTTTTTTTGTTTTGAATGCGTTGCCGAGATGTCTGTCTGAGTTGCAAAAGGAATTTCAAGATGTTATGGGGATGCATGGCTCCACACAAAAAATCAAAATGCCAAAGTGTATTAGCAAACTGCATTCACTAGTCATTCACTGCCTACTTTTGCAGACTGTTGAAGCCTAAGACGACTGAAATGGAAATGTAGACCAAAACCATTCACTTACCCTTTCACTTCACGATCTTTATAATTCCTATCTTTCACAAAAAAGGGAATTTTCATCGCTGTCATCACTCAGTGGATGCAATAACGATTCATCATCCATGATGTAAAAGTCGGGAAAATGCCGATGTCAGTAACACGACTTCAAAAATTCGCATCGATCGAACAAACACAAGCTCGCTGCCGAAATAGGTCAGAATACACTCCTTACTCATCACTTCGCGATCTCATAAGTCCCATCTTTCACAAAAATAGGACTATTCATTGCTTTCCTCAGTCAATGGACGCCATAACTGTTCGTCATCCATATTGGAAAAATCACGAAAATGCCGAAGTCAGTCACTAATTTATAGGAAAAAAAGGCAGGAGAATGGGCCAAATACGTCAGAAAGATAGTATGATAGAAAGCAAGGGGAAAAGGCAGTCAACGAGAGTGGCATATTAGGGGAGGTTTCAAGCACAGAACTTCCAGAAGGTGGGGGAATTATTATTTTATAGTTATAGGTTTGTGGCTTGAGCCACAAACAAAAAGCAGTGCATGAACAACAATGATTGTCACAACGGATGGCTAAACAGAGTAAGACTAAAAACAAATAGAAATGCCGGTATTAAGCAGACTGGTAAATTTGTTCATTTTTTATGAGGCCTGGTGGCAACGAAAAGTTGTCATTTGGTCAACATTTACCCCACCCCACACAAAAATTGCATGCAAAAAAAAATAATAAATTGGGTGGCGCGCCTCTGGCTGCGACGCGCTCTTCAGGTGGGAGCAACCCGAATTTCACAGTGACGGCTTTGTGACTATAAAGTACCCAATACCTAATAGATCTAGGTCATTACGGCAGATGCAGATCTATCTATCCATCAATCAATGCCAGTATCATTTGATTAACTCAAACTTACTACAACAATACATTTCAAGAATGCACAACGCGAAACAAATCAGATCAAACATGTAGGTGATCAAAATATCGTAGATCTCCATCATTAGAGTTGACTAGTCGTTGAACGGTCCCTGATTGGCTGGGTCACGTATAATAGAGTGGTGGTGACGCACTGACTATCTTACATTCGATTTGCCCCATACCCCCCCCCCCCCCCCCACCACCACCACCCCCTTTTTTTTCTTTCTTTTGTTAAAACCCTTTCATCGCCAGCCATATTTCAGCCAAAATGTTCCATTAAATTTACCTGTGTTGAGAACAAAATCCATCTGCAGTATTGGTGATTCTTCTGTGAAATAAGGTCTGTTATAAACTCTATCCTTACTTCCCAAAGCTAAGACAATAGGGTCTTTGTATAATAGACCCCAATTTGATGCCTTTAGTGGTGCTAAAATGCGACTTTGGCGGTGAAAGGGTTAAAAATATAGACTAGGGCCGAATTATTCCGCGCATATTTTCGGTAAGATCCTCCTGAATTTACAGTGACAGAATGATCAGCAATTGATTGTGGTCGCTTAAAGGAAAGAAGAAGAAGACTGAATCAACTAGATCTAAACCTAGATGATCGTGGAAATTCCATTCTTCTTCTTCTTGCAGTAGACAACCGCCATCATTTTTTTGATGGTTCTGTTGTGTGTAAAAATAGTTTCACTTTCAGTCAGATTGAATCAGCATAGGATGTGTAGTAGATCTAAACCTACTTTCTTCTTCTTCCAGTGATGTGCTTTACCTTGGATCGTCGTCAATGTTCTCTTCCTTTTCCTTTTCCTTTTCCTCTTTCTCTCCTGGCTGGTAGACAGGTTCGAACTGGTATGGTTGAATGTTTGAAAGATCATAACCATAATATTGGAATAGCCACTCGTCGCCACTTTCGTTGTCTGTGTCAGTCTCAGTGTCCTGTTCTTCCTCTTCATCTTCTGACTGATAGAGAGGCTCAGCCGCGTGAGACGCTGGTGGTGGTTTGAATTGATAGGGTTGAATATTTGAACGATCATCATCCTTTTGCTTACTCTCCGCCATTTTCTTTTTCACGTCGTGCACTTCCTGTTCAAATAAATCTCGCTTTCTTCTCACTCTCGTAGTCTATGCGAGAAGCCTAACCCACGAGATTCAAGGCTAAACATAGAACTGAAAAAAAGGAGAAGAGAAAAAGCCACAAAAAACCAAGAAAAAAAAAGCTTCAAATTAAAATTCAACCCTTATTGTCTGTGGAGATACCGGTGTCATGAGAAATAAGTAGCTCCCATGAAATATCTACCTTTCGCGTGCGAACTATAGCCATCCTAACCCTAACCCTATCCCTAACCACGGAAAGAACCAAGAAATAGAGCAGGAGGGTGTAAATCTACATATTTGCCGCGAAATCGATGTACAAAGCCATGCATTTAGTTTCGTAAAATTGACAATGGCGGACAAGCAAACAGAGGAATGCCTACTTATTTCATGAGGTAGAATATTCTTTTCACACCGGGTGGTCTTTCACTATCACAATCACACACTCACAATCTTTTAATTGTCCCTCAAAACGAAATGCATGCTGCGGTGGTATGTAAAAAACAAACAATACGTAAGATATCCACGCAAAGTCAACACGGGGAACAGTATGTAAATTAGACTCAACTCCCAAAACGATTGGCTGTTTAGCCTAATTTACATACTAATCCCCGTTTTGAATGTCTAAGACGCACTCATGACTACAAGGGGCTTAAATAATAATTAGGGGCCTACTTGTTTTTAAATGCACGTTCGTGAATCAGAAAGCAGATGCATTAAGAAAAAAAACCACGAAAATATTGGTATGTAACACGTTCGTTTATAATCTCTTAGTAAAGCAGACAAACAAATAGGCAAACAGACAGACAAACGAGCAGATAAAAAATATATATATATAGCAGCAGATAAAAAAAATATATATATAGCCTGCATGGCGGAGGTATTGAATATAATAATTATATTACATCCCGCAACAGCTCATGTTACAGTTCTAATGAGGCTATAATACAGCGACACATGGCTCCCTAATCAATCGCTTCTGCGCAAGGTTGTTCGCCTTACACATAAGCCCATTAGACATACGCATGGCTGAAGGTAGCATTGTCGAGTCGTGGCGTATAGCCCTTTCCCGAAACTCGATCAATTAGCGTTACCTGCCCCTGCTCTGGTGTGTCGCAGGTGATTTCCGGCAAAGTACTTGTTAAAGTGCGCAAACTACCCACGGAAAACTCGCAAACCATGACGGATTACGAGCTAGCGACTCGGACTTACCAACTGAGCTACAGCGGCTCCTCTTTCTCTTTACTGTCATAGTGTGTGTGTGTGTGTGTGTGTGCGTGTGCGTGCGCGCGCGCGTGTGCGTGTCACTGTGTGTGTGTGTGTGTGTGTGTGTGTGACCAGAACTCACCCGGGCACGCAATGGACATCACTCGTCCGAACTTTTTTATTTGGTTGTAGGATAGGGCTATGGTAAGGACCCCAAATGTCCGGACGCAAAATAAATGTAAAAAGCTTCTTCAAAGACTCTTAGGTGAAGAGTGCCACAGAGGTGAACGCGTTCGCCTTGTGTCAAGTAAACCCGAGTTCGAACCTGGGTACAGGGTTTTTTTCCCCTCTCACTTTGCACTAGGCTTTACGGTCTGAACGTGGAGTCTTTCGGATGAGACGATAAACCGAGGTCCCTTGTGCCCATGTACTCAGCACACGTTAAACCCAGTGGCGACGAAAAAGTTTGTGTCATTTGGTCAAAATTTAATTTACCCCCCCCCCCCCCCCCCCCCTTCCTCATCAGTGACACAAAAATTGCATGCAAAAAAAATGGGTGGCGCGCCTCTGGCTGCGACGCGCTCACCAGGTGGGAGCAACCCGAATTTCACCGAAACGCCTCTGTGACTATAAAGTAAGCTTGCCTAATACCTAATACCTAATCAAATAAATAACGCAACACAAATTTTAAAGACTACACTCAATAGAGAATGCAATTTTGTATATTCCTGCTAATTTTGGTCTCATGATCTCCAACATATATTAGTAAAAACACCTAAGCCTGGACACCTGCACATGGAAAGCTTAAAATTAAAGCAAATCAACGACTAGTTGATATCAATCAGAAGAACTAAGAAAAGAAGAAGACATTAAATCACCGCATTGTCATATTTTTGTTTAGAACTACTTTCTTATTCTTTGCAAACAAAAGACTCGAAATAAAATCAACATTACGTAAATTTCATCTGAGTCATTTAGTGTTAGAAGCTGTCATTTGGAACATTATTAACAGCTTTCAGTAATAGAAGCCGTTCTAAGCCATGATGTTTTGACTTATGAACTCGCTGCATTATTAGAAGGCATCATTTTCAACGTTTTGTGTTGTTTTGTTTCTTATGATTATTATTAACCCTTTCACCGCCATTTTTGCACACAGTGGTTTAACACTCATGTCACTACATGGCATCAAATCAGGGCCTGTTATCCGAAGACCCTATTTTCTTAATTTTGGGTGGTAAGGATAGGCCTAATGTTATGCATGTCGCAGAGGAATTCCCAATATTGCAGATTATTTTTTTCTCTACCCAGTTAAGCTTAATGGTATTTTTTGGCTGAAAAAATGGCTGGCGGTGAAAGGGTTAAACTACTGTTCGGACACATAGGAGCCGTCCGACATCTGGGTCCCTTCCCTTGCTGTAGTCGGGAATAACGTAGTAAGAACGTGACGGGGTCTTGGTAAGAGAGTGTGATAAGCTGCGTTCTCGCTGCGCGCAGTTTGAACATGATCAAAACATGTAGGCCTACTGAAAGAAAGAAAGCTTGGAGGAATCGTATTGAGAACGGGGACAGCGTAGTGGTAGCATGGCGAATGCATGGACAACTGCGGTAGTGGCAGAGATGCGAACCGGCGACAGACTATGTGACTGCCTCATGTGACTCGATCAGGTCGTAACGTTTCACCTCATTTGCATACCATGCTGCTCGATCAGTCTGACTCAGTCGGGCCCAGTCAGGTGACAGGGCCGAATAGGGCGGGTTCTAAATTCCACTGATCGAGTCTGATCGAGTCAGATGGCTTGTGACCTCTTCTGTGCGGGAAACAAAATTTGGTCAACGTCACGACCTGATCGAGTCATATGAGGCAGTCGCATAGTCTGTCTCCAGCTTAAAAGATCGCTATTTGTTCGACGACTACTGTTACTGGAACGTGTCTCTCGTGCATTTTGCTAGCTTGTCAATACCATTGGAACAAAACAAACAATCTTTTTTATCTGAAAAAGCAAACTATTGACCTCTTGTTTCATGAGAAACCCAAATAACCATTCAGTTGTGATTACTTTGGTAGCAATAGCAAGATGTCTGGTGTAGTTAAATAATCAACAGCTGTTTCGATCCCTTGCTTAAAATGAATTAACAAAATGTGTTTGTGTACATTTTTGAAGTTGAAGTATTTTTAGCGCATGTGTTTGGGATCATGCGTTTAATCTTATGTGTGTGTCCTGTCCTTGCGCGTATGTATTTATCTTTCTTTTTTTTAAATCATGAAAAGGTGAGAGAGAGAGAGAGAGAGAGAGAGCGGAGAGAGAGAGAGAGAGAGAGAGAGAGAGAGAGAGATGGGGGGTGAGAGAGAGAGAGAGATGGGGGTGAGAGAGACAGACAAAGAGACAGACAAAAATCAGAGTGAAAGAGGCACAGAAGCAGAGAGAGAGAGAGAGAGAGAGAGAGAGAGAGAGAGAGAGAGAGAGAGAGAGAGAGAGAGACAGACAGACAGACAGAAATCAGAGTGAAAGAGGCACAGAAGCAGAGAGAGAGAGAGAGAGAGAGAGAGAGAGAGAGAGAAAGATATGTTGATTCAGATGCTTAATGTACTTTGGCCATTGACCCAGAGAGAGAGAGAGGGGTGGGAGAGAGAGCGAGAGAGAGAGAGAGAGAGAGAGAGAGAGGAACTGCAGTAAGAGAGGGGGGGGGGGGGGAAAATAGGGAGAGAGAGAGAGAGAGAGAAAAAGAGAGAAAGAGAGAACATTCTAAACACATAGACACACGCACGCACACACACCATTCCACCCACCATAGTGAAACAACATCAGCCCAAACGAAAAAATGTGACGAACCCCTCTGAAGAATGTATTCTCAAAACTCAAGCACACGGATCCTGCCTTGGCCAGTAAAAACAACCAACAACACAACAAAAACAACGTGAAACCATCACACTATCAATCCACACAACAAACTCATTCTGCCCCAAAAAAAACTCTGATAATATGGTAGTAGTCTTCTAAAGCGAGAAAGGGCCACGGAATCCAACCCCCTTGTTGAAAGGACCAGCCCCGTAAGCGGGAAATCCATAACCCTTCTTCTTATCGAAACCAAAGCCCTTTTTGTCATAGCCCAAATCGCCATAGCCCTTCTTGTCGTAGCCGAAGTCGTAGTCCTTCTTGCCATAGCCCAGGTTGTAGCCCTTCTTGCCATAGCCCAGGTTGTAGCCCTTCTTGCCATAGCCCAGGTCGTAGGGATAGCCGTTGTTGTAGGGGAGTCCCTGAAATGGACAAGAAATTGTGAACTTCGAATGACACAATTGTGTACGTCTGGAATAAAGAAGAAATACGTGCAATGGACATCTGATAAGTCAAAATTGAAATGACTCAGGTGTATTTGGAGATAGCCAATAAAGTTAGATTTTAAAAAAAGTGTTGCCATATCTTCTTCTTCTTCTTCGATCACTTTAGATGGAGACACCAGTTGCCCGCACGAAAGCAGCAGTCGTCCGGAGACTCCCCAGGTAGTTGCCAGTTTTGCCATAAATAAGAAGGATTACATTGGGACCACCGCAAAAATCTATTGTGAATCTATGTACAGTATATTTCACTAAAAATGAGAATCTTCTTGTCTCGTATTTTGGAATAAAGAATGTTTTCAAAAAGGTTTTTTTACAACATGGAAAGGCAAAGGCAATCCCTCTTCTTTATTTTGACGATAATTCCAATACATTGTGATCTTTCCATTACTCTACATACGGGTTTCAATGTATTTAAGTGGGCTTCCCTGAAATCTTTGTAGCAATTCGCGGTCTTGTGTATACTGAATGTTATTGTGTATCTCTGCAGTTTTTCGATATTTCTTACTCCAGTCTGCATTATGTGATTAAGTAGAAGACCCCGCATATTTTTTTCTATCAGATTTTGATCTGGGTCTGTATTCACATTGAGATAGTATGAGACTTATCATCATGATATCTTAGAAGTCCTTCTAAAGTAGTAGGATTTAATAGGACTTTAGAAGGACTTCTAAGATATCATGATGATAAGTCTCATACTATCTCAATATGAATGCAGGCCCTGGTGAATAGATTGACCAATCAGAAACGATTATGTTTTGGCCATCAAACCAATATTTGTGTGTCAAATTTTGTGTTTACGACTACAGTAAAATCCAAAGTTTACGTAGTAAATGTGGTGTGGTGTCAGAGAGTTTAGAATTGGACAGTCTCTGGTGTGGTAAAGAGGAAGTATTTGAGAATTCGTTGATATTGTTATTTTATCAAACTATCTATGAATGTGAAGACAGGAGTGATTTCCCTTTATATACATTTGGGCAACGTTTGGGTTGTGGATACATTAGTTTTCATTGATGTTTTGCCATATTTTGATTAGGTCTACTCAGAGCTTTCACCAGAGAAAATCACATTCTACTGGGCTGCATGTTTAAGGGCTACACACTAACAAATAATTATGCTTTATGTTCTGCAGCTTAACTAGCAGTAGTGACTTATTCATTGCGATCAAATCACTCTCCAACCGATATATAAAAAATAACACAGGTTGTCTCCTTTGTACCAATATACATTTAAAGTAGCTACAACTCTGTATCAGTCCATAACAAGTCAACTAACCCAGTCACCCAAGATCACTTTTTGTCTCTACTTTCGGCTCACTCATTGCCTTGCATCACGTCAGTGCTTTTATCTGACTTGAAACTGTTGATAATAATGATATGTGTCGGCTAGAAGGAATAATGTCCAGATGGGAGTAGGCTGGGAGGTGTATTCAACGTAGGCCTGTTCCCCAAAGAATGTTTCTCCCCCCCCCCCCCCCCCCCCCTCCCCTTCAAAATGCCCAGTTTTGCCATTGTCTTTGCCCAGTTTTCATTATTTTATGTGTGTGTGTGTGTGTGTGTGTGTGTGTGTGTGTGTGTGCGTGTGTGCGTGCGTGCGTGTATGCGTGCGTGCGTACAAGCGTGCATGCGTGTGACCGTGCGCGCGTGCGCACTGCATGCATGCGCTTGTCTCTGTGCATGTGTGTGTTTCTAATCAAAAGTTGCAGAAATAATGTTTACTTAGTGATCTTGATTATATTCTTAAACACTGAATGTTCTTGAGTGTGTGTGTGTGGAGAGAGAGAGAGAGAGAGAGAGAGAGAGAGAGAGAGAGAGAGAGAGAGAGAGAGAGAGAGAGAGAGATGGAACGGAAGGGAAGTATTCACTCCTTTTCTCTGCAGTTTGCTCTAAAATGCAATAAGAGAAGGGGGGGGGGGGGGGGGGGGGGGGGGGGAGGGGGGAAACAACGAAGGAATGGGAGAAAAAAAACGACAAGAAAGCAGGACATAAGAAAAAGGAAGAAGGGATCCGAGTGGAAGGGAGGAAAATAAAAGAAAGAAAGAGAGAGAGAAAGAAAAAGAAAGAAAAAGAGAGAAAGAAAGAAAGAAAAAGAAAAAGAAAGAAAAGAAAGAAAGAAAGAAAAAAAGAAAGAAAGAAAAATAAATTAAAAAAGAAAGAAAGAATGAATGAATGAATGAATGAACAGAAGAAAGAAAGAAAGAAAGAAAGAAAGAAAGAAGGAAAGAAAGAAAAGAAGAAAAAGCAAACTAACACGATTGGAAAATGCGAACTGAAAAAACCCCCAAACACTTCACTCGCACGGATTTTGCTGAGGCGAAATGGGAAAGAACGAATCAATACGCCACTCTCTCCACAATTCACACTTACCTTGCCGTAACCGTAAGCATCGCCGAAGGGGAAGCCATCACCCAACACTCCCACACCGTAAGGGAAGCCTCGGTTGAAGCCTAGACCCTTGCCGTAACCGAACTTGCCGTCGTCGTAGTCTTTGCCGTAGCCGAACTTGCCATAACCGTAGCCCTTTTTGCCGTAAGGGAAGTCTCCGCAGGCGGCAAGGCCCAGCAGGCAAGAGAGGACGATGGCAATGCTGTTCTGTTAAGGACACGAGAGACGAATATGGACTTTAGGGGGAGTCCCATATGGACTAATCCCGCTCAGACTAATACCCCTCGGACTAATCCCATTCGGACTAATGCCGTTCGACCTAATTGCTTTGATTTGTATAGCTTTTCCCATTCGGTCTAATGTCTGCTGAGCATTTGTATCATTGCATTTCTGCGTACCCAGGTATTCCTTGTTTTTCAGATAGGTTAGGGATAGGTTTAGGGATAGGTTTAGGGTTAGAGTTAGGGATAGGGTTAGGAATAGGGATAGGCTTAGGGTTAGGAATAGGGTTAGGGGTAGTCTTAGGGTCCATTTAGTGTCGACATACACAAAAGATAAAATTTTAATTTAATTATTTTTTTTAATTATTTTATTTTGTAATAAATTCGTCGAAATTACTTTACTGTTTATTATTATTATTTCTTACACTAAGCGTATGTATGTAGTCCGAGCGGTACAGATAACATGTTAGTCCACACGGGATTAGTCCCAGTGGTATGTGGTATGTCCGCCATGACAGTCAGCAGTGTGATCGAAAGAGTAGTCCGAGCGGGATTAGTCCCAACGGACCCTCCCCGGACATTATGTTGTGGAACCTCTCTATTAACACCTTGAATAATCGGCCCCCCCAAAAGGTCATAATAAGGAGGTGAACACTTAGTAGTCCGGTGTTACGTGAAATATATATCTCGTGAGATAAATCCCCTTTCCTCTTTCGAATGAGCAACTTAGGACGATGATTTGACCGCCAGGGGGGGGGGGGAATCAAACCAGTAGGGGCTTAGCGCGTGATATTCTACGCCCCTACTGGTTTGATTGCCTCCTGGCGGTCAAATCATCGTCCTAAGTTGACCATTGTTTGATGTTTGGGAACAATTCGCTCCTGGATACATTCAAAGGCGTCTCGTGGCGTGCAGGGAGAGCAGAGGATTCATCACCAACTATTAAGAAGTCAACTGATCCTCTTCTGAAATTTAATATTTATTATGTTTTTCTGAATAGACGTTTGTTGATATCGTCCGCCATTTTCCAAATATGGCGAAAGTAAGTGCATGGGTCTGTACACCAATTCAATCGGTAAAGATGTAGATTTATACCCTCCCGCTCAATTTCTCGGTTCTTTCCGTGCAGCTTGACACGTAATTCTCAATATTTTTAAAAAATAATAGTTATCGTTACGGTTTGTAGCGCGGCATGCATATTACGGTGACGGGAATTAATTTCACGGGAGGATTTATTTCTCATGACACCGGATACGAAGGAGGGAAAATCGGTGATTGCTTGGGGGGTCATAGCTTAAATTGAGTCTTGTATAAATTAAAAAAATACAGATGATTATTTTCATCAGATTCGCGAACACAATAACCCATCACATCACAAAGAGGCAGTGGGCTAAAAATGTTAAAGAAGAGAAAGAGCAAAGCACTGACCATGACGAAGAAGCAGAGAAGTAGGCGACTACCTATACTTGGTTGACCGGAGCAGGCAGAAGTGTGAGAGACAGCAGGTGATGGCTTGCCAAACTATGGCATCCCCCCTCCTTAAATACTGTGCCCAGGACCATTAAAACAGGTCCCGATTCATTCATTATGCAGTCCCCTTTTTCTTAAATGCCATCTATAATGTTTCGCCTTAAATCTCCACTCTTCCATATTCTCTCTTTGCATTTTATTTCAGTTCCCTTTTAGTAAATTCCTTTTTTGTTGCCAATGAACGGGGATGCTGTTATTTATTAGTTGAGGGGAATTTGCTAGGAAGTTTATCATGAATTTTTCATTCATTCCAGTACTAACGGCATTTTAAAGACACACTGACGCACCACGACTAAGTCCCTTGTGGGGGGGGGGGGTGTTCTGGGTAGCTGTGACCCACATACAAATGTCCCCAACTTCAAATTGAGGCTGTTCTTTAAAATGATGTTTCGTTTTTAATTTGGGGACATTTGTATGGGAGTCATACCTGGTCAAAGCAAGATTTCTTACCAGCTATAAGAGGGAAAACACGTGAAACCCGTGATTTTTGACACGTGATCTGGTGGGTCTTTAAAATGATGTTTTGTTTTTAACATGGGGACATTTGTATGGGAGTCAAACCTGGTCAAAGCAAGGATTCTTACCAGCTATAAGAGGGGAAACACGTGAAAACCGTGATTTTCACACGTGACGTGGCGGGTCTTTAAAAGCCTTAATCCACACGTCCAATTTCGGTCGGAAGGCTACTCAACTTTGACAGCTGCCTCCCCAGCTATCTGGAAGTGGCAACAGTCGAAAAGCGCACAAAATTGCTTTTTTCCCAAACGCGCACAGCCGTCAAAAGACGCACATATTTATGGTAGAAAAGCGCACGATATTTACAATCCGAAAGCGCACAGTTGTTTTTGAGACGGGTGGACTAGTACTAAACCTATCCCTAACCCTATTCCTAACCCTAACCCTATCCCTAACCCTATTCTTAGTCCTAACCCTAACCCTATCCCTAAGCATATCCCTACCTATCCCTAACCCTATCCCTAACCTATCTGAAAAACAAGGAATACCTGGGTACGCAGAATTGCAATGATACAAATGCTCAGCAGAATGAGCTCAAGTTTTGAGCGGTTGAAGTGTGCGCCTTTGGACGGTAAAATTGTGCGCATTTTGCCGTGCGCCTTTGGA
>CM065691.1:15652459-15654959 GCA_017654935.2 Phymorhynchus buccinoides
GGAAAACACCTGAAAACCATGATTTTGACTCGTGACGTGGTGGGTCTTTAAGAGTCAGAGGGCTAGCCAATAGGACATGAATCCAACCTACTTTGACTTCTCTTCCTATTTCTTCTTCTTCTTCTTTCCTTCTTCAATTTGTTCTTCTTTCTTCTTCCTCTTTCTCTCTCGCCATCTTAATGATGTATAGGTTCGCATTTCACCGAGCGGCACTCGCAGGTTAAGGGCAGAATGATCCTATCCCTGACGATCCTGGAACCCGCAGGGAGAGAGGGGCAGTAGGCCCAGAACGACAGTCGACGATAATCCGCCAGACATAACTTTCGAGTCAGAGACGTCTGGGCGGGTGTGGTGGTGCCATGGGACGACGCTCTGCCAAAATTGCTTGCTGCTGCTGCTAGGCCAGTCCCAGTCCCAGAAAGAAGAAGAAGAAGAGCTCTTCTTTGAGTCCTGCTGCTTGTTGGAGTCGGAGCAGTTCTGGCATTTGGTGGTGCTAGTGAGAGAGAAGACAACAACAACAAAAACCACGCTAGCATTTTATTTCTAATAGGGGCCTATTTTGTAGTAACTCAGTATTTAGTAAATTTACTAATATTCATTATTTTAGTATATGAGTCTTGTAAGTGAACGTAGCTTAAAATAAAATATAATAACATAAAACAAGAAAATTATTTTTGGAGTGGAGACAATAATAATGGTAGGCGTATCTGAGGACAGACCGTCCCACGCTGTATTGTAACCCATTCCTTGCATGAGTGTAAGTGCGTGCGTGCGTGTGTATGTGTGCGTGTGTGCGTGCGCGTGTGCGTGCGCGCGTGCGTGCAAACATGCGTGCGTGTGTGTGTGTGCGTGTGCGTGCGTGTGTGTGTCTGTGTTTGTGCGTGTGTCTGTGCGTGTGTCCGTGCGTGTGTCTGTGTGTCTGTATGGCAAAGTGTATTCTTCAGTACAGTGCTGTGCTGTACTAGGTTGAATTGTATTGTACCGTATGTCCATTGTAATATTTTTTTACCGTACATTGTACAGTATGTATGCCTGTCTGTCGTTTCTAACAATGACGGCCAGAAAAGCAGAGGGGCTGGCTGGCCGGCTGGTCTAAGCTTTGTTTATAGTGAAACTGCCTTTGGTTTAAACTTTGTTTATAGTGAAACTGCCTTTGGTCTAAACTTTGTTTATAGTGAAACTGCCTTTGGTTTAAACTTTGTTTATAGTGAAACTGCCTTTGGTCTAAACTTTGTTTATAGTGAAACTGCCTTTGGTCTAAACTTTGTTTATAGTGAAACTGCCTTTGGTTTAAACTTTGTTTATAGTGAAACTGCCTTTGGTCTAAACTTTGTTTATAGTGAAACTGCCTTTGGTTTAAACTTTGTTTATAGTGAAACTGCCTTTGGTCTAAACTTTGTTTATAGTGAAACTGCCTTTGGTCTAAACTTTGTTTATAGTGAAACTGCCTTTGGTCTAATCTTTGTTTATAGTGAAACTGCCTTTGGTCTAAACTTTGTTTACAGTGAAACTGCCTTGCCCAGAGTGAATCCCCACTCACTCGGCCAAATGGGATTTTGAGAACCGCTGGCGTTGGAAAAGGTCTCCCAAAAGCTCCCTAAGTTTGAGAGTCATATTCTTCCACGAAGGACTAAATGGTCAGCCACACGTCCACTAAAATCGCACGACTGTACGATACGATTCCAACACGTGGTCTCAAAGAACAAATGGGATTGGCGCATCGAGACCATGTGATCGAATCGTATCGTACAGTCGTGCGATTTTAGTGGACGTGCGGCTGACCCTTAAGTTGAAGCACGGAACGATTTTCCAAAACTGAAGAAAATAATACATTATTATTATTGTAAGCTTACAGCTTTCGCGTTGCTCTTGGTCCCTACTACAGGCTAATGTCAACCAGCGATAAAAGCAAATCCAGGCAGGCCCTATTGTATAATATTGTATCGCATTGCAGCCCCCACCTCCAACCCCCACCCCCACCCGTGGGGATACCGGAGGGTCTTTTGTATAAATAGTTCCCCCATCTTCTGGAGGTTCTGTGCTTGTAACTTCCTCTGATCTATCACTCTCTTTGACTCTGCCTTTTCCCTTTGCTTACTGTCATCTACTCTCTTTCTGCATCAGTTACTGGTCCATTCTCCTGCCTTTTCTTTAAAAAAAACACTTTCAAGAAAGATTTCCTCCAGCCGAAGTCGGACTTGCTGGGCCTAACTATTTCTTAGTTAGGCGCATAACGGCAACATGACGCATCTGCGCTCATAATTGATAGTAGACTGGGCGATAGAAGAAGAAGAAGAAGAAGAAGAAAAAGAAGCAGACGAAGAGGAAGAAGTTGGCCAGCACCCAGCACATTCGTCCGCCCTGGTTCAGCGAGCGGTAACACATATATACTAACTTGCACTGTCTGTAGAGCACACTGTCACCAAAGTTGGCCAGCACCCAACACATTCGTCCCCCCTGGTTCAGCGAGCGGTAACACAATCATAATTATACTAACTTG
>CM065691.1:15659959-15664959 GCA_017654935.2 Phymorhynchus buccinoides
ATGTTATATTTCCCCCCGAGTCATTGCTCTTTGAGTTACAGTAGAGTTGTTAAAAAATAGGGGGGGTAACAGGCGCATGTCGCCAGAGTCAGCGATGGAAAATGCAATGGTGTATTGTGATCATGTTTACATGATGACTGCCTAAAGCCGGCGCCACACACGCGTAAAATCGTATGGGGATGCGATGCGATTGGATCATGTGGGTCATGATTCACGTGAAAAACTTCCGTCTGAAAATAATTCTGCCATTTTGGCTCACTATACTCAAGTAGACTCAATACAAGACTTTCGCGTGAATCATGACTCGCATCGTCACAATCGCATCGCATTGACAGCGAATCGTATGTAGTTTAGCAGGCCGTTCAGTGCGAGTTACGCCGTCGTGTGTTTTTTATGTTGTTGTTTTTTTCCACAACTACAGAGAGAGAGAGAGAGAGAGAGAGAGAGAGAGAGAGAGAGAGAGAGAGAGAGAGAGAGAGAGAGAGAGAGAGAGAGAGAGAGAGAGAGAGAGAGAGAGATTACTGAGGCAAAACATTGTGTCTTTGCTCATTCAATGAGTCATTGACATAATAGACATGCCTAGGCACACATGCAGTTTAATTTTTACGATGAAAAAAAGATAGAAAGGCAAAATGACAGACAGACAGATATAAACAGAGTAAAAGGGAGAGAATGAAAGTGTTTAGTTGAACAAATAAAGGGAGGCTACCTACCAAGAGGCAAACCGTTTTCTCCTCCCTCTTCCTCCGGTCTGAGTAAGACGGGCCCAGTGCTCCTTGTAGTATTCACTGGAGCACACATACACACACACACACAAGCACGCACGCACGCACGCACACGCACACACACACACACACACACACACACACACACACACACACACACATACACACACACGCACGCACGCACGCACGCACGCACGCACGCACGCACGCACGCACACACACACACACACACACACACACACACACGATGTGATGAAGCGATTGGCAGAAACAAAACTTTTCCTTGTTTTCAATGCATCATATCGATACACATACATAGGCCTACATGTACATCATTATATTATACGTGTTTATGTGTGAAGCCATACACTTGTGCAGGTCTATCACGACTTTAAGTAATGATCTCTGTTGTATTTTCCACAAGTAAATATACTATTCCCAAAACAAAGTTCAGGATCATTTGCTTCAAAAATTGCAGACACCGTTTTCAGTACTTTAGCTACATTTGTACACTTCCTGATGTTGTAATATTATCGCCCAAAGTCCGAACTCTTATGCAATGTAAAAACATCCTGCACAACATCACAAATGCGCTGAAGGGAGACCATTTAAGGCGGCACCTTAAATGATTAAATGGGATGCATTTGCACACCATGCCGATAAAATTTAAAGCATAGCAGTGTTCACATATGACCAAAGAATAAAACAGCAACTTACTTTGCCTTCTCACTTTCGTCATTTGCGTGTAAAAGAAATCCAAAGACTTAGCCCCAAAACGCGGAATTTGCCCTTTGGCCTCTCAGAGGCCACTTATAACATCAGAGATATTAGGAATGTAATATGAGACACGAGTCTCATTTTACAATTAATCCTCAGGAATGTTTACTCCTCTGAAATTTGCAAATCTTCTGACAGTTCTGATGCCTGCTCTCATCATCATCATCTTCTTCTTCTTCTTTCAGTAATGTCCACCTGCCAGTCAGGGCCGGACCTAAGTGTAATTAAGGGGTGGGGGGCTCATTTATCGAAGGTGCGAAGCACCAAGACCCCTAAGGGGTCCGGGGGCATGCTCCCCCGGCAATGTTTTTAATCCGAGAAGCAAAATGGTGCAATCTGGGGCAATCTAGGCATGAAACAAAGGACTAATGCCATTACTGTTCATACCCCTATTCAAACATGTTTTGAACCATTAAGTAAACACATCATGCTGCTTCCACACTGTCATACAAATACACGTGGCAATGTCATCATATATTCCTCCTCAACTGACAAATCAAATATGTTGAAGCAAATAGAAGTTTTCTGAGGAAAAAGGGTGGGGGTTGCAGCCCCCTCTCCCCCCCCCCCCCCCCCCCCCCCCCCCCCCCCGCTCCCCCCCCCCCCCCCTCCACCCCACCCTTCCGTAGGTCCTGTCCTGTGCCTTTTATGGGCAATTATTGACATTATCATCTTACTCTTACCTCCATGTCTGGGGTACGGTTCTGCACTGGGGCACAGCAGTCCTGGGCATGTGGTCACAGACCAAGGCCAGACGGTCCGTGGGCGTCATGACGTCCGCGTAGATGGACCCGATGCCCGTTAGCCCCCGGCCACTGCTGGAGCTGTGGTCGACACATTCTGTACATTAATTACACCGGGCGGGGGGGGGGGGGGGGGGGGGGGGGGGGGGGGGGGGGGGGGGAGATAGAGAGGCAGAATATGAGACGGGCGGATATAAACAGAGTAAATAAGGAGAGAATGAAAGTATTTAGATTGGGAAAAAATAGTGCATGGGAAAATCAGACTTAAAGACACACTGACGCACCACGATTAAGTCCCTTGTTTTTTTCTGGCAGCTGTGACCCGCATACAAATGTCCCCAACTTCAAATTGAGGCTGCTCTTTAAAATGATGCTTCGTTTTCAATTGGGGGACATTCGCATGGGAGTCAAACCTGGTCAAAACAAGATTTCTTGCCAGCTATAAGAGGGGAAAGACGTGAAACCCGTGATTTTGACACGTCGCCTGGTGGGTCTTTAACGGAAATGTGTTTTCATAAATTGAGATCTCGCTTTCTCGAGACGTCGCTGCCATTCTTGATGAATACATATCAAACAACTTTCAAATCATTATCTTTGCAGGTTTTGATTTTGCCGTCATTTGAAGTTCGTGACATCCAATCTAAGAGACGGCATTAACCTTTAGCAAAAATGTGACGTAGAAAAAAGTTCTCGCTCTCCGTTTCTATTGTTTTAAAGGTGGACCCTGACGGATGAGTTTTTTTTCAAGAAACACGTCGAGATCACCAGAAAGACAGTCTTTTCAAGGATCGGAACACTCACTTTGCTCTGGTTTCCTATAAATTAAACCGTCAAAACGGCGATTCCTCCTTGGCGGAGAGTAGCCATTTTGGATGGGGTGGGTGGAGGTCACTCATTGTGGTTGAAGCGTTTTCTTTTTTTGTAGTGCAGTAAAAAAGAAAAAAGGAGTTATTTCCTTTGTTGTGAGCGAAACTCCTTTTAGATAATCTGTATAAAATTTAAAAAGAAAAGAAAAAAAGGCTTGTATTGCGAACATTTCGTGCAAACGATTTGGTCTGAACTCAGGCGGCGATTAAAAAAAAGTCTTAGAGAATTTGACTTCCAGCACCTCCGCCAAAGAGGAATCGCCGATTTGACGGTTTGATTTCTAGGAAACCAGAGCAAAGTGAGTGTTGCAATCTCTGTAAAGGGTGTTTTCATGGTGATCTGAACGTGTTTCTTACAAAAACTCATCCGTCAGTGTGCACCTTTAAGTTCACGCATTATTAAATGAGCAAAGGACTCTTTCAAGCTTAGACTTTACATTTTGTCTATTGGCAAAACACCCCCCAAAAAACAACAACTAATGCGCAAAACCTGAACTTGGACATTTTAGGGTAGTTCATTATATTTTTGCGTTTGCTCTAATATTGCTGTGCGACTTATGTAGGCTTTTCGTATGCACGACTTCCTTTGTTCAATAAATAACGTAACACACGTAGTCGTACGGAGACGCAGAGAGCAACAACGAGCTCAATTTTTTTTTAAATTTACAATGCGCTGTGCATGGTCAACATACACGCTGTTATTTTTCACTCTTCTCCTATGACAACACAGTGTTTTTCTAGTAATGGTTATTACTAGCAAATGATTGTTTGCCATGTAGAAAAGCGAAAAATGACAACATGTATTTTGACCATAACAGACTGGATGAATACTGCACAACAGAATGATTGCACTAATGATCAAAATACAGAATAATGCACTAATGATCAAAATTGAAGGTATTGTTAACTGTCTTATTTACCAAGCCATCAAAACTATGTATGTGGTTAGATAGGGGGAAACTGCACAACAAAGTAGCACACTATTGATCAGTATTGAATATGTAACCCGTCACCACAAAATGAGTCGTGATGTCCCAGATGTCACTTTTGAGTTATTAACAAATTGTTATTGTGCATTAAAAAAGCTTTCTAACAAACCAAAAAGTTTGTAAATCGGACTATTTGTTGCAAAGTTATGAAGATTTGAAATCGTATACTCAGGGAATCGGCGAAGTGAAAAAATGCAAACAGAAAATTTCTAAATGTGTACAAAACAACCAGATGTTTCTGATATAAACACTTTTAAGGCAGAAAGGATTGTTTTTACACTTCAATACTTATGTACATGGTAGATAAAGACCCATTGTTCAATAATAAGTCAAAATCTGAGAATTGATGATTTGACCCCCTTCCACATAAAATTGTCCTTAGGGAACAAGTGAACTAGGGACAATGCGACTCATTTTGTGGTGACGGGTCACATATAGTATTATGTTTATTGTTCAACAATCTTACTTACATAGTTGTCAGAATTATGCATAAAGAAAAGAAGACGTCCATAACGAAACATAAACTTGAAATTATGATTCGATTAAACAAACAATACACAAGCATAGGCCTACAAAAATACCTACATATTTCAAACGAATACTCAATTAATGACTGCAAGGTTGAGAGAACTATAATGTGATTTGAAGAATCTGTTCTTTGCAGAACTAAATTTGTGAACAATTTAACAATTTCACCTGTCACCATCAGAAAACACCGGTGGGTCCCCCGATTGTAGAACTAAGCCCATTGCAACATGGCCGCCACTCTCTCCAGGGGAGAGAACAACGCACAGCATCGCCAATAACAGGAGAAGACAACTGGCACACAATGACGATAGAGTTGTCGAGAACTGGTGGACTTTTATAGTTGTCATGGTGGTGGTGGTGTTGAATTCAAAT
>CM065691.1:15674959-15679959 GCA_017654935.2 Phymorhynchus buccinoides
GGAAAAAACAAAAACCTTCTTTATACTTACTAGTAACAAAGGGTTAAGGGGGAAAAAACAAAAACCTTCTTTATACTTACTAGTAACAAAGGGTTAAGGGGGAAAAAACAAAAACCTTCTTTATACTTACTAGTAACAAAGGGTTAAGGGGAAAAAACTAAAACCTTCTTTATACTTACTAGTAACAAAGGGTTAAGGAAAAAACAAAAACCTTCTTTATACTTAGTAGTTACAAAGGGTTAAGGGGGAAAAAACAAAAACCTTCTTTATACTTACTAGTAACAAAGGGTTAAGGAAAAAACAAAAACCTTCTTTATACTTACTAGTAACAAAGGGTTAAGGAAAAAACAAAAACCTTCTTTATACTTAGTAGTAACAAAGGGTTAAGGGGAAAAAACAAAAACCGTCTTTATTCTTACTAGTAACAAAGGGTTAAGGGGAAAAAACAAAAACCTTCTTTATACTTAGTAGTAACAAAGGGTTAAGGGGAAAAAACAAAAACCTTCTTTATACTTACTAGTAACAAAGGGTTAAGGGGGAAAACAAAAACCTTCTTTATACTTACTAGTAACAAAGGGTTAAGGGGAAAAAACAAAAACCTTCTTTATACTTACTAGTAACAAAGGGTTAAGGGGAAAAAACAAAAACCTTCTTTATACTTACTAGTAACAAAGGGTTAAGGGGAAAAAACAAAAACCTTCTTTATACTTACTAGTAACAAAGGGTTAAGGGGAAAAAACAAAAACCTTCTTTATACTTACTAGTAACAAAGGGTTAAGGGAAAAAAAACAAAAACCTTCTTTATACTTAGTAGTTACAAGAAAAAAGGCAAGACAAATTTTTCTCTTTTTTTCTGTTTTATTCATCTTTATTTACAGGTAATCACTGTTTATTATACATGAATGTTGAAGCATACGTATATATGAATGTTATTTGTAAATGTATGAAGAAGGAATAAAAATGTTTAATACCAAAATGCTAGAACACAAGATACGGGTCAATAAGTACTCTAGTGTCCCGAACAATTAATCATAAGTCATAAGTTTCTTTATTGTCCATTGGCATTGTACAAACGCACGTGCAAAACTTGTCTACCACCGTGTAAAATAAGATACAGCACATCAACGTAAAAATATCAATTAAAGACATGAAACAGAAAATTACGTTTAACTCATTCGCATCGCAACGATTTTGAATTATTTAAAAAACCTCACAAATCACTCCAGCCATACACACAAACAAAACATACATAAACAAAAAGAGAAATGAAAGGTTTTTTCTTCAGGTTTAAACATAGGGAAGTGGTAGATCAGACTTCTTTTTATATATAGACTTTAATATAAAAAAAACCTCTCCACACCTATTGGCTTCCCCACAACAAACCACTACAAAAGCAAAGTCAGAGGCAAAATTGTGGCCTAAGGGAGCGAAGCGAGTTTAAAAGTGACCAAGGTATGGTGTGCACACAGATTTACTTCCCTTGAAGCAAATGCATAAAATTGCCAGCTATCTATTAATTCCGCACATATTATATGTCTGGAAACGACTTGAATGAGATAAACAAATAATGTAACTCTCACACCACACTCAATCATTCATCTGCTCTCCGCTGTATCGCTCACTCATCACGCAACCCACCACCACTTTCGCCTTCTTTTTTTGTTTTTTATTATTTTCTATTCTTTTTTTTCCCCTTTCCTTCTGGAAAAACCCCTCCTCCCCCACCCCCCACCCCCCACCGCCCACCCCCTAAGCATGATACCATTTGTGTGAAACATTCAGTAAAATCCATGAAGACATGGAGCATTCCGTCCAACTCTCAGAAAAGTGATAAATGATAATCCACCGAAATTGTGTTCCAAAACCAATCCTCATCGAATATAAAAAATCATAGAATTTACATTGATTCCCGAAGAGTAAAACCCTAATCAGGCCTCGTACACACTTCATACGGAAATCCCACGCGAAATCCGTAAATAAGTGGAAGAAAGAAGGGTTAGGGGAAATTCGGACACGTGCGTAAATCTTTTCCGTTCTTTCTTTTACTTATTTGCGGATTGCGCACGGTTTCCGCACGGAACCTCAGCATATATGTGTACACGGCCTAAACTTCCGCTGAACTTGATTTACATAGGGCTTACACCCATAGTTTATTTTATTATTATTATGTTTAAAAGTAGGCCTACTTTATAACCTTGCGTCTATATATAAATCATCAAGATTTAAATCATTAACACCAAAATAAAAAATAAAAAATATGTATAACGTGTTGACCAAACTTTCCACAGTCATGATCTGATTCGGATGTTATCTTTAGATTTTAATCATACTGGTAACGTTGGGACAAAAAAAACAAAAAAGCATCCTTGGCGGAGGATTAATAAAAGCTACCATTTTGGTAGCAGAAACTATAGGACCAAATGAGCGCTTCTGGCCACCAAACTGGAGATAACTCTCCCGGGATTGTATTACTTCCCCTTGTCAAAGAAGAGGCAAATTTTGATCGTGCGTAGCAACATTGTATTTAGTCCCACGCGATCCAGAGAAAGCAGCACGGATAAGGGCTTTATATTCATTACATCCGCAATCCACAAGATCCGTACTGAAACTCCGTACACTTATATAAGAAATAAGCGGAAGGGATTGCGCATGAGCTTCCGCGTATAACGTACACATTCCTTCATATTTCTTACTTCCAGATTTTGTTGAAAAATATTTTTTGGTGTGGATTGCGAATGGGTTTCTGCATGGAATTTCCGCGTATGTGAACTTGCCCTAAGAATGAAGTAGGCTTATGTCATGTACACACATATGGTTCCATGCGGAAACCCGTGCGCAATCTATAAATAAGTGAAACAAAGAAGGGAAAAGATTTTGCGCACGTGTCCAAAATTTCCCCTATATGCGTAAACTTGTATCCTTCTTTCTTCCACTTATTTAGGGTTTTCCGTACGGAACGTACGCGTCTAATGTGAACCCGGCCTTATGTATGTACTTGCCCTAAGGGTGCCAGAATGATCAATTAAATGATGGTGGGCCCCAAAGAGAACAAGAAGAAGAAGAAAAAGAGAGCGAGTGTTGCGTTCCGAGAAACGGTCTCTGAATGGAACGGCACCCTGGTGACAAGGAGCTAAGAATGATAACTCCACCTAAACTGCCCATTAGATTTGGGGTGGCGATGATGAGGGGGGGAGGACATGATCAGATCAGGGGGGGGGGGGGGGGGGGGGGGGGGGGGGGGGCAGTCAGTCAAAAAGAGTGGTTGGATGGGGACAGTAGGGGAGGAAAAACCTGACGTGACAAGCATAGCAAGTCCCGACGATTTCTCTCTCGCTGTGATGGCTTTTCTTTATGATCGTGTTTTTCATGCACCCTACGGCTGCTAAGCAAAAAAGGGGCACTGACGCCATGCCCTGGCCAATAAAATTGAAGAGAGAGAGGGAGGGGGGGGGTGGGGGGGACGGGGGGGGGGGGGGGGGGGGGGGGGGGGGAGGAGGAGGACAGAGTTCACAGGGGTCATCTTCGACGACGTGACTACTGACTTGCGTTAAGAAAGAAAATACAAAACATAAACGCATCCTAAAACGTCAAAGTCAAGTCGCGTTTTTAGACTAGTTCACTGTCAGTGCAAAATAAACGATTAAAATTTTCTTTTTCTTTTTACCAAAATTAGTATTAGTAGTAGTAGCATAGCGGCAGTAGTAGTAGCAGCAGCAGCAGCAGCAGTAGTAGTAGTAGTAGTAGTAGTAGCAGTAGTAGTAGTAGTAGTAGTAGTAGTAGGGGAAGACGGGGTAAAAAGCGCATGGGCGGGTAAGAAGCCCACCCCAATTATCTCATGAAATGAAGCAAATTTCAGTCTCATTTTGCCCATGAGACGAGCGTTAATGTCTAGCATTCGTCTCATGGGCAAATTTGACAAATGTTCTTTATTTCATGAGATAATTGGGGTGGGCTTCTTACCCGCCCATGCGCTTTTTACCCCGTCTTCCCCTAGTAGCAGTAGTAGTAGCAGCAGCAGTAATAGCAGCAGCAGCAGTAGTAGTAGTAGTAGTAGTAGTAGTAGTAGTAGTAGTAGTAGTAGTAGTAGTAGTAGTAGTAGTCGTTTAGCCTGTAGAAAGGGTCAATAATAAATGAGAGCTGTACTCATACATGATTTTCTACAGTATTGGAATATCATGGTACAGCTTAGTCTTTCGTGGAAGACGATGACTCTCTAACTAGGGGGGGCATTTGCGCTGGTTCTAGTGCCGCAGCCAATGGGATTGGTTGGCCATTTGGGGACCTTCCCTAGCGCCAACTCTCGTCCTCAAATCCCTTTGGCTGAGAGAGTGGGGATGTACCCTGGGCAAGGCTTCTCCACAATAAATAAATAATAGCCCAGCCCGCCGGAATAGCAGCTACCCCCTCTGCTATCTGGCAGTCATTGTCGGAAACGACAGACAGGCAACAACAACAACAACAGTAGTAGTAGTAGTAGTAGTAGTAGTAGTAGTAGTAGTAGTAGTAGTAGTAGTAGTAGTAGTAGTAGTAGTAGCAGCAGTAGTAGCAGTAGCAGCAGCAGCAGCAGCAGTAGTAGTAGTAGTAGTAGGCTTACTACGCCTTATAGGACCAGATCTCGCGGCTTTTAAATTGTGCCTTTCAAGTGGTTTTATTTCTCCTAAAATTTCTTATCAAAAAAATGTTTTTAACTTTAGATGCAGGACAAATATTGTCTACTTGGAAATATATTTCAATGTAAAAAGTTGGTACATCCTTAATTCCAGATTTCAATAGTGGTGGGGTTTTTTCAATTCTGTTAGCAAGTGAGAAGTTTTGTTCGGATTGGTATTAGGCCTATATTCTTAACGTGTTCCGTTAGCCTACAACTTTCTTGTGAGGATTTCTCGTTTTGTCGCTTGCAAGTAATTAATTGACAAAAGTGTTGATACTTTCATCGTCATAGCCATTGAACTTCAATAATGGGGACATATTCTTTCATATTAAAAACAAAAACGTAGCCA
>CM065691.1:15687459-15745983 GCA_017654935.2 Phymorhynchus buccinoides
GATGGATTGGATGAATGGATGGATGGATGGATTGTACTGTGCAGAAGGCCTGACCGGAGTTGTCCCAGCTCGGTGCACAGAGCCACAATGTTCATGAAAACAGGAGAGCGGTGCTGGATCCTACAGGAGAAACAGCATCCCTACCCTTACGTCACCTGCCAGTCAGTATATGTAACGACTTCTCTCATTGGCCAGTTACTAGCCAATCAAATTCAGAAGCATACAACATGTAGGCCTCACCCAATCAGCAGATTTTGCAATAATGTGCCTTTAATATCTTTAGATATTTTATTAGGCTGTAGGATACTATAACTAATAAATAAAATATACAGCAGACGAAAATCTGTTATTTTATAATGCTGTTTCATCTTTAGACATAAACCTACGGTTTATTATGATACGAAACCATTAGAGCAGATTTATTATGCATTATTAACATCGTGGTTTATTCTTGTCCTTCTTCTTTCATAAAGTATCCCATTTCAACGTTGTGAAGACTCTAATACTGTCAATTCGACAATATGGTAATTATTATATAGCCACAGGCCTGAACAAAAATCTGATATATAATAGCATGCCCGTGCGTGTTAGAAACTTTGTGATTATGATATTGTATTATAATATGAAGCCATTTAAGAATAAATTATCATACGATTATCATAACTTGTTTTCCAGCTGCCAGCAGTGTCTCTCCCCTAACGGTTCCCCCCAGCCCCCCACCACCTCCACCTGTCGCCCCTTCCTCCTCCGCACCCCGCTGTTCGCCCTCTGCGAAAACACCTTGACCTTTCAGCCCAAGGTCACGCTGGAGCACGTGGACCTTCCGGTCACGTGCCGCTGTCATCACGCCGCATCTGCAGCCACCCAGACGCCCTCTAGTAGCGACGATCAAGGCGAACCTGCAAGGGAGGAAACTGCTACTGTCACGACGCCAGCGTCAACGGTTGATGGAGTGGCGCCTGTAGTGATTGCTTAGAATTGCGTCCCTTGGTGTCTACATTGTTATTTAAATGCAACAATTTGTCAATCGTAGCAGCATCTCTTGTGTTGTTACAATAATTTAAAAACATCAACATCTTTATCGATTAAAAACATGGGACTTTCCTGGTATTGCAGTACCTCCAGGATCGTCCCACTATCTTTAATAGTTATTAATGTCCCATAATGATGTGTGCCTGCTCCAGGCCGGAGGACGTTAAACGAACTTTCTTCTTCGTAGCAGTAGCATCAATGTTTAAACACTCGTAATGTTATATTGTAACTTTACATCTGTATTGTTAAAAATTCGGGACTTTCCTGGTGTTGCACTGCCTCCGGGCATTGCCTCCCGGGTCGGTCCTACCGTCGTTATATATCTACCGATGTCCCATATGTGTCTGTTCCAGACCGGAGGACGTTAAGCGGAATTTCATTAATGTTTAAACAATTGTCAAATGAAAATGGCGTTGTCGTTTTTATTATTTTTTTCAATTGTCAAATGATAGTAACATAATATATATTTTTAAATGTCAATATCATTTAAACACTTGTTAACTGATATAAGTCGCATATTACTATTATTATTATTATTATTATTATTATTATTATTATTATTCAAACAGTGATCACAGCTGAATAAAAATGTACACAAACAATTGTTAATTGTAGCAGCCTTATCATTGAGCTAGTTGTTGGGATAACAGACTAGTAAGTTCAGTAGGCCTATTTGTCAATTATTGGAGCATGTCATTATCACTTAGCTAAGGGGCAACAATCGTTGACGATATTGGCATCATTATCGAAAGCAGTTTTAATGCTGCAGTCCCATAGGGATTTTTTTGAAAAACAACAACACCCTATAGCCCCTTATTCACAAACAATTGTCAACTGACACCACTGCGAAGGGCTGCCAGTGCTCTTGTGTTGGTAGGGCATATGAGGCCAGTGCGTCTATGGGTTCTATCAACACCTTCGGGTGTTTCTTTTCAATTAGTAATAACTATGGGCAGCTAGATGAAATATGTGCTCCCTGATCAGACCATGATCAACACCCCCATACAAATGTCAGTTTTAAA
This sequence comes from Phymorhynchus buccinoides, assembly GCA_017654935.2. NCBI lineage: Eukaryota > Metazoa > Mollusca > Gastropoda > Neogastropoda > Raphitomidae > Phymorhynchus > Phymorhynchus buccinoides. Next base: position 15,689,514 of record CM065691.1, read on the forward strand.
CGCAGTCTTCCTGACGAAGAGACAACACAAATATCGAAAGCTTGAAAACATTGGTGTTGTGTGGCTTTTTTGAAACCTTACAAATGTCATGTCACTCAGGGAATCAACCTCTCAAGAGGAAGGGACTTCTTCTTCTTCTTCTTCTTCTTCTTCTTCTTCTTTTGCGTTCCCAGGCCATATGGCCATAATGGGTAACTGAGATACATATGTGTCCGGTGCTCAGTTTTCACTGGTTCTCCCCTGCTGCGTACAGCCGACATATTCCGATTTCGGAGCAGCTCAAAGGAGAACAATTATTTGGAAATTTTAAAAAATAAAAAGGCAGGAGAATGGGTCAATAAGTCAGAAAGATAGTAGATGATAGAAAGCAAAGGGAAAAGGCAGAGTCAAAGAGAGTGGCAGATTAAAGGAAGTTACAGGCACAGAACTTCAAGAAGGTGGGGGGAACTATTTTTTACGAAGACCCCCTGGCATCCCCACGGGGAAAAGAGGAAGGGACAAACACAAAGCAGAAGACATGGTCATTATATCTCTGCCACCTATCGTCAGTGTCCTATCATAACCTCGTATCTCAATTTTTACTGTTTTGAGAAAAACGCGAAAAACATTCTCATAAACTCAATTTACATTTGTGGATGCACATTGTTTCAGAGATGGTAGGCTATGTTCTAGTAATGAAGCTCTGGGTCATTTTGAACGAAAGCTGATCGAAATGAATGATATTTTTGCTAAATCTGTTTGTTACGTGGTTTTAGTTCTTAAGACTTGATCAAAATCAATCACTTAAGAGGTTTTATACTGATGGTTATGCTTAGTTTTGAGAATAATGTTGCACCTTATAACAACAGATCGGTTGTAAACAACAACTGTGAAACAGTTAACTTCTTTATTTGTATAGTTTCGGGTTGGGAGACGGCATGCGCCGGGAGACATGCACTGCACCTCTGAGAGTCGAGTAAACACTGTCTGGAATTGTCATCTGGTCTACGTCTGTTGTTTGTATGCCTGACATTCTTGCAATCTGATAATACAAGAACTATTTACTCGCTAGGCAGTGGCTATTCTCCCTCATGATGGAAAATATAATTCAGGCTATTTTCCCTCAAACAGTCTCTCTTTGTCTTTTTCTATTTGTCATTCTCTCTCTCTCTCTCTCTCTCTCTCTCTCTCTCTCTCTCTCTCTCTCTCTCTCTCTCTCTCTCTCTCTCTCTCACTCTCCTCCCTCTCTCTCTCTCTCTCTCTCTCTCTCTCTCTCTCTCTCTCTCTCTCTCTCTCTCTCTCTCTCTCTCTCTCTCTCTCTCTCTCTCTCTCTCTCTCTCTGCCTATGTCGCTCTTTGTTTCTCTCTGTCTTTGGCTCTCTCTTTTCTCTCTCCGTCTCTCTCTCTCTCTCTCTCTCTCTCTCTCTCTCTCTCTCTCTCTCTCTCTCTCTCTCTCTCTCTCTCTCTCTCTCTCTCTCTCTCTCTTCTCTCTCTCTCTCTCTCCCTCCCTCCCTCCCCCCCCCTCTCTCTCTCTCTCTCTTTGCCTATGTCGCTCTTTGCTTCTCTCTGTCTTTGGCTCTCTTTTTCTCTCCACCCGGACCTATGGTATATAGGTTCCACAAAGAATCTTCGCTTGAGGTGGGCAAACCACAAAAGTGATGTTAAACTGAGGAAAACCACAAAGTGTAGGATGGCATATCATGTCCACCCGTCGACCCATCCTGCAGACCCAACCTTTTCCTTTCTGAGCATTGTGCCAATTGAACTGGTTTACAAGGAAGCTAACTTGCTCTCAAGGGAAGTCGTTTGGCAGGCAAACCTCGGCACACTGATGACAGGCCTTAACCAAAGGCAAGATCTGAACTCTGCGTTGTACAGAAGGATCCAGTATTGACATAAATACTGACACAAACTGAAACATACTGCATAGAAACATTCTGGTTACTATGGTCCAAGGCTATACCATTGTTCTTATCAGTTATTGAGAACCCCCCACCCCTCCCCTCTTTAGGTTTGATGACGTCTAGTTCTCCCCTCCCCCCCCCCCTTTAACGTTATGTAAACGCACCCCCCCCCCCCCCAACCATCGCCCCAGCTCCCCCCCCCCCCTCAATCCACCCTCCCTTCCCCTTCTGATCTCCCACTCTTCCCCACCTTCCATTCAAACACACCCCTTCCCGGCCCCCACCCTCTCCTTCCTTCTGACGCCCACGCTGCTGTTCGAGAATGAACAAAAATAATGAACACAACTCAGTGCAGGGGAAATGTTTTCAGTAGTTCACACTAGCTTGCAACTGTCGAAGAGGAAAGGTGCATTCTCTTCCCTGTAAGTTTTGAATTAGCCATGTTTGGTTGCATGTCAGTTACTTATGAATTTTGTTCTCTCTCTCTCTCTCTCTCTCTTTCTCTCTCTCCTCTCTCTTCTTTCTCTCTCTCTCTCTCTCACTCTCCCCTCTCTCTCTCCCCCCCCTCTCTCTCTCTCTCTCTCTTTATCTCCATCTCTCCCCGCCTCTCTCTCTCTCTCTCACTCTCTCTCTCTCTCTCTCCCCCCTCCGTCTCTCCCTCTCTGCTTCCCCCCCCCCCCCTTTCTCTCTCGCTGTTTCTCTGTATGTGGCCTCTCGCTCTGTCTCTCTCTCAATCTCTCTCTCTCTCTCTCTCTCTCTCTCTCTCTCTCTCTCTCTCTCTCTCTCTCTCTCTCTCTCTCTCTCTCTCTCTCTCTCTCTCTTCCTTCTCCTCTCTTTCCCTCTCCCTCTCTCGCCTGTTGTATTGCTCTGTAGATGTAGCTATTGATGTGTGTGTGTGTGTGTGGGGGGGGGGTGACTTTCGTGCTGGTTTTTGAAAATGTTCCCTGAGTATGTTCCAGTGCCCAGAAGAAGCTTTTTAAAAGCAAAAATTTGGCCCAAATAAAAAAGCAAAAGTCAAAACCACACTGACTATTCGAGTTTTATTTCTACTTAATATATATATATATATATTTCTGAGGTTCACAAATAAAGACATTGGACACAGAAAAGCTTTATCAAAGCAAACTATTCTGCATTTCAAATGCACTAACTTTTCAGTCCTTCAGAGTAGGGGTACGGAGCTGGCTATTCACTGAGATTTTTCTTTCATGCTATATATATATATATATATATATATATATATATAGAGAGAGAGAGAGAGAGAGAGAGAGAGAGAGAGAGAGAGAGAGAGAGAGAGAGAGAGAGAGAGAGAAAGGAAGACAGAGAGAGATAGACAGACAGACAGAGACACAAAAAGAAATATAGAGACAGACATAGACTGAGATAGACACACAGAGAGAGAAAGGGAGATATATAGAGAGAGAGACCAAAACATAGACAGTGTCTGTGAAACCCATGTCAGCTCAGTGTCTGTGAAACCCGCGTCAGCTCAATGTCTGTAAAACCTGTGTCAGCCCAGTGTCTGTGAAACCCGTGTCAGCTCAGTGTCTGTGAAACCCGTGTCAGCCCAGTGTCTGTGAAACCCGTGTCAGCTCAGTGTCTGTGAAACCCGTGTCAGCTCAGTGTCTGTGAAACCCGTGTCAGATCAGTGTCTGTGAAACCCGTGTCAGCTCAGTCTCTGTGAAACCCGCGTCAGCTTAGTATCTTTAAAACCCGTGTCAGCTCAGTGTCTGTGAAACCCATGTCAGCCCAGTGTCTGTGAAACCCGTGTCAGCTCAGTGTCTGTGAAACCCGTGTCAACTCAGTGTCTGTGAAACCCGTGTCAGCTCAGTGTCTGTGAAACCCGTGTCAGCCCAGTGTCTGTGAAACCCGTGTCAGCTCAGTGTCTGTGAAGCCCGTGTCAGCCCAGTGTCTGTGAAACCCGTGTCAGATCAGTGTCTGTGAAACCCGTGTCAGCCCAGTGTCTGTGAAACCCGTGTCAGCTCAGTGTCTGTGAAGCCCGTGTCAGCTCAGTGTCGACCGTTAACACAATTGCGAGATGTTCGCGAGCTGTTCACGGGCCTACAGAAACATACTCGTTCTCCATGCTGTGCACAGTCCACAGAAATGCAATCCGAATGCTAAATACTACCTGTTTCAGCAACGTACAGTTCGAAAGCAACTGAGTAAGGTTTAAATACGTCCCTTTTATTTCATTAGTGTGACAATAAAAGATATAGTTTCATTTAACTAGATATACTCATGGGATCACTTTTTAATTTAATGAGACTGTCACATTCGCAAGCCTTTTTGTTCTCTCACGGCATAAGCCATGGACCTCATCAACTGTCTGTAGAAACTCCGTTCTGAACTTCCTGTTGCATAAACAATACATGTAGAAGTTGACAGCACTGTTGCAGTACATCAGAAAATGGCTAACACCCCCGAATACCCAGTACTGTCCATTTTCAATCGGGTCATTCCAATTAACGTATTTCTGTGCTACTAAAGAAATGGCGAGTGGGGTTGTCAGAAAAACAAGGCAGACACTGGCAGCAAACAAGGTGACAGTCAGTGAAGACACTTTCTGTTGTCTGGAATCCAGGCAGGCTTGTTGTGCAGGAAGACGTTTGTTCGTTCCGGCAGACCTGATCAGTGACCACAGTAGAACGCTGTTGCTGATCGCCAATAATATGACAGGCAAGAAATGGAACTGAAATATGCGAATCCAGGACGAGTACTTATTTGATATCGTTAACTTACATTTTGGAATATCATATCTTCCGATAAAGTAAAAGTTAACTGTTGAAATAACGAAGATCACCATACCAGCCACAAGTCGTGATATTCTGTTCGTCCACACATCTTTGAAACGAAGTGGCCACAGCACAGAAGCAGCTCTGAGTATGGTGAGTGACACCAGCATCCATGAGGACAGAGGTGCTGTGGTATGATAGAGAAACCTGTCCACCTTGCACTGCCAGGAGCTACCTCTACGGAAATACCATACACTGAATTTCCTGTTGAGCAAACGAGGGAGGGGACATATCATCAACACTAACAGATCAGACACGGCCAGAACCTTGAAGAAAACACTGAATGTCGATGTTGGAAGACGGTGTGTTATTAACATTATCACACAGTTTCCAAAAAAGCCCAAAGTAAATGTAAGGGGGTCCCCAACATCTTTGATCCGATCCGCTACGTTTATGTAGGGTTGATTCTGATCTTTCCACGTTGGCCTGTTTTTAACGGAAAGATCCGAGTTTTCAAATGAACGGGACATCTCAGAGACTATGAAAGTGGAGGAAGCCGGATCTCACTGCAGTTATCAACTTTTAGTTTTGTGTTGTCTCTAAAACAGATAATTGCACTTACCTTCCTTCCTCGTTCATCGCTCAGACAGTCTCTTTTCATATGGGCGCAGATGTGTCATGCTGCCATTAAGCGCCTAACTAAGAAATAGTTAGGTCTAGCATGTCCGTCTTCGGCTGGAGAAAATCTTTGCAAGAATTTCTAGAACTAAGGCAGGAGAACGGACAAGTAGGGCAGACAGGTAGTAGATGACAGAAAGCAAAGGGAAAAGGCAGAGTCAAAGAGAGTGATCGACTAGAATAAGCTACAAGGACATAACTTCCAGAAGGTGGGGAAACTATTTGTACAAAAGAACCCCCACCGTCTGGTATCCCACGAAGGGAGGGCGAGGGCTGTATAATATCAACCTTTTCCTGTCATCCAAATATATGTAGATGTGGGATCTTGCATGGACAATAAAACCACCAAAACTAGAAATCAACTAACAAAGCAACTGGATACACAGGTTTGGGCTCACTCGTGTTAATTAAATTAGTCTGTTTTCATAATTGCTTGGTTGTGTGTCTTTGTGTAGTAGGCCTATACTCTAAGGCGGCATTTCCTCTCATTAAGCAGTCTAACGCCACCAAGTTTACCTTCAAATTTTGAAAAGGCCGAAGTATTTGCAGATATCTTTTTTATACTAAGAATAGCAACAACTCAGGCCTATCAGAAAAGCAAAAAGTGTGTACAGAAAAAACCGGCTGATAATGAAGACAATGAAAAAGTCCTAATAAATACCACTGTACAAATGGTCCCATAACTTTTCAGGAAATAACATTTGTTTTTTCTTTTTCATTGAACATTGTTTTCATAATTTTACACATTTTCATGAAGAAACACACACGCACACACGCACATGCAATAGAAGTTACAGCGGGGATAAGGGCGACGACAACTACAGCAGCAACCACAAGCAAAGGCAACATTATGATATCAACAATAACAAGAGAAGAATGGTAGTCGCAAAAATAGCAATAGTAGTATCAGCCTTATCGTCATCACCATCGTCTTCATTAATAACATTGACAATAACAAGTAACAATTTGATACATATACTATAGTAAGTATAGCATTTCCTTTGTGACTACTAATATTAACAATAAGATTTACAATGGGGTGCGCGTGCGCACGCACACACACACACACACACACACACACACACACACACACACACACACACACACACACACAAACCATCATAAACAGACAATACCTAGGGGTGGTAGGGAAGAAGTAATACTAACGCTTGAAACGGGTCATTGCAACAAGAAAGGGATAACTTAGAAAGCACTCTAGTCTCAAACTATAAGACACTCGAGTCTCAAACTATCCTAATATCAATAGGGTGAGAGAGAAACAAGCCAGAGACTATGTGTTACATGTAGTGCACACACATTGCACATCACAAAAAGGAAGCTAAGGTATAATAGGGGAGTAAGGAAACCAGTTTTCTTCAAACCGTCTTAAACCATAATAATTAAGAAAGGCCAAATATTTTTCTAAGTTAAATCTGTATCTTAACACTGTAAGAAAAACATGTAGGTCAGGAAGGGCATTTTGTAAGCATAAAACTTGGCAAAGAGCAGAATAAAATCCATAACTGTGTCAGTTTTTACATGTTGTCTTACCCCAAATAAAACCAACTCCTTGTCAATATTCAAATTGTTACAGTGCTGACATTTATCTTTTAGTAAGCTTTGGAGATTTCTCCAAAACCTCTGTACAATGACACAATCAAAGAGCATATGTTGAATAGTCTGCTCTTTATGTTCACAAAAGTTACAAATAGGAGAATCAACAATTTTACATTTAAATAAATATCTCTGTGTTGGGAGCAATCTATGTAAAAGTCTGCACTGGAACCACCTAAGCTGTACATCTGAAGAAGATTTAAAACAGTGAGAGAAAATCGGTTTCCAATTAAGGTTTTCAAACTGATTGTTCCATTTATTGATGGCTGTGGGGAAGGCATTATTTTCATTTAAGGTGTTTTGCACATATTTGTTACCTTTGTTAATACAAAACCAGGCTTTTTGGTCTAGGAGCTTAAACCTGGGAGTTAAAACTACATTGAGCTTTTGACAATAGTTACGAATTGCGTTTAAAATGCCTTCGTATAAGAGAAGATTTGTTTTTATGCCTTCATATTTATGCAAGATAACGAAACAACTATTGTCAGAAGTTAATGATGTTTGTACAGATCCAGGATATAGGTCAGACCATTCTGTTGTTACATTGTTTTTGAAAAAAGAGCAGTTCAAATGTGACCGACCTTTCTGGAAATTTAATAATAGTTTATTAAAGGACAAGCAATATATTTCAGAAATTAAAAGTCATTAGTAATGTTAAGAAACAATATGCATTGTCAGTTTAAAACTTAGATAATATTGATAATATTACTAATGAAAATTTGTCCTTCCAGATTAATGATCAACTTTTTTATTAAATGTTATTGCTAGAAATCAGAGGCAACACAATCTCATACAGTACACACAAGAAAAAGACAGAAACACAACGAGAACATGAGCTTGAAACAAAAATACAAAATCTTGAACGGTATTTACACGAAGATATTTCTCACTTAGAAAATTTGAAAACTGAATTGCAAGAAATCAGAGATCATAGAATTGAAGGTGTGGCAATGCGTTCGAAGGTTCGTTGGCTAAATCAGGGAGAAAAAGTGAACAAATATTTATGCAATCTTGAAAATCGAAATTTTCTTGATAAATCTATACCTTTTTTAGAAAAAGAAGATGGTTCAGTCATTTCAGACCAAAAAAATATTCTTTCTGAAATTAAACATTTTTATGAACAGTTATAGTTTCAGGGATGTAACTGATATTGATATCTCGGAAGAACTTCCTGGTGCTCCAGTGTTGTCTGATGAGGAGAGTGACTCAATAGAGGGTTTGATCACACTTGAAGAAGCTGCCATTGCTTTGAAGAACATGAACAAATTCAAAAGCCCTGGGCCTGATGGATTTACTGTATCATTTTTTAAGTTTTTCTTTGTTGATATTGGAGTTTTCCTTGTGCGCTCGGTCAATGAGGGGTTTGCTAAAGGTCAGTTATCTATTACCCAGCGACAAGGAACCATACTATGTATTCCTAAAGATGGTAAACCCAAAAGATTAATTAAAAACTGGCGGCCCATCTCTCTATTGAACACCACATATAAAGTTGCATCTACTTGCATAGCTAACCGCCTTAAGAGTGTGCTTCCAAACATTATACATGAAAGTCAGAGGTTTTTTAAAGGGTAGATATATAGGGGAACATATTAGATTAATGTATAATGTGCTACTGTATACTGAAAAGGAAAATACTCTAGGAATGTTCTTATTAACAGATTTTGAGAAAGCGTTTGATAGTGTCTCTTGGTCATTCCTACATAAATGAAATAACATTTCTTGTTGCTCTCTCTCTCTCTCTCTCTCTCTCTCTCTCTCTCTCTCTCTCTCTCTCTCTCTCTCTCTCTCTCTCTCTCTCAAACACTGATAAAATAGTAGGCCTATCGTTAGCTAAATGTTTGCTTGGCGCTTTTAAGATAAGACAGAACTTCATAGATAGTTTAAACTAAAATAGTATATGGCTTCTTAGGATAATTGTTCCTTGTTGTAAATGCGGTAGCACATTTTATTCTTAAAGCATGCCCTGCAGATTCCACTAACTATCAAGGTATAACTATACTGTCATGCTTTGGAAAATTATTTACAAGTATCCTGAATGAACGTTTAAATGTTTTCATCGAGTCATTTGGTTTGATTGGCATGGAACAAGCTGGTTTTAGAAGTAACTTTTCAACACTCGACCATTTGTTTACTCTATATGGTGTTATTGATATTTTGCTGTTTAAGAAAAAGCGATTACATTGTGCATTTTTAGACTACGAAAAGGCATTTGATAAAGTAAATAGGTCGTTTTTGTGGCAGAAATTGATAAATAGTGGCATTAACGGCAAACTTTTAAGAGTAATACAAAATATGTACTCTCACGCTAAATCATGTGTAGCTGTTAATGGGGAATTTTCTGATTCTTTTTCGTTAGATGTCGGTGTGAGACAAGGAGATAATTTGTCACCTGTAATGTTTGCCATGTTTTTGAATGATATGAAAGAGTTTTTGTCTGGTGATATGACTGGCCTTGTTACTGTTGCAATCAGTGAATCTAATGTAGACATTTTGTTGAAATTGTTTTTATTACTGTATGCAGATGACACTGTCATTTTTTCTGAAACTCCAGCTGGATTGCAGCAAGGTCTTGATGGCATCAAGCAGTATTGTGAGAAATGGAAATTGAAATTAAATGCTAAGAAATGTAAAATTGTTATTTTTTCTAAGGGTAAGGTTAGATGTTTTCCTGACTTCTTTATAGGAACAGAAAAGATAGAGGTAGTTCATGATTTCTAGTACTTAGGATTAAAGCTCAACTATAATAACCGATTTAATGTTGCACAATGTGACATGTTTGATCGAGCTTCTCGAGCAATGTTTGCTCTGTTAACAAAAGCTAAGTTATTGAAACTTCCTGCAGACCTAATGATTGACCTCTTTGATAAAACTGTACTTCCAATTCTTACATACGGATGTGAAATTTGGGGGTTTGACATGAATTATATTATTCAAAGACTGCAACTAAAATTTTATAAGTTGGTTTTGAAAGTGCGACAATCCACTCCTTCTTTCATGATATTTGGAGAGACAGGAAAATATCCCGTATCAGTCACTGTTAAATCCAGAATATTATCATTTTGGTTTAACCTAGTGACACACCATCACAGTGCAAGTGAAAAGCTATCATTTATTGTGTATAAAACCCTTTTGAGAATGTATGAATTAAATGTACACGAAAATAAATATATCAAATACATTCATACGTTATTAAACGACTTTGGTTTAAGTAGTTTTTGGTTGAATCAAAATTTGCTTGATGTACATCCATTATGGTTCAAAGAGAAAGTGAAGAGATGTCTTAAAGATAGCTTCTTTCAAACCTAGTACATGCATGTTGATAATGATGAATTATATATGAACTATAGAATGTTTAAACCATCATTTGGTGTTGATCCCTACTACTTAGTACTTCCTCAGAATTATGTGTTTACCATTCTAAAATTTAGAACAACTAATAATAACTTGCCAGTAAATAAATTGCGCTATAATAATATACCCAGAAGTGAAAGAAATTGCGAAAAGTGTAGCGTACATGATGTGGCAGATGAGTTCCATTATTTGTTTGTCTGTCCCTTCTTTAATACTGAAAGAAATAGATATCTTCTACGGTACTTTTTTGTGCGACCAAATGCGTATAAATTTAATGCTTTGTTTTCCTCAAAAAATAATGGACTAATGGAATTATAAGATGAGGAGTGTCCCCGTAGTCGTGGCGCATTTTTTAGCTGAGCCTGAGTCCCCCCGCATGGACTCATACGACGCCTTGCCTCTGCTCAGTACGGGGGGGGGGGGGACTTACATGCGCAGTCCTTCCCCCCCCCCCCCCCCCCGGCCGAGGAAGCAAGAATCGGTGGTCACCCCTCACTATCACTACTATCATTGACACCACTTATATTATTTATATTCTTTTAATGTTATGTTACCAATATCACTCAGCTCCCATGCCAAATAAATTAGTACATTTATTTTAAGATATTTATTATATAATATTGCTTGGCCGGGGCAGGGAGGCTGTTCATGCGGTTACCTTGGACCTGGTCCCCATACACCTTGCACACAAAAACACATTTTTAGGTCATTCACACACATGACTTTTTACCTAAACATTTTTATCACTAAGTATTTTACCGATCACAATTGCATTACCCCCACAATTTAATATAATATTTTATCACATATATAACTTTTTATGATATTTTATCTTTTTAGGGCTATTTTGTTTTAGCCTAAGATTAATACTATTTTACTTTCAGAGTGAGCCATTTGGCCCTCCATATTTTTAATAACTTCGGGTCCCCCCTGTATATATTTTCATCCGTGCGGTGGTCCCCCCCTTGAGTAGACGGGCCCACTGACGGTTGTCACGCGAGGATGGCTTGCGTATGCCTCCGTCAGTGGGTGCGCCTCCGCTTGGTGGTTGAGGACCCCCGGATACAGGCCCACTCCACCTTTCCCCCACTCCCCCGTCCCTTCTCGGTGAGCTGATCTCCCCCGGGGGGGTGTGGGCCCATGGTTGGTTGTTGAAGCGGGAATGGCCCGCGTACCGCTCCTCCTGTGGGTCTGCCCTCCCACGGGGTGTTTAGATCCTCCGGACCCCCTCTCCCCCTCTCCCCCCCCCCCCCTCTTTTCAGGGACCCGAAACTTAATTAAATTTAACTAATAGTCCATGATGTATATATTGCCCCTTAGTTGGGAAGTCCCGGGGGATGGAATTCCCTCCCCCGGTAGGACAGTACATTTTTAACGCCTTACATACTTTAATCCCTGTATATAATTATAATAAAATTACATTTTTTGTAAATAATAATAATAATTTTTTGTAAATTCATATTTTTAAAGTAAATTAAGGGCTATTATTTGGCTTTTTAATAATAATTTAAAAAAATTCTTTTATCATGTAGCCCCGATATTTTAATCGTTAGGAGGTTCGGTTGGGTTTCGGTTATTTCTGCCAGAGGAACAAAATCATTTTAATATAGATAATTTTACTAAATATATATACTATTTTACAATCTCAAAATCCAATATGTAGTAAGATCTTACAGTACCTTCGCCCCATTTTGTGTGTGCTGTCCTCGTTTTGTGATGTCTGTCATATCTTTAGTTTTGTACATGTTTTATGTTCTGATTTACAATTAATACCTGTCCCATATGTACCCTGCCGGGTCGAGAGGACGTAAAACACCATTTTTCATTCATTCCTCAAAAAATAAGAAACTTTTGATTAAACTTAAGCACTTTGTTACAGTTATAAACAGTTCTTTTCGATGACTTGTATGCACAAAATGTAACATGTTTTGTTTTTTTGTAATATGGTATAAGTATATTTGTCCTAGTTATTTACTTGTCATTCATAATATAGACACCACTCTGTTTTGATGTTCGATTGTTTAACTATGTGTGTACTTTGTTTTATATTTCTGTGCCCCAAGTGGGTATGAAATAAAACATTTGCCTTGCCTTGCCTTGCCTTGCTTTATTTAGAGTGGATGTTGTCAATTATTTGTTGCATGTTCTTAGTGTTCATTGTGTTCGCTCCATGGAAGGGGCTATGGCCTAGTATCCATTAAATTTCCGAGTTCTCTCTCAAACACAAACACTCTCTCTGAGTAAGATAGAGAGAGAGAGAGAGAGAGAGAGAGGGAGAGAGAGAGGAGAGAGAGAGAGAGAGAGAGAGGGAGAGAGAGAGAGAGAGAGAGGGAGAGGGAGAGTATGTGTGTGTGCGCGCGCGCGCGTGTGTGTGTGTGAGCACAAATGAATAGGCATGCCTATGTTTATGCACTTGTGCACACGAAAACTTAACAAGTGTCTGCGTTATTTATGGCCTCTTGCGAGCAATTCTCTATTTGTTTGGATGTATTGTTCACCAAAGTATGATTTATTGCTGGGAAACCCGCATACAGCGTGGTGTCTTCCGTTTCCGAGCAAACGGGACAAATCAATTAAGAGTCCAGTAGATCGATGCATATGGCTTACTAAACTAGTATACAACTTCAAGTTGACAACTGCTTAGTAGACTACTAGGCAAGTTTGAAACTAATCCAGTCAAAGCATGAATACGGACTTGAATGCTACTAGGTTTTTAGACTGACCAACTCAGGAATCCGTTCAGTGCGCATGTTCACAGACCAAAGGGAACTCACTCTCTGTAGTTTGATGCATATGAGTGTATGCCCAAGTTGACAACTGCGCAAGTTTTTGAAGATTAATCAAAATCATAAAAATATTTCTGAAAATTGGGAGAGAGAGAGAGAGAGAGAGAGAGAGAGAGAGAGAGAGAGTGCGAAACTTTTTTTAAAAAATTGAGGGTAAACAGATAAGCAATTGTAATTTAGTATTCTTCTTTTTTTTTACACTGTTTCGTCATGGAGAAAACATGAGAACACAACAACAACAAACAAGAAACTAAGCAATGAATAACGACTAGTTCACAACTAACACATTTAGTGCTCATCGGATGTCCACTAAAATTCTGTCTACTAACTCGACAAGTTAAGTAACAACTAGGACTAGGGATTTTCCATGCAGACCTTACTATATTTTAAGTTCACAACCTACAACTTAGTTGCCAACTAACCTCTTAGTAAGCTCATATGCATCAAACTACTGGCCTCCTCTTGAGCCATGCATTCTCCTCCAGTCCTTGGTTTCAATCAGGTGGTTTGATATTCTAGGGGGTGTGCAATAAACGCACTGTTACCAAAGACTGTACAGGGGAAGATAAACACCCGGTCTCTTTTCCCTATATGAGTAGTGAGGACAGAAACACTGGTTATGTCCCTTTGAAACGTGACACACTTTACACATCGATAGGCCAGTTGAATTCTCCGTTCAAGTTCCAGTCTGAGTTTTTGGATAGCCTCCACTGTGAATGGTCAACCTATGGCGATATTTTTCACGCCAGAGGGCAGTCAGTGCACTAGGGGCTTATCACGCGATTTTCTTACTTGGGCGTAGTGAGAGAGAGAGAGAGAGAGTGATGGTAGGACCACTCACTGTCTCTCTCTCTTTCTTTATCCTCAACTAATAATATAGAGAGGATTAGCCCCACACGAGCGTCATGCCCTCTGGTGTGAGAAAAATCGCACTAAGTCTCTCATAGTGTACATGTCCGCACTAACGATAACTCTATCAGCCCGGTTCGCCGAGCTTTTAAGTAATCCATCTTACCCTTTTAGAATATCTTTGCTGTTACCAACTCATGTATCTACTATGTAGCTCTTCTTGAACAGCCGCTTGTCAATATTTCAAGAGCAATTTGCAAACAAGAAACCAACAGATAATGAAACGTACAAATAAGCATGGCATTCTACTTTAATTTGTCGTTAAGGGCCAGCTACACGTCCACTAAAATCGCACAACTGTACGAGACAATTCGATCACGTGGTCACCAACAACAAATGTGATTGGCGCATCGAGATCACGTGATCGAAATGTATCGTACAGTCGTGTGATTTTATTGGACGAGTAGCTGGCCCTTAAGAAAGGTGCCATGAATTCTGATCGCTTCTCGGCCTTTTGGCTAAGACAGTGATTCAGGAACATAAATTTTTGTTTATACCGTGGTTGGTTTGTTCAGCCCGTCGTACATGGCGAAAGCCGATAGGCGACGTTAAACTGAACTTCCCTTAAGAAAGGTGTTTTCTTTTCTATTGTATTACATTTACATGTGATGTACGCGATTTATTTTATAAACTGTCCCAATTTGTAACAAACAAATCCAGTTCAACGAGCAATAAAACACCAAATGTCTGTAATAAACTCCGGAAAATCCATGGATTAAAGGTACAGTGGAATTGAAAAAAATACTCCCTCCCGACACACAGTCAAAAAACGTTAACGCAAATACCAATCTTAACACCCCCACCCCCGCCAACCCATCCACCCACACAATGATGCACAAAAGATGACAAAATGATCAAACAAGTTGTTCTAAAACAAGTTGTCCTACCGTTTTGGAACAGGAATTATTGTATCATTTTTCTAGCTATTAACAATAAAAGTAAAATCAAGCCAAAAGATTCAAATTGGTGAAAGGTTAGTGTATTACCTAACAATGTTCCTTTCAAACTGAACATGTTTGGAGGGAGGCAGGGGGGGGGGGGGGGGGGGGGGGGGGGCAGGGGGCGGCAGGGGGGGGGGGGGGGGGGGGGGGGGGGCTGCTGCTAAAAAAATAGGAATTATCTTTACTATTTTCTCGTAAACTCTAAGGTCAATATCAAGATTTACCAGGCTATTCAAGAGGTTATGCTCAGCTTTCGTCCCATTGCATAAAACTGAAGTAAGTCTGTGAAGCAGTTCAAAAGATATGTGCGGACGAACTGAAAAAGAAAGAAAAGGAAGCAGCAAACAAACAAAACAGAAGTAAAAACGAAAGAGACACACACAACCAAAAGAGCACCCACCCCCACCCCCGTCTAAAGCTGGTGGAGGAGTAACAATAGATACACAGAATTCAGCTTCCTTCGTGCTCCAGTCTTCTGAGTGACCTGTGCAATGGGGAACCCATACCGTGTCACACGAAATTCTTGGTATGATCTAAATAACCCTTATTTAATTATACGTGACCAAATCCAGGACATCGGGGATCCCGTGGTGACTGCCTTCGGGTCGTTTGGGAATGTGATGATCATTCTGATCATGCTTCGCCTTCCTGCATCCACCTCCAGTGCCTTCTTTGTCATTCTGGCCCTGTCTGATCAGATCGCTCTGATCGTGCTGCCTTGTGAGCACTTTGTGACTAGGTTGTTTAGATTAACATATCTTAAAAAACTGGGCTCCTGGCAATGTAAGATTGTTACACTTTTGGGTTTTACCACATCACCAGTGTCGTCCTGGACTCTGGTGTCCCTCACCATGCTCAGAACGGCTTCTGTGCTGTGGCCACTTCGTGTCAATGCTGTGTGGACCAAGAGAAAGTCTCGATTTACTGTCGGCATTATTGTCGTGCTGTTTGTTATAATGGACTGTCATTGTTTGTATGGATATGACTTTCAAGGAGGAGTGTGTTATTCTGCATCGAAATCAAAAATATACCTGTGGTTTTATAGGAAAACCTGGCCATGGATAAAACTGCTTCGCTACAGTCTCTTACCATTCTTATTTCTGGCGGTCAGCAACAGTGCTCTTCTGTGGTCACTGGTCAGATCTGTCAGAACAAGCAAACGTGTTCATGCACAGCAAACTATACAGGATTCCAGACAACAGAAGGCGTCTTCATTGACTGTCACCTTGATTGTGACGAGTGTGTGTTATGCCCTATTTACAACCCCGATTGTGATATATGAAGTAACACATGTGAGTGATGCTGCTTGGAACGACCCTGTAGTGAACGGACGACGTCAAGTATTCCGTGCAGGAAGCCAGGTGTGCTGGTACTCCAACAGTGCTGTAAATTTCTACCTGTATTGTCTGACTGGAAGCAAGTTCAGAGCAGAGTTTATGAAAATAGCTTTCGATTTTTCCACAATATTTTATAAGAGCAGGAAAAGCAGTTCTGAGTATAAATCAGTCTGAACAGGACAAAGACGTTATACTTTTTTTTCCTTTTGCTGTTGAGTGTGATAAATGGGGGGAAATGGAAGATTGAAGATACTGATGTTTTCTTTTTAACATATAATGAATATTCTCATTAAAAAAATCATTATATGAACTTAAGAGAATTATGTCAGTTTAATACACCCTGTACTTTCTCTCACTAAAAACACATAGAATACACAAGCTGCGCCTGTGATTATTTCTATGCTAGTGTAAACATTATTTATATGCACATACAAGTAACAATTTGTATGCAAATGAAATCTTCAGAAATACAATGATTTGGTAAATAAGATGCTTGACAACAAAAACTTTTTAATAAATAATAGAGCAATTACTAAAACGTATTGTACCTTTTGACTACATGTACTTTATAACAATCAAAAGGTACAATACGTTCAGTGACTTAATGTCCCTTTTGTGGTGTCGGGTCACATTTATTTATTTAATGGGTACAAATAGAAAGGTAACTACTGAAGAATAAGATGCAGAATAGCACGCTAAATGATGATGATGATGATAATGAAGTGAACTTGCATAGCGCTCCCTCACAAATTCAACTATGCACTTAGTATACGTACATAAAGATAATAGGGGTATTATAAGATAATACAAAGATGAAATAGAATATATACACAATTGATACACACACACACACACACACACACACACACACACACACACACACACACACACACACACACACAACTACTCCCATCCCTCTGCCACCAAGACTCTTGGCATTGTCTGCAGTTATTCCGTGCAATTTTATCTGCTTAACTGTTCCAAATAAAAATAATAGGACAAACACCGCAAGCATTATCATAATTACAAGTGTCATTAAAAACACAGCTTTGCCACATATTTAGCACACAGCACATGTCCACTTGTCACTAGCTTGAACAAACATGACACTGTTCTCTTAGTCCTCACTTGTTGTAACAGGACTAACTTGTCCAACTGAACGTACAGAAAAGAAGAAAATATCTTACAGTTTCCAGCTGAGATGCTTGCATCAATTTATTATTCATCAAAGAACAGGTCATTGTCAAAGTGATCATCATCTGCAAGCTCTGGCATATCCTCCAGATCATCATCCACAGGCTGGTTGTCACACTCCTTCAGTTTGCACATGTCGGAACATTTCAGACCATGTTGAATGCACGTACATTCCAAGGCAGTGCATGCCCTTGTGCATTTGCAGGCAAGAAGTTCAATGACTGCTTCAGGCGCGGGCCTGACGTCCATCCAGTCCACAACTAAGACGTCTGTTCCATTTTGGTTTTCGACCTTCCATCCACTCTGCGTTGGATCTGGAGCATCAGGATCATGAGACAAGCTTCGTCACCACAGTCCTGCCTGGAAGTTGTCTCGCTTTGCATGTTTCAGAAGGAAGTCCTTGCATGGTGGAAGCTGATGAGATTCAATCTCACCATTCTTTGCACAATACATGTGGTATCGGAGATCATTCACATCACTTGGTCCTTGTTTCGAATACCAGATGCATGTGAACCTTTCTAGGCGTTGAAAGAGTTCTCCTGTCAACTCCCAGCTTTCACCCAGTTCAAGGAAGGCTCGCTTCTTGTCTTCATCTCCTTTCAAGATTTTCAAGGCATTCAGCTTGCCTTTGCCCGTGAAAGCACTCACAGTGTCACAGCCTGTGTACGCATGCATCCCGATAAGAGCCTTACACACATCCGGTCCAAGAGAGGCTGCGATCTTGTTGATGCCCAACAGGTGAGTACGGGTACGTGTCCCAGTTTTCTGGAACCAATGTGCCCTGATGGTCTCAGCAAAGGCCAGGTTCAGAACAAAGACGTCTGTGTCATCAGAGTTGATTACCATAGTCTCCAATCCTTCTTCAGAAGCGTGCATAGCATGCAGCAACAGGCGACCATCAGCCTCTTCCTGGATACACTGCAGCTCAAGAACTTCACGGCATCGGAGTCCAGTAATGCGGAAGCAATTATCCTCACAAGTGATGTACAGAACTTTCTTCATCCGTGCAAGCTTCTGTTTGTACTTCTCTCTCCGCCACTCATTGGCGAGTAATTTGATCAAGCTGGTTTAGATTGCATCTTGCGTCAAGAACCTTCGCCACTGTTTGATCATCTGTCCTGGTGTCACGTCTTGTACCTTCAGGCCGAGTTCTGCACCCCTGTTGGTTCTCTCTGCGTATTTGATGGACTTTTTTCGGTACGTGTCAAACACGATGTCAATCCTTCTGCTAAATGAAGCCTCCTTCATGGCCATGGCGAAGATCTGTTCTGCGATGTCATCAAAGGTGGTCTGCTGGGCATCAGGGGTCAAGCATTGTACAAGGGCCATGTCATCGATGATCGTTGCTGATTGGGCAGGCACAGCGTCAGCCAGTGGGATGTTTTTCTTGATGCTTGTAGCCAGTGCTGCCTTGTTTGTGTTTCGCAAACTGCCATCAGGGGTGGCCAGAGACCATGGAAGAGGCCCAAGTGGATGACACAGCATGTCTTTCATGTTGATATCACGGCACTGCCCCATCACGATCATGCGACCAAACAGTGCTCTGTCAGCTTTCAATATAACAGAACGACCATCCATACATTTGGTTTGTTTCTTCTTGGTGGCTGTTGCAAATGTTTTGATCTGACATTTCTTCATTGGGGCATGAAACTTCTTTGTGGGTGGATTTGATTCTAGTCTCTCGGTCTTGAATGTTGCGTAGGCATGTTCTCCTTTTGCGTGTGCCTCTCTACTGTCTTCAGCGACATCTTTTGGGGCAGTAGCGCCAGTGGAGATGTTGATGAGGTCCACATTGGCTTCAAAGGGATTGACCCAGCTGTAAGCGTCTCAACAACAGCACTGACAGCTTGTTCATCTTTCTTGATTCTAGAGTTCTGAAGTTCAGGATGCTCAAATCCATGCTTGCTCAAGTGAACCATGTTTCTCAGCCTTGTCAAGAATTCACTTCTGTATTCTGCGGTGAGGTAGTATCGGCTCACTGCTCCAGCCTTTAAACTGAATCGGGCTGTGTCTCCTACAGTTTGTGTGTTCTTGTTCACCGTCACTTCAGTGGTCTGGTCCACAGGAATGCGTCCAAATGGGTTTCCTGCTGCAAGCTGCACAGAGAAGTTGCCCTTCTGAAACTCTTCATAGATCTCAGGATGGTCTGTTGCTAAGTTGGTCATTTCAGCATAGTACACAGGAAGAAATCATGCGTAGTTCAGTTTATCGTACGAGAAGCACCACGGGATCATGGAACGAATTGTGTGTAGATGCAAGTCCCAGTTTCCTTCCCGAGATGATCGCAGAAGGCCCAGCAAAATATCCTCAACCATGTCAACATAGGTCATCCAAAATGCTGACAGATCCCCATTGTCATGACGCAGATGTTGAAGATATTCATCCCATAGGTCAAGTATCTGATGCACAACTGGGTTGTCCAGCAAAGCTTGGAATGTCACTTGTCCAACGTCTTCGTGGAAGTCACCGATCAGAGTTTCAAGCTCTTGGACAACTGGCAACATGTCTGCATGTCTGTCCGTGATCCATGGTATGGATCCCTGCCACATCATCCTCATGAGAGCTTCAAGAACGCACTTGTGCGTCCTGACAGATCTGTTTTTGCCCCTCCCCCAGTTTGCATGTGTGCCCATGGTCAAAATGCAATATCGTTTACTTTGACTTTCATCTATTTCTGCTCAAATTTTCTTTAGCGTGTTATTCTACATCTGGTTGTTTAGCAGTTACCTGTATATTTACATCTACAACCATTTAGGCAGAGCATTACACCGACTTTTGGACAAACTGAGCATTTTGTCGTGTTGCGTAATTTTTGATGAAACTCACAAAAGCCATAATTTTTCCGAAACGATTAACATTTTTATAGCTTGATGAGAATAAAAGTTTTTCACAAGTCCCTTGCGCTTCGTTTTGCTTCTACATATGTCTTCCTATATCTTACTAGGTAGCCTTTACAAAAGACGAAGTGCCGCATTTTGTGTGAATTTTGTCATGAAATCCTCAAAACGGCACTACATTTCATGAACAAATAATAATTTGATATACTTATAAGAACGAAAGTTGCTTAGCATGCTATTATACATCTTTTTTGTTCAATAATTGTCTTTCCATCTTCAATGGTTTAGGCTCTGGGAGAACAGAGCTTGATCACGGTGCGCGTTCTCGACGCGTTAGGGTGGGGTTAGAAATCACGTGATAATAGGCAGAAAGCTGCCACGTTCACAACATTATCATGATTTTCTGACATCTAGGGACATAGACGATTCCAAAAATATATGATAACACTTGCCACTATGAGTGGTACCGACCCCCTTGATTTGAGGGGCTGGCTGAAGGACTAAATGAAGTAAGAAAAAAGTCTTAAAAAACAACACTGTCTCTACTTGATGATTATCCAACTTTTTTGTGTGGTATAAGTAGAAAGACGGATATACAACAAAGCTGCATGAAAGGTCATAAATAAAGCGTGCATTACATTATACTATTGAAAGCCATGTGTTCTTTATTTTGTTCATTACTAAAGCGTTCATTACGCCATTGAAAGCTAATTGTTGTTTAAGGAATATTTTAATATCAATCTGTAAATCTTCAATGCAATCATCAAACAAAAGGCCACAGTCACATCCACACAAACACATATGCGCACGTTAGGATGCACACCTGCCAGCACGCAATAGGGCATAACAGATGCAGACACAACCACTAAAAATAAAAGCATGGACATTCAAGCATGCACACACATAGGCCTATTGGCCACTGCGACTAGGCCGGGTTATGAACGCCCTTGACAGCAAAAAATAATCCATTGTTGGTCAGTATCCAAAAGGGCATTCACTCTTGCAAATACCAGCCATTCAGTGGCCTCAAATAGGGTTATTGGCGAGAGGTATTCCCTTGTTTGGTCAGTACTCCAGCATCTTCCCCCACCCACCAAGGGCCTTCACTCTTGCAAAAGGTGGTCGTTGCAGTGGCCAATACAAGCGCGCGCATGCACAAACACACAAACACACACGCGCATGCACGCACACAATAAAGCTGGAAATCATTCAAAACGTTTTCCTGACGGCAAATGCATTTTTTTGTCTTTGATGTCCTAAGGTTCCGTAACGAAACCCGAAGTTTTGAATCCATCAAAACGGAAACGGCAATGGTGCCCTACCTATCCAAACATTGGATTGGTCCATTAAAGTTTGCTTAAAATTTTAAAAAAATTCGCCAATCAGACAAGAGCTTACGTGTGTGTTTGCGTGTAGTGCGTTCGTGTCTGTGTATGTGTGTTTAGTGCGTGCGTGTGTATGTGTGTTGGGTGTGTGTGTGTGTGCGCGCGTGTGTGCGTGCGTGCGCGCGTGCATGCGTGCGTGCGCGTGCTTGCGTGTGTATATCGACATGGGCTTATATGATACTTTGCGGTGCTAACCGATATTCTGAAACAGCCACTGGTCACGGCAAATAAACCAATTAAAATACAAACAAGTGAGAAGACGACTGGTGTCAAAGAAACCAATTTTAGTTCAAGGGAAACCACTCCAAAGCAAAGATGTTCAGTTGATACACAATTCGTTGTGGCAACAAAACGCACGTTTTTCAGAATAACCCTCTATATTTCCTGTATATGTTATCAAACGGGACAGCAAAGTACATATTTAGGTATGTATCTTTTGTTGTTTACGAATTCAGTGTCTTTGTGATTTCAAGTTGTGTTAATTTTAAATATTTCAACAAGGTTTTAGTGATTATCATTTAGATCTAGTTTAAGTTTTTAAAAAAAAGAAGATTTATGACAAAATTAAAATGTGACAAATTGCGTCTTGGAACTGAGGTGTGGGGTAGATTTATTCAGAGAAACATAGAAAGCTTGCAAGACACTGTCTAAGCTTTAAAAAAAATTAAAAAATATAGAGCTAAGAATTGGCGCCTAAGCCAGGCGAATTTGTGAACAAAAGTGAACAATTTGAGCAGTTGCATTTTGTGTTGATCGTTTGTGTATACTAGTATAAACAAGAGGCATTTTCATAATGATTTAGGCAGACTTAGATGTTCAGGGCTTTGGGCTTATGTGTGAGTGTGTATGTATGTGTGTGTTTGTGTGCGCACGTGTTTGTCTGGGTTTGACACAGATAGAGCTAGAGAGACATTTTGTGGCGTACTAATAGTGGTGTTGGACTAGTATAATGGATGTAAAATCAGTGTGGGACTAGTCGTATGTGGGAACAATGATAATTATGCATCCCAGTAACTGCCTAGAGCTTAAAGACCCCCCACGTCACGTGTGACATTCCCTCTTATGCTAGGAAGATTTCTTACCAGCTATGAGAAAGAAAACACGTGAAAACCGTGATTGACACATGACGTGGTGGGTCTTTAAGACTCCAGGTTTATAACCTTCTTATCCTGCAACCACCCCATCCCCGTCTCTTCCAGATCTACATTAATTTTGTGGGAATAGCGGTATGTTGGACTAGTCGTTTCATGAATATAAAATTACAGTGTGGGTCCAGCGATATGTGGGAACAATGGTATGGTTCCTACATTATAGATATTACTTTCGAAAGTTTGCGTTCAGTCTTTCTCTCCTCTCAATCCATTCTGTAAGCTCACCCTCCTGCATTTTTCCTTTTGATTTCTCCATGTCTCTGCATGGGTGAAAGTAAAGCATTCTCTCAATCCTGAAAAGATACGTTTCAATGTTCTCTGAACCTTCCCAATCTTGAAGTGGTGACCGCATTAAAATAATTTCCAATGTGTGTGTCTGTGTATACAGGATGAGTGGGGATAGGGTTAGCATTACATATAATATCGAGGGGTGCCTGCCAGAACGGTCTATCTCAAAAGGAATAAAGAGCACAGATGGGCAGTTCTGGCATTCACCCCTCATATATTATTATATCATCTTGTTTTAATTTGCCATCAGACATCAGTTTTGGCAGAAATGTTTGATTTTATAAGACCCTGGTTCTGGATGACAAGATGGCCCATCCTGAAGACTCTTTCTATCAGCTTTTTTAATCCTGATTTCAGGAGCATGCCTAGCGCCTGAACTACTTTCGCCCATGGGAACAGTCTTGCTTTTCTTCTGTTCCATCTTTCCTTGAACTTCAAGTCTAATTTTCTCCCTTTGTGTTATCTGCACATAAATACGATATACAGTGCATGTGAGCGCACACATGTGAACAATCACACACACTCTTGGCCTACAGCTTTGTTCTCTTTGCGGACCTGAGAGAGAGAGAGAGAGAGAGAGAGAGAGAGAGAGAGAGGATTGTTGTGCTCCTCT
The DNA here is from genome assembly GCA_017654935.2 of Phymorhynchus buccinoides. Lineage (NCBI taxonomy): Eukaryota > Metazoa > Mollusca > Gastropoda > Neogastropoda > Raphitomidae > Phymorhynchus > Phymorhynchus buccinoides. The sequence goes on from CM065691.1 coordinate 15,713,215, forward strand.
TTTACCCTTCTTATTGTGCTTTGCTGAGGGAAATGGGGTGGGGTGGGGGAATGCATAGAAACAGAGAAACCAGTGTGATTGGCATGTTGTAGCAAATAACTCATGGCAGTCTGTCACAATAAACACACACTCTCTCTCTCACACATTTTATATGCATGCACACACTCAAGCATGGTGCGCACATAAACAAAGCAAGCATGCAAATACACACAGTGCATGGGCATGCGAGAGAGAGAAAGAGAGAGAGAGAGGTATGGAGAGAGAGAAAGAGAGAGAGAGCCATATGTTGCATGAACAAACACATTTTTGCAAAAACAAAGCAATCAGACTGTAAGATGATCAGATCAGGAACATTTTATTAATGTATTGAACACAACTTTGCTTTTGTAATTCATGGCAGCTTACAAGTAAATTGGATGATCTTGTACTTTAATCACAGACACACGCCCCTATGTTTACGACCCTCAATCTCAAAGTCTGCTTCTTTCGTTTTTATGAAAACAACCGTAGGCTGATTCTAACCGTATCCCTTTCAGAGTTTCCCCCAAATGGCACAATACTGCTTCTCAATGACTATTTTCAGTGCGAAAATATGAGGGTGGGGGTGACTAAAGTACAATACAGCTGTAAAAGGTCACAATAAATTTGACTTCAGCAGGCCCTACCATCAAACAATTCACACGGAAAACTTAGCCCTGGTGAAAACACTTGTCTGCTGTCATCAGTTCTAAATGAATTGCTGCAATATGGCAAAAACATTTATTGCTGCAATCTCAAACAATTCATGGCGGCAGTCTAAACAAACATTCAAATTAATTTCTGCAGTCTCAACAAACATACACATTTATTTCTGCAGTCTCAGCAAACATACACATTTATTTCTGCAGTCTCAACAAACATACACATTTATTTCTGCAGTCTCAACAAACATACACATTTATTTCTGCAGTCTCAGCAAACATACACATTTATTTCTGCAGTCTCAGCAAACATACACATTTATTTCTGCAGTCTCAACAAACATACACATTTATTTCTGCAGTCTCAACAAACATACACATTTATTTCTGCAGTCTCAACAAACATACACATTTATTTCTGCAGTCTCAACAAACATACACATTCATTTCCACAAAAACATGCAGTCTCAACAAACACATTTATTTCTGCAGTCTCAACAAACATACGCATTTATTTCTGCAGTCTCAACAAACATACGCATTTATTTCTGCAGTCTTAACAAACATACGCATTTATTTCCGCAGTCTCAACAAACATACATACAAATCTCAACAAACAATCACTGCTGCAGTCATAACAAACTAAAACAATCATTGCTGCAATCTCAAGAAAAAATAAACAACCAAAACAAAACAGCCTCAAGCAAACCATGATTGACAGGGGGAAGTATTTGCACCATAGATTAACAGCAGCAAGTATGAGAAATGGCCAACGTAGGCCATTGCTTTTGCAAAACTTTGTAAAATAAGGATACACTGTAAGCTTCAAAATCTATCTAGCCATCACCACATAAAAGAATAAAAGCAAAACGATGTAAAATGCAAACAATGCACTTTTAACCCTTTCACCGCCAATGTTGCATTTTCGCACCACAATGGTTTAACACCCATGTCACTAAAACGCATCAAACCTGGGTCTGTTATCCAAAGAGCCTAGTTTCTTAATGTTGGGAGGTAAGGATAGGCCTTACTAGTATATATACATAATACATGTCACAGAGAAATTCCCAATATTGCATCAGCATATGATTTATTTTCTCCACCTAGATAAGTATGATGGGATTTGTTTGCTGAAAAACGTCTGGCGGCAAAAGGGTTAAAGTTGTTAGCACTTTTGGCACACTGAGTCATGTACATTGGTGACAATCAAAATGTTGGTGACATTGGTGACCATCTCAAAATATCGTGAACACAGTCAACTTCCCATAAATGTTCCTATCTCCTCAGCCATTTTCTGATTTTTTCAATAATTAGAACACAGTATTTTCCTGAATAATTACGATTTCTTACCACAATACAGCACATGCCCCATGATCAGTCCTTGCAATTATGTGGGTGACTTAAAAACAACCATCCACTATCGAAATATGAATGTCCTATTTTTCTTTTTTAAATTTCTGTAACCACTACGATGTTCCTCTTGAGCTATGGAGATGCTTTAAACAGCCAGGCCTAAGGTTTACCCTGCAAATGTTTCTCTGGAGTTAGTTATGTAAGTGTGTGTTTTCTGGTGTCCCATCTTCTGGGCTGTACAGTGGCGTTACTCCCATGCCGCTCATTCCGAATCCCAATTCACAGCTACACCCCGGTTTGTTCAAGTCGCAGAATCCGAGACCAGCAGTCCAAGAGGAGCGAATCTATGTTAGGCCGTCAGGAGGCAACCAACCGAGGAGACACTGCACTGCTGCTGAGTCACTTCGGTGGAGTTCAGTGGAGCCTGTTCAGGACACCACCTACTAAGCCCCCTACTGACAACACTATTCTCTTAGTCGCGGAGCCAACGTGAGTGAGGTCCTCCTCCGAGGGCGCCACCACGACCGTACACCGACAGTTCCCCAGAACACACTGATCCCCATGACTTTGATCCGAACTTACCAAGGCATAGACTGGATTGGAAACCGAAACTGAGGTCACCATGAGAGCAGGGTATGCAAAGGCACAGAATTTGAGACATTTTTTAATTTTATGATTGATGGAAAATGAGGTCGATGATAACGATGATGATGATGCTATGGAGTTCCGTATCGGTCTGAGTCTGCATGGCAGGGCTGTATTCTACGCTTCCTTTCATAATGATATCCAGGCCCGAGAACTACAGATGCCTGCAGTGTTGGTCTTGCAATTAGAGCAACACTCTCAGAATCGCATCCGTTAAGCGGATGAAGCTCGACTGTGTGGTTTCAATCTTCCCATTGAGCCCATAGCCACTCACTCTGGGTAGGAGTCGGTCCAGGAAAAAAACAACCCTCGCCTCTGATGGGATTCGAACCCAAGGCCTCCCAGCCAGTAGTCCGTGACGCTAACCACTACACCACGGCGGCTGGAAGTTATGTAAGTTTTAAACACAATAGTTTAAATAATTTTTCGAGGCTTTATACTGAAAATGATCTTCCCCCGATTCGTCACTAGGTGGCACTTGCACGTAGGCCCTAAAGCCCGCACGGCCTAGGCATCCATTATTGCTAGGTCTACTCTCTCTCTAGCTTATGTCTCTCTCTCTCTCCTTTTCTCTCTCTCTCCCTCCTTCTCTCTTTGTCTGTCTGTCTCTCTCTCCCTCCTTCTGTATCACTCTCTCTATGTGTGTGTCTGTCTCTCTCCCTCCTCTCTCTGTGTCTGTCTGTCTGTCTGTCTCTCTCTCTCCCCCTCCCTCTCAAGTGAACAGAGGGCCTCATGTGAAAGCGCCACCTACATAAAATGATCACCCTTGGGCAACACGAAGAAGCAGTATAAAGCCTCATTAAGGATTTAAACAGCCAGGTACATCAAGTATATTCTGTTTTATTCAGTTTGTCAGTGATTTATTTATGCACTTGTTTTGTGCCCATCGAAATAGGACAGCTCCCTTAAATTAAGTTAAAAATAACAAATTCTCTGATTGATTTATTTATGATTCAAACAAACAAACAAAATTTCAGGATTGTCCACTTTGAGTTATGTGGGCCAATTACACAGCCAGGCACCGAGACATAATCATCAAAATAAGATTGTTCTTTTCAATTTGTCGGACTTAAACGAGCAATACATATATCCCAAGATCATGGGTAGGCACTCGCCCGTCAAAATGTAACTGCTCTTTTCTCTTCCTTTTGTGATTCTGACACCATAAACCTAAGATCACCCTCTTAAGAGTTAAGTGGGCGATTTGAACAGCCAGGCGCGGGGGGTGCCCATCAGGGGCGTTCTGTCCGGGGAGAGATCTCGCCGGGTGGACACAGGGGTGCTGGTGACTGTGCCAGCCTCCACCAAGGGGCTGACAGGGAAGGGGCTGACATTGACACCGACACCACTGGATGAAGACGAGGACTTGTGGATGGCACACAACCGACGCTGGTGACGCAGCTTGGCAGGACTGGGCCAACTGATGTGAAAATGACAGAAGAAATTTTTTCCATCATCAATGTCATCGTTATTGATGGCGCAATTCACCCATTACATAGATGCAATAAGTGGGGGAAAAACAACAACAAGCCAAACAAACAAATGAAGAAAATGTTGAACTTCTTAGCAATTTGAAGCTCTTCTTCAGCATCTCAATTGAAGATTTCAAGAATCCTGCATTTGAATAAAACTAGCCTGCTGGTGCTTGCTACCCAGTACAGTTGGATCCATGCTGTCAGAACAGGACTTTCTGTGCTTTACAAACTGAGATCACACAGCAGGCTCTTTTACCCATAGACCCAAATTGGAGTAGTTTATCAGAGCACTCCATTATTCATTTGCTTCACCATTTTTTATGCATCCACTTGCACACAGCACCCAGGTCTTCTTTCAACTCTCCTCTTGTCATTCATTACTCATGCATGCTGGTTATCATTATGAATTGCTGGATTTTTTTTTTTTATTTTTTTTTTTTAAAGCGAGCATGTTGTATATTATCTCTTCTGGAGGGCAAGACACCCAGACCCTCTGGTCTACATTAACAATGATTTTACAGAAACTGGACTGAGCCAACTGATTGTAAAAAAACCACCCAACAACAACAATGACAGAAAACAATGTACAATTAATGAATTATGCATCGACATGCACACTAACTGACGATAAAAGACAAAAAAAAGATAATTTTAAAGGTGGACCCTGACGGATGAATTTTTGCAAGAAACACGTAGAGATCACCAGAAAGACAGGGCTTTTTCAAGGATCGGAACATTCACTTTGCTCTGGTTTCCTAGAAATATTCATTTTTTATTTATTTTAAAATTAAAGTCCTTAAAACGGCGATTCCTCCTTGGCGGAGATGCTGGAGAGAGAAGCCATTTTGGATGGGGTGGGTGGAGGCCACTCATTGTGGTTGAAGCTGTTTCTTTTTTGTAGTGCAGTAAAAAAAAAAAAAAAGGGGGAGCTATTTCCTTTGTTGTGAGCAAAACTCCTTTAGGTAAACTGCATAAAATCGAAAAAAATAAATCAATAAAAAGGCTTGTATTGTGAAAAACGATTTGGTCTAAACTCAGGCGGCCATTAGAAATTCTTTCACTGAAAGAATTTGACTTCCAGCACCCCTGCCAAGGACGAATCACCGATTTGACGGTTTGATTTCTATGAAATCAGAGCAAAGTGAGTGTTGCGATCTCTGTGAAGGGTGTTTTCCTGGTGATCTCGACGTGTTTCGTGCAAAATCTCATTCATCAGGGTGCCCCTTTAAGAAAACTGCAACAACTTTCCTGTCTTAGATTTTAAAGATCAGCAGGTTTGTCCCGTACAATTGATTATTTTAATTGATGTAGGTACAGGGAAACCCATTTAGTACGAGTACGGTTTAAACGAGAGCCCGTGTTTAACGAGTGGTTTCAAAATTCCCGACCACAAGCCTTCTTTTTCCTTGTTAAATAATTCTGCATACAACGAGCTCGCTACAACGAGCAACTTGCATATAACGTACAATTTATTGACTCCCAAAGTCAAGCTTTTATGCAAAAACTACGCGGTTAGAACGAGAACGCACTTACAACCACACCGCCATCCCAAAGTCAAGCTTTCTTGCACAACTACCTGGCTAGAACGAGAACACGCTGACAACAGCATCGCCATCTTGACTGACCCCTCGATATGTAAGCGGCATTCTGATTGGCCGATATAACAACTTGGGTGTCTGCAGCGCAAGCAGACGACACTGGACTCACTCTTTGCGCACTGATCTTGTGACTTCCGGGAAATTTTAACTTTCTCTTAAAGCGCGTGTGTGGATTTGATGTTTTTGATGTTATCGTGTGTTAATAAACTGTTTTAAAGTGTATGTAATCGGCATTAAAAACCCTATGGATACAGGATACTGGGCTTACAACCATGCTTTGTTGGGTAAGTGTGTTGTTTCCGTTTTTCTGTCTTTTTCACACTTTACCAACACGCACATCACAGTAGATGTGAGGACCGATTGATAGGTTCGTCAGGGTTGCCAAAATCGATAAAATGGTTTGAACGAGCAATGCTTACAACGAGTAAATTGGCCCTCTCCCCTGGAATTCGTACTAAACGGGTTTCACTGTATTGTTGTTGGCTAAAAGACTCCAGGAATCATCCCATCAGCCGAAGCACTTGAACAATATGGTACAAATGCATTGATTAGCTAAGGATGAGAACATTACGTGTGTGAAACCGTTTAAATTACCCCGCCACGTGGGCAGCCACACTCCTGTCTTCGGGGGATGTAGGTATAACAATAATTTATTTATCTTAGGCCGTGTACACACACAAGCGGATATTCCATGCGGAAAACCATAAATAAGTGAAACAAAGAAGGGAAAGATTTGCGCACGTGTCCGAATTTTCCCTCTATATGGTTAACTTTTATCCTTCTTTCTTCTACTTATTTAGATAAGGGTGCATGTGATGACGCAAACCTTTGCCTGAATTTTGGTGCTTAGCTGTAAACCAGGGCCTGTATTCACGTTGAGATAGCATGAGACTTAGCATGATGCTAACTTAGAAGCTCTTCCAATGTCCTATAGGATTTAATAGGACTTTTGGAAGAGCTTCTAAGTTAGCATGATGCTAAGTCTCATGCTATCTCAACGTGAATACAGACCCTGGCCCTCACTTCAAGAGTATTGTCTTCTGGGAGAATATTATCTTCAGGAAGAGCACTGCCTGAACCTGCATCAAATTGCCTCATTCATTGAATTCAGGCTTCAGGCACACCCACATGCACCCCTGTTACGGGTTTTCCGTACAGAACTTGCGCGTCTAATGTGAACCCGGCCCTTCTCTACTGATGACTTCCATGTTTTCAGACTCACCTGTGGGATCCTTGAGGCTGTGTGCTGGTGACCAGTTTGAGCCAGGAGTGAACGGCGGGGAACAGCTGAGGGTCCGCAGTGTCCGCATCATCACACATGGCCCGCATCACGTCAAGGTCGGTTTTACACGCCGTGCTCCTGTTGACACATCACATCGCTGTAAATGCGCACCAAGGACCAATTTATCCACATCACATCCAGGGTTCCCAATCGTCCCGCAAAACAAGGGGTTTCAGGGACTCCTTCACTTACAGTATAGAGGGTCCTGCAGGATGGATAGAGGGTCCCATGCGAATGCTAAAAATAATTTTTATAGTGCATCCCTGGGACCCCCTGCACATTCTTTTAGAGGGTCCTTTAGAATTTTAGTACTTCATAGACCCCCAAATGGGGGTCCCTGGGAGCCCTGACATCACACATCATGGTCTAAATTATCCGCATTATGACATGTCATAAATGCTTCTACAAAATCTGAAAAGCAGGGGTCCAGGGGCCCCTAGGGTACAAGGGTAGAGGGATGATGGAGGCAATACCCACACACACACACCCCTCCCCTGAAGCTGAGAAAAAAATGTCAATCACACAATCTTTGTAGTTTGTAAAACTGAATTCTTACTTTCAGTCCCCTCAAACTCAAAGTACCCACATCCAAAAATTTCTTAGGTAAAAGTCATTGTCTGATTATATTTACATATTGTGATAACAAAACAATAACATCTTGGGTGAGTACTGTTAGTGACATTTGCATATTAATAATATTAAGGCAAAGAAGACTTTGCAGGTGTACATATATCCACATACCCATAGATATAGCAAGGGTCAGGCTGGGAGCGCCTCACTCTGTGTTGCGCCATTCTGACGTTGATAAAACCGTGGCTCTCTCTCACGTCCTTCACTCCAGCCTCCAGCAGTCCTACAGACACACGCGCCGGGCGACACAGCCGTCGGACGAAACGAAACACTGTGCGATTCCTGGCCACCAAGGTTACACCCCTTACCAATCTGTTCTTCAGGATGAGGTCTCTGAAATCGTCGCTTAAGTCAGAGTCGTCGATGTTGTCGGATGAAGAGTGGATGAGGACGTCTGTGGAAAAGGCGTTTCTTCCCTTCCTTTCCCTGATCATAACGTCCACGGGGGGTTGTCTTGTCCTGCCCACGTGCAGAATATCAGCCAACGCTGGGTCGTCCAGGCACAAGCCAAGGTCAAGGATGCGACCTCTGTGCGAGGTCACAACCTTGCCCTCCGGGCTGAACACCAGCTTGTTCTCAAGGTCGTCGGAAAGCTGGGTCATCAAAGTGTTGAAAGACATGTCCGTGGACCCCTGCTTGGGGGAGGTCGTTTTCTGTTCGTTTTCCGAGTTTGTCTTTTGTGCCGCGTGGTTCACTTTGTGCTCTTGTTCTGCACAAGGGCTGGAGGGGTGTGAGGAGGGAGGGGTGGAAGACAGGGAGTGGTCTGAATGGTTCTTTTCCTCCTCCTCTCTACTGCAGGCGCTGTCTCGGTACCACCACTGGTCTCCGCCTTCGCTGGTTTCTTTCCGCGAAATACCCCCCACACCCTCCTCGCCGCCGTTGCACAACTTGCTCCCCCCAGGGTGGTTGGTGGTTCCGTTTCCGTCATTAGCGTCATCATCATTATTGTTGTTTTTGCGATGGTGGTTGCTGTTGTCGGATCTCTTCTTCTTCTTCAGCTGCAGACGCTGACCGAAGAGGTAGCTGCGCGAGTCGAAAAAACTGTCCAGGCTGTCCTCAAACACGTCATTATCTCCATCATCGTCATCATCATCGGGCTGATGAGAAATGTTACTGCTGTTTTTGTTTTCATCCTCCTCCTCCTCGTCTTCCTCATTACAGCTGTAGAACCGTTCCTCTTCACAGCTTTCATTGCCATCATCCTCATCATCATCCTCACTGGAGGACTCTTTCAGGTCGTCCTCTGAGGACTCCGCCAGCTGAGAGTCCATGGCGGAGGCGATGGTCTGCTGGAGCTGCCTGTCCTGGAGGTAGTGTTCCAGCATGGTCAGCCCTTCACTGGTGGAGAAGTCTGCAAAGGCATCCAGGAACTGCCAGTACTCTGTCCAAGGGACGCCAAGCTCTCTAGCCAGCTTCCTGAAACATCAACGTTACCATTGTTGCAGTGGAACCTCTCTTATAGCACCTTAAAAAATAATCCAAAATCAGGTCTTATAAGGGGGGGGTCTTAAAAAGGAGGTAATACTTACAAAGAAGGGTACTGTCTCAGAGAAGTAGGTCTTATATGTGAGGGAGGTTCTACTGTATCGTCATCATCATCATCATTATTATAGTCTAAACTTCGTTTATGAGATGTCTAGCTCTGGCTAGTTGTCATCATCATCGTCATCATCATCATCAAGAACAATAGTATGATTGTCATCATCTGCAATATTAACATTATTGTCATCATAGGCATCATCACATCAACATCATCAACTTTTTTTCCATCATAATCAGGAACATACATACTTGAAAGCAACATCATCACAATGAATCATCATCATTATTGTCATCAACTTCAGTAGTACTAGTAGCAGTGGCATCATCATTCTTTTCATTATCATCATCAAGTCAACACTGTACTACCATTACTTACTGTGCTTCACACAGTTCTTTCTCCAGCTTTCTATCAAATAAACACCTTCATCATCATCATGAACCACACTAGCTACAGCATTGTGTGATTAATATTGATGATCAGATTTTCTTTTGAATGGATCAGAATGTTTCATACAGGATCCACAGAAAGAACACTTAGCTCTACCAAATAAATATTTTTCAAGTACTGTGAAACATTGTAAAGGGAGAGAACTACAGATGGTTCAGATTTCAGAAAGCGTATTACTTCCCTTGAAACACCAAGCAATGAGAGAAGGATGGACAGGGAAAAGCAGTGCCAAGAATATTTATATTGTAAAAGAACTGAAGTGACATACCCCCACTCACCCCAATCCACAGCTTACATATACATCTTTTTTTTCTGTAATTATTAAGATCTATGAAAATCAATTAAAGTCTGATTTGATTGCGCATGTGCTGCATTAAAATATTCCAAAATGCTTCATAAAGGAAAACAAACATAAAATTCAACCAATTTTTAGTATTTGGTATTTTGGTATATTCTAGTCACAGTTTCTGAGAAATCCCGGTGGCTCCCACCTGGAGAGGGCATCACAGCAAGCGCAGCGCCACCCACAGGATGCATGCTATGTGAGATTGTGTCATCCATTCCACCAGCACAACACGGCCTACTCTACCGAATATTACCTTAGGTTTTATTTTTACCTGAACATTTTACTCATCGGCGATGTCCATCACTCTGTATAATAACAGATACAGTTTCTCTGAAATATTGCACCCACTCTATTTCAAGTGTACACAGTACTAATTAATGTGGTGACGTCATTACCAACGATTTTTGTTTTGTTTTTCTTTCTTTCATTTTTTCCCTCCATACAACCATTATTAAGCTGTATGCACTTTATCCTAGTGTTATGGGTTCCTAAGGGTAATTCAAAAACTGATAAAATAAAATAAATGATCCTTTTCATGGACAAAAACATAGAAATCTTTACCCAAAAAATATCTAACAAAACCTCTCCACATTTTTAAATCTTCATACAGCATTTTCCCCCTTTAATCTCCAATAGCAAGAATGAAACTGAAGATTTATTATCAAGTTTAATTGTACAATGTGCATAGCCACTTGCCTTCCGATGCGCTCATAGCCTTTCTCAGCATCGGCTCGGCGCACCATCACCATCTCTCGCGAGTCCTCTGCGTTTCGAGAGCACCGCGGGTTCATCCACTGCTTCTGAAAGCTCTGAGCCTTGGAAAACAAACAGAAAAAAAATATGTCACGATAAGAACGAATTATTGTTCATGAAATAATGATCATATTAATAACTACGGTCATACTGTAACCAGGGAACAAACAAACAACAGCAACAACAAAAGTCACATTAAAATGCGATATATTACAAGCAATCATTACTGTATTTTACGGACTACAGTGGAACCTCCCTTATAAGACCTTAAAAAATCATCCAAAATGAGGTCTTATAAGGGAGGGGTCTTATAAGGGAGGTACTTTTAATACTTACAAAGAAGGGCAATGTCTCAGAGAAGCAGGTCTTATGTGGGAGGGAGTCTTATAATGGTAGGTCTTATAAGGGAGGTTCCACTGTATAACTTCTATAAGGCGCTACTTTTTTCCAAGAATGAGAGCCGAGCGCCTTATAATGTGACTAGTAGTAAGAAACTATATACAGTGGAATCCGCTTAATCGGCCACTTTTGGGACCAGGAAAAATATGGCCGATAAAGCGAATCGGCCGATAAAACGAACATCGACATACTGTATGACGCAATTATGCAAGTCAAAAGCAATGACGTCAAAATTAAATGTTGCAGTTCAAATTCAAATTCTTTCCCTTTTTGTGATGTGTGTGTGTGTGTGTGTGTGTTTATTAATCCTACAACTTGACAGAAGCACGAGTAAAAGACAATGATTTTGTTTTCTTGAGTGATTTTAACGCCATGCAGGGTCTTTCAATTGACAACAGCTCACCTTCCAACTTCACACTCAACCATGTAAACATCAAAAGCGTGTTGTCAGTTTGTCTGCCTCTGTTGTTCTCCCTCTCAAAAAGGGGTAAAGAGGAAAAATTAGAGAGAAAAAGTGGCCAATACAGCGAAATTGAAGATTTCAGCTTTGGCCGTAAAAACGAACAAAATAACACATGCTTAAGAAGAAAAAATTCCGTTCCAGAGGAAATTGGCCGATTAAGCGGCTTTGGCCGATTATCCGATGGCCAATTAAACGGATTCCACTGTACAATAACAAATCAGAATTTGGTGTAAAATTTGGGGGTGCACCTTATAATCGGGTGCGCTCCATAAAATACGGTACTCACTCTTGTAGTTTTGTACACACACACACACACACACATGCTCATTGCCTCTCCCGTGCCCCAAACCTCTACTTTGTTCATTTACACAGACTGAGACATTACCTTTGAAGAAAGCTCATTCTAGCACCGATTAAAATATGTGTGTAGGTCCAGTTTGCAGATATTATTCTTTGTTCTCTTCCCCCCTCCCCCTCCCCCGATAACCCCAAGCATACATTTTGCTATACAATTAACAGTGGTCACCTGTCACCCTGCTCTATCATTGTGCTAGTCATTTATGTTCAACTTTGGCCATTAAACAGCTGAGGTCTGAGGAGGTAACTGCTATAGCGAAAAGCTGAGGCTGGAAATTGATATTATAAGTGGAGTTGCCTAGCCCAGGGTGCAAACCTCTCTCTCTCTCTCTCTGACTCTGAGTCTCTCGCCCATGAGGAATTTTCTGTTCATAATATCGTGGGCAGAAAGGCGTAATGGTGAAACAATTCGCAGTGCTAATTCTAGCTTCGAAATCATGGGGTTTTAGAATCATCTGGAAATTGATATTACAGTGGAACCTCCCTTATAAGATCTTCAAATATAATCCAAAATGAGGTCTTATAAGGGAGGTAATTTTAATACTTGGGCAATATCTTAGAGAAGTAGGTCTTATGTGGGAGGGAGTCTTATAAGGGAGGTTCCACTGTATAAGTGGAGATGCCTAGCCCAGGATGCAAACCTCTCTCTCTGTGAGTCTCTCGCCCATGAGGGATTTTCTGTCCATTATATGGTGGGCAGAAAGGCGTAATGCTGAAACAATTCGCAGTCCCAATTCTAGCTTCAAAATCAGGTAGGGTTTTTAAATCAGCTGGAAATTGATATTATAAGTGGAGATGCCTAGCCCAAGGTGCAAACCTCTCTCTCTCTCTCTGTGAGTCTCTCACCCATGAGGGATTTTCTGTCCCTGCGACTGATAGGTCAAATATTTTTCAGTATTTTGGTTTTGAAATCGGTACTTTACTGATAATTATCAGTTAACAACATCACTGCAATCATCAATGACAAAAGCTGTTTGGAAACAAAAAGATGGGAAACAATGGGGTGTGGGCTGGGAGTCATACTAGTAGAAAAGGTATGATCTTTAATTAAGAGTTAGATGGTTGGGTACGTCAGAGAGAGAAAAGGCACATCAAAATGAACACGGATACACATAATTCATTTTTCAGTTAATAGGAATTGTTCGGAAATAATTAAGGGGAGTGATTTCATGTTGTGTGGGAGTGATCTCGCCTAATTCAATTGGTCAAACAGGGGAAGTTACTCTACCACAGCTGTTTCGGGAGGAACATTTAGTTTATCTATATTTTCATAAGTTTTTTCAAGCAAACTTTAGTTAACTATAAGTAACTTTTCATAAATAACAGGCGAGAATATGTTGTAGTATGTGCCTAGATTACTTATAGTCAGTGGATATTGCTAGATTTTCACTCATAGGCAATCTTATTTATGTTTGTGATACTAAGTATATTATTTCTACTAGATATGTTGATTGGTACTGCTCAACAACAAAAGTTTTTACCATAAATCTGAGGGAAAAAATATATTTGAAATACTATATAGAGCATACAGCCAAAATATCTTTACAGACAAAAGCTTGGTGCAGTTTTTATCTAAGATTTCTAGATTCAGGCTTTTAACTAAATAGCTTGATTTTGTGTGGGACGGAACAGCTGTGCTACCTTCAGGTAGATCCCCAGCCCTCGCTTCGTACCGTGTGTTTGAGAAGACACACAGCATTTAGAACGTAGTGCGTCATTCTAAATTTGATGTCATTTATATTTTTACGTCACAGTTTGCAAGTTCTATCATTTTGTTGTAGCAACTGGCCACCCTTATTTTTCTAAAAAAAATTTGCAAGTCGCTGACTGGCATCCTGCGGTTTGAAACTTCAACGCCATTGTTGTTATGGCGTTCGACCGAGTAATGGAAATAAACAACTCTAATTTTCATGAAGTGCTCTCCCCTAGGTTTTTTTCACCCAAATCGTCTATTCCAACTACCTTCGCAGGTGACATGGGCCCAGCATAGGCGCTCAGTGTCAGCCGCGGCTCTTTGGGGCTGTGGGCGGGGAAGTATGGCGTGGAAGGGGTGGGGGAGGAGGGGGGGTGCTGGGCAGTTGTGGAGAGGGGGAGGGGGGTGCGGAGCTTGGCTTTGTCGTCCGGGGAGCAGGGGGGGCCCACCACGGGCAGAGTAATGTTGGCCACAGAGCGAAGCAGAGGCACCAGGCACAACCCTGCAAGAACAGTTCAGAGGGGAAAAAAAGGCTCAATTTCACAGACACAAATTACTATATTTTTACAAACAAAATTACCATATTTTACACACAAACACAAAAAGGTTACATATGCCTAAACAGAAATTTGCAATTCAGTGTATCCCACAAGGATAAAATGTGAGGGTCCCAGGGACCCCCTGTGCAAAATTTTAAGGGTCCCCAATCAACACTTAAAAGCACTCTTCTTCAATGAAGGTGAATATATGCGAAATACACAAGCTACACAAATTGCCTTGTTATGTATATGGTAATACTTTGTGCATGCTCACGCACACAACAGAGACTAGAGAGATTAAACTTGGACTGTGCGTCCTTGGGATGCACAGTGCTGAAATGAAAGAGTCCGTTCCTGGTTTCAGTGCTTCAGAGACACACATAGATTACCTACGTTATGGGAAACACTGCTATTTTTAAGGCTGTTGACTATTTTTTGTTTTTTCTCAAAAATATGCTGAGTGACTATGTTTGGTTTTCTCATGTACATGTGTACTATCATCACATTTTAACGAAAACATGATTTTGTGATAATAGTTACTTGGTATCATTACTACTATTAAGGTGCAGAGGTATATCATTACTACTATTGACTCCTTCACTGTCAGAGGAAAACGGAGAAATTATCACATTTTTTATTATAAAATTTAAAATAAAAGAGACCTGTTAGACTCAATCTGAGAAAATGGTCAAGAAATATATCTTTCCTGACTTGTCTAAACCAAACACCATCATTCCAGGGTCGAGTTTCTCTAGACGATGGTCGCCGCGCGCATAACTTACGCCAAAAGGGGTCTAAGAAACACCACTAACCGCGAATAACGTTAGCCAAGTACAGATAACTCTAATAGCTTACTCTTCACTTTCAGAGAGAGAAAAGAGTTGCTATCAAAAGGGAGATAAATCATACCTCACTGACAGGTTGTACAAATATTTCGATTTTTTCGATTTCATTGTACAAATATTTCGATTTCATTGTCAGTCTATTTGTGGGCAGAAAATTAAGTTTGCACTACATTATGCCATCTAACATTAAAAAAAATTAAGAAAGAGCACTCAAAGATACTTGTATTTGTTTAATTTGCTAAAATCATCCCATATATTTTCGCTGTAGAGTGAAGAATATTTGTCTGTGTCCACTTTCTAGACTTTGTCTTCCATTTGTAAACAAAAAGTTACGTTCTCGCGAGAACTAATTTTAGCCGGAAGTAAAAAATTTTTTGGGCACATTTCCCAGATGCAACTAACAGTTTGCGGCGTGCTAGGGCACGAGAGAACAAAATGTTACGCGAACTATCGGCAAACGAAGGGTGTTACTTAGACCGTTTTTGCGGATTTGCACTCACGCTATGTAACGTTAGCCCTTGTGAAACAGCCCCCAGGACTATGACATCAAAAGTTATGACATCATCAATGACATCACACACCAGGTAGTAGACACAGGACTGGGCAGGGAAGGGGCTAAGGCACAGAGTTCTCTGCCAGGATGAAATAAGGCACAATACGTGCACAACTTATGAATTTAACACCTCTCTCTCTCTCTCTCTACCTTTCAGCAACTCTTGAATTTGTTCTTTCACCTTGGCTGCACTGTCCCCTTTGTAGCGAGTACAGATGATCTGCCAACACAACACACATGTCACCATCAAGGTTAATTTAACTATGACAGAAAACTTAAATATGTCACCATATCAACAAACATCATCCACATTCATATAAAAACAATTAGAGTGTCATCAACACTTTGTTTTATATTATTATTATTATTATTATCCACATTCATATAAAAACAATTAGTCTGTCATCGACACTTTTTTTTTTTAAAGGAGGAAAAAGTGAGAAAAGTCAGGGAGAGAAGCTGTGGGGGGTGGAGGGGGGGGGGGGAGGGAATAGGCATAAGAGGAAACATTGAGAAAGGGATGGGATGGGTGGGCACAGCAGTGTGAAGGAATGCCTAAATGTAATGTCAAGGAGGGGAACATGGAAAGAAAGAGTGCTTAGGAATAATAAAAGGAAGAAACAGGGACATCCCCAATCACACAGAAAGAAAAAGATGGGATGGGGTGGTGGGGTGGTAAGAAAGAATAAGAGGCAACAGAGAGAGAGAGAGAGAGAGAGAGAGAGAGAGAGAGAGACTCAAGACTCGAAAAACTTTATTACACAAGGATTAAGATTTTAGGCCAAGCCTATTCTTCCCATCTGTCCTTGGGATGAAAACTAGACTAATACAAATAGGCAAAGCATGATGCAAGGCAACAACAACAACAAGAGAGAGAGAGAGAGAGAGAGAGAGAGAGAGAGAGAGGGAAGAAAGAGGGAGGGGGGGGGGGGAGGAGTGAAGGAAGAAACTGGGGAGGGGGGGGGGAGGAGTGTTGGAAGAAACTGAGTGAGAGTGAGAGGAAAACAGAGTTAAAAAACAGGGAGAGAGAGAGAGAGAGAGGGGGGGGGGGGAGAGAGAGAAAGACAGAGAGAGCTTGGGACAAAGAAAGTGAAAGAGAGGAGAGTTGATGGTGCACTGAGGAATATAAAGACAGACAGATATATTATACCCAGAAACAGAGAACCCCACAAACATGGGCAGTACAGAGAGAAACACACACAAAGAGATGCTGATTTATTACAGAGACACAGACAAGAGAAGCAGTGGATCAATGACTGCAAGTCAGGCACCACACAATTCAGTCACTTGTTCTGTCTGACAACTGCATCCAAATGTTAGCTCTGTAAGCTATGTAATGAGAGAGAGAGAGAGAGAGAGTGAGAAAGGGAGAGAGAGAGAGGGAGAGACAGAGACGGGAGAGAGAGAGAGAGAGAGAGAGAGAGAGAGAGAGCAAACGAATAACTTTAATGAGTAGGCCTTTCTGCCCATGTCATAAAGGAACAAGGGGGAAGGGATGGGGGGGGGGGGGAGAAGAAAAGGAATAAACCAAAATCATATAATAGCATACATAATCACACATAGAAACCTTTCACGAACACTGCATAAATATGACACATAAAGAGAATCAGTGAAAAACAATGACATCGATAAACATATTACAATTTAAAGAGCAACACTTTATGTAGCAGAGAGAGAGACAGAGAGAGAGAGAGAGAGATACAGAGAGAAAGGGGGGAGGGGGAGAAAAAGAAAGAAAATGACCGGGGAGGTGGGTAGTGTAGTAGTAGTAGACAGGAAAAGAGATATATATATAGAGAGAGGGGGGGGGGGGGGGGTCAGCTAATTCATTAGTAATTCCATCCTGTGGGAGTGGTAAAGAGAGAGAAAGGAAAGAAAAGGGGGAGGGGGGGTTCTATCAGACCATTATGGGTCTGGCATTACCACATAATTTCCAGCTGAAATGGCAGGGGAACCGTTGTCAGTTACCATTACCATAGTAACCAAGAGGGGAAATGACTGTTGTTATGGTAACAGCTGACACCTTTCTCGCCAAGTGAAAAAAAAGGGGAGTTGACTAATATCACTTTTTGAGGTGGTGGTGGAATGTGTGCGTGTGTGTGAGTAAAATTTTGCCCTTCGCCATATCTTCTTTACTACTTGCGTGGATTGCCAAATTGTCTGTCTGTCAATCGCTTTCAATAACAAAATTAGTCCTCTTCTTCTCTTCAGGGCCCACGGTCAGTATGTTGACCATTCTGGCTCCTTTGGAGAGAAAAAAAGACTGAAAAATGGGGGACCGATTGGTTCTTTTCCGAGGACATGCTTGCTTGACAAACAATGAAGGGACAAGGTGGGTGAAGGGGAAGCTGAGGGGGGAGAGGAGGCGGGAGAGGCACTTGATGGATTATTGTTGGTCCTGCACCACTGACGCACAGGGGGCGTCAGCAGTGAAGGCGTCGAGGGTGTCCTGCCTTAGGTCGTTCCACTCCCTGATGGTTATTGGGAGGAAAGAATTTGACTGATATTTGGTGCGGCACTGGATGCGTTGGAACTGGAGATGGTGTACACGCCATTGCCGATGTGGAAGTGGTACCAGCTTTGCATGTAGGAACAGTGGACAGCGCTGGTGCTGATCTTGTACAGCATGGAGAGCCTGGTCCTCTGTCGTCTGCTCTCCAGCGATTCCCAGCCTAGCTTATCCAGATGCTGCTCACACTAGCCGTTGGCCTAAACTGATTCAGCACAAAGTGATCTGCCCTGCGCTGGACCGCTTCCAGCTTGCCAATGCTCTACTCTGTGTACGGATCCCAAACGGCGCACGCATATTCGAGCAAGGGATGTACGAAGGCTTTGTAAGCCCGTTCCTCGATACTGGTGCTGCTGATCTTCAGATTTCGTCTTAGGAATCCGAGGGTCTTGTTGGCCTTGACACTGATAGTGATGTTGTTGACCTGGCAGTCGCAAGTGATCTCGCTGTTGGTGGTGACGCCGAGATACAAGACCTCCCTCACGTCCTCAAGGGTATGTCCGTGCATAACGTATAAGAACTGAAGGGGATCCTTGCTCCTGGTGACTTGAATGGTCTGGCACTTGGCAGGATGAAACTCCAGCTCCTCTCCCATTCTGCGAGGCAGTGGAGGTCTTCCTGCTGCTGGTCCTGATCTTGGATGGAGGAGATCATCCTGTAGGCCGCAGTTTCATCTGCAAACAGTCTTGCATGTTGATGTCAGTCGGTCTGGCAGGTCATTAATGTAGGCTAGGAACAGACATGGTCCTAGCACTGACCCCTGGGGAACTCCTGACGTGACATCAGCAAAGGCAGATATTGAGCCTTCAACCAGGACTGATTGGCGGCGATCCTTGAGGAAGCTGGAGATCCATGCGTAGGTGGTGCCCCTGACACTGTAGCATCAGTTGGAGTTAGCTGTGAATGGTCGTGGTCATTTTGGCTTTAAAATAAAAGTTAATTAACCAAACGGAACGACATGATGCTAGAGAGAGAGAGAGAGAGAGAGAGAGAGAGAGAGAGTACCTGATAAGAACAGAGAGAGAGAGAGAAGGGGAGGGGGGGGGGGGGCATTGTGTGTGTGTCACACACACAGAGTGAGAGAGAGAGAAGGGGGGTGGGGGACACACTGTGTGTGTGTGTGTGTGTGTGTGTGTGTGTGTGTGTGTGTGTGTGTGTGTCAACAAATTAAGTATACTGTACAAGCTCCACTCTCAAGTTCAGAAAAAAAAAAAAGGGAACCCACGTATTGTCGCCTAAGCTCAAATCTTCAAAGACAGTCAATCAGCTGTAGAAGCCTACCGCCTGCACGCAAATTCCACTTTCCAACCAGCGCAGCACGCCTTGCACACACACACACACACACAGGCTGGCTCGCTTACAGATTGATCACCCACCCCTCCCTGTTTTCCCTCTAGCCTAGTAAGCCTTTCGTTCTCTGGTGATAGCTGAGCGCGCGGTATAGCTTTGGATAGCCGCATGTGACATCAACATGTTTTTGCTGCCAATTTCCCCCCCACTGTACTGTTTTGTCGTTGTTGTTGTTGATGTACACTCGCGATACATCAGCCTAGCAAGAATGTCAAGCAATACAACTTGCCAGCCAGCATCTAGTGTGTGAGTATCATACTAATGACTCATGGTTTTGGAGACAGTGTGTGCAGTTTTTTTCACTGTGGTAGGAAGTGTCGCATGAAAATAGATACCTCGTAAAAATAAGTAGCTCGCTACCTATGACAGTGTGTATTTGCGACATTGAGCATGAACCACAAATTTCACTTTTTTCTAGGGTTAGGTTAGGGTTAGTTAAATGGTTAAAGTACAGAAAAGGTGAAATTTGTGGTTGTCGCAAATACGGACTCTCATAGTAGCGAGCTACTTATTTTTACGAGCTACCTATTTTCATGCGACACAGGATTTTGCGTTTCTCATGTCGGTCACGGTACAACTTTTGCTTGTGGAATAGTAACCAGTCGTCAGCTGTTGAGGGGGGGGGGGGGGGGGGGGGGGGTAGGAGAGAAGAGGTGTCTGTGGGAGGGGGAGGGGGGTGTTGTTAGGGCTATTGTTGTCAGGCTGGCTAAAAGTACTGGGCTAGTTCGTGTGAAGGCATTCGTCTGCGTTTGTAAATGTTTGACACAAATCTTTCTGATTATGACTCACACTCTCTCTCTCTCTCTCTCTCTCTCTCACACACACATGTCTCTCTCACGCACTTGACTTTGTTGCATTTTATTAGTTTTCTAGTTTGTGTCATTTGATTTTTTTTCAGACAGGGTAAATCTGAAGCTGCTGAGCCTTTTATTTTGTTATTCTAATCCTTATAACATGCCCTCCCCCCCTCTCTCTCTCTCTCTCATGCACATACAACTATGGTTAGGTTAGGTTAGGTATTAGGGACAGGATTTCTCAGCCTAGGCCTCGCGGCCTATAAAAAGTCCCATGATTGGCATATATACATTTTGATTAAATTGCATTGGGGTCTGACACCAAAAAAAATACATTTATACAAGCAATCAAATCATCTTTATTAATTACTAATCAAATTCCAGAAAGAGATCTATAAATTTTGGTAATTCGTCCACAAGATTCTTGAAACAATTAATATTAGGTGCATATTTGATGATAGTAGGGAGGTCATTCCAGTATGAAGCAACTCTGTTAGAAAAACAATATTTCCTAATGTTAGTACAGCAGTGTTTAATAAAAAATTTGCCCTCCGACCTTCTTGTATTATCATATTGTGAAACAGTGAATAGTGAGTCAACCGAAATATTGTCTATTTTATTGAATATTTTATATGTTTGAATGAGGTCTCCTCTCAATCTTCTTCCTTTAAGAGAATGGAGATTTAAATAATTAAGTCTTTCAGGATATGTCATGTTTTTACATTCCTTCAAAAGTTTAGTGGCACGCCTTTGAACTTTTTCAATTTGAATTGACTGCCATTTCATGTATGGACACCAAATTGTATTAGCATATTCTAAGTGTGGCCGAACAAATGATATACAATTGAAGAAAACTATCTCTGTTTAGATATGAAAAACTTCTTCTTAATGCCCAACATTTGATTTGCTTTGTTAACGACTATTTGAATGTGGTTACTAAAGATAAACATGTATCAAAAGTTACTCCTAGATCTTTTTCTATCGTTAAAACATTTATAAGATGCATATCATTATTTAATTCCATAGTGTAACCACTCTTCTGGTTTGTCTTACCAACATGTAAGACTCCACATTTTGAAACATTAAAATATAAATTCCAGGTTTTATACCAATTTTGTAAACTGTTAATATCATTTTGCAGAATATCATGATCAGAATTTTAGTATACATTTTCGTGTCATCAGCGGAAATTTTACATAAATTGATAACTGAATTAGGCATGTCATTGATGAATATTGTAAATAATATAGGTCATAAAATGCTTCCTTGAGGAATACCGCTTAAAACGCTTACTTTAGATGATTTATTTAACCCTACTCTTACATACTGAGATCTGTCCTTTAGAAAATTTTGTATCCTTTTAAATACATCATTAGAAATACCCCATGGACCCCCATTCTCTACACTAGACGCGTGATGTATCGATTTACTGATGTGTGTGTGTGTGTGTGTGTGAGAGAGAGAGAGAGAGAGAGAGAGAGAGAGAGAGAGTTAACATATTGGAATGTATCCAACAACCTGTAGGCTTTCCACACTACAAATGTGAGAGCCCTTACATTATGATGTGAGAGCCCTTACATTAAAAAAACATTTGCCATAATGTGACATGGGTAATAATGAATGTGAAGACTTGAATATTCTATTGTTCGAGTTCAGGGGGTGGAACTTTCTTTCTTGTCTCCCATTTAGCCCGTTGATGTGTGTGTGTGTGCGTGTGCGTGTGCGTGTGTGATTTAACGTCTATTCACTTATATTATTAGATGGATGTGTGTGTGTGTGTGTGTCAAGTCAAGTCAAGTCAAGTCAAAATGATCTTTATTGAGGGTTAAAGAATAAGCTAACAAGGCTTTTTTTTCATCCTGCCCTCCATGTGTGTGTGTGTGTGTGTCTCATTTAACGTCTATTCACTTCTCATTATTATTAGACGTGTGTGTGTGTGTGTGTGTGTGTGTGTGTGTGTGTGTGATATTTAACGTCTACTCATATTATTAGACAGATGTGTGTGTGTGTGTGTGATTTAACGTCTATTCACTTCTCATATTATTAGACGGATGTGTGTGTGTGTGTGTCTCATTTAACGTCTATTCACTTCTCATTATTATTAGACCTGTGTGTGTGTGTGTGTGTGTGTGTGGGTGCTAATGTCATCGACCAACACAACATGAAACATCACTTCTATGCAGATGACTCACAACTCCAAAATAGTACAACCCCTGAAGATCTAGATTCCATTCTTTCAGAAAGTAACAACTGCTATATTGATATTCAAAATTGGATGGTTCAAAATAAACTTCAATTAAATGGTGAAAAAACCGAAGCGATGCTTGTAGGAACAAAAAACAAACTAGCCTCTGCTTCCATAGAGTCAATCCAACTGGGTAACAATATCATTCCCCTCTCAGACTCTGTCAAAAACTTAGGTGTCACTTTGGACAATACTCTTTCCATGCAGAGTTTCCTGACTCAGACCTGTCAGTCCTGCTACTATCAAATTCGTCGCATTGGCTATATTCATAAATATCTCTCAGATGAAGCCACAGCAAAACTTGTTACTTCCCTCATCCTATCTCGTCTTGACTACTGCAATGCTCTCCTTTCTGGCCTATCAGTCTCTTCTCTATCTTGTCTCCAGCGTATTCAAAACACAGCTGCTCGTCTTGTCCTTAGGAAGAAAAAGTTCGATCATGTTAGCCCTCTTCTCCGTTCTTTGCACTGGCTTCCTGTCGCAGACAGAATTGAGTATAAATTAAACACACTTTGCTATAAATCTATCCATAAAGCTGCTCCATCTTACCTCTGCGACAATATTTCCATCTATACGCCAGCTCGCACTTTACATTCAGTTTCTGACCCTCTTTCTCTCCAGATCCCTAGGTATAAGCTTTCAACTGTTGGTCGGCGCTCTTTTGCTGTCTCAGGACCGACATCTTGGAACAAACTTCCTCTTTCCCTCCGTCAGCGACCGACCCTCTCAGCCTTCAAATCTAACCTCAAAACCCACCTGTTCCCCCGTCATTGAGGCTCCACTCTCTCTCTTCTTCTCTCTCTTGCCTTTAGGTCTGTTTCTGCTGTATATCATTTATGTCGAACGTGTGTTCGCTTTCTATTGCATTTTTGTTTGAATGCGTTATGGATGCTAACGTGTGTGTGTGCTTTGATTTGATTTCTATCAAGATTCAGCGCCATATAAATACTGTATGCTGTTGTTGTGTGTGTGTGTGTGTGTGTGTGTGTGTGTGTGTGTGTGATTTAACATCTATTCACTTCTCATATTATTAGATGGATGTGTGTGTGTGTATATACACACAGACACTGAGACAGCTACACACACATGCACTGTGTGTGTAGCAGTATGTACCATATGTCTGTATCAATATTTGTTAGGGTGTCTCTGTGTGTACATGATGTAGGTGTGTATACATGTGTGTGCAAATGAAATGGGTCCCCCGCAGGCTTCCACCTTGTCGTGGTGGGGGAGCTTTAAACTAAAAGTAGCCCCTCATCCCCATTTTTCATTCTCTCCATCCTCATTTACAATTTATGACATGCCAGGTGTTTTTTTAATTTTATTGTTCACTGGCTTTCACGTGTGAGACCTTACGCACTTGAGTGGACACATGTTGCCTATTCTGCAGTGCATATTTGCCTATATTTAATATTTTGTTTTTACTAGGATGTGCTTGTTATCCTTTTTTTTTTATAACCTGGATCCGATAAGAAGAGTGGCTCAACGTTTCCAGCACTGTGTGAAATCATGAGCTATAGAGTACAATGATGAAGATGCCATGTTGTGAATTGTTGTTGTTTTCAGGTTTTTGGATGTTGTTAAGAATCATTGATGCGTGTTTTGTTATACGTGGTCCAATTTTATGCGGTGACAGTCCTGAGATAACCATAGCTGTTGACGGGACTATAACAGACTAACTAACTAGCTAAAAAAAGTAAATGAAGTGGCTCTGTCTGTGTCCTCATGTAGTCTGAGTGTACACACATCCATGTGTATTGTAAGAGTGGGTAAAGGTCAAGATGTGCCACCCCCCCTACATTTCTCGGTTAAATGTATTTTTCCGTTATTGCCTTTCTTACCATACATAAAGCTGTATTTTAGGAACATTTTTAGCTAATAACCTTTTTGGAATACTAACTCTATCCCTAAGCCTAACCCTACCCCCCACCCTATAAGACGGAAAAACGCAACGAACCACAACTGTGAGAAATTGCGGTGTACTGCAGTACATAGTGGGGGGTAGGGTTAGGTTTAGGGCTAGGGTTAGTATTCCAAAAAGGTTATTAGCTAAAAATGTTCCTAAAATACAGGTTTATGTATCGTATGGTAAGCAAGGCAAAAACGGAAAAATAGAACTTACCGAGAAATGCAGGGGGGGGCACATCTTTACCTTTACCTAAGAGTGCAAGCAATATCTAAATAAGTTTAACTTTACAGTGGAACCTCCCTATTAACCCCTTCAAGACTTCACTGCCTCAAAAACAAACATCATTACTGGCCTGGGGGTCATTAGCTCCAAAAAATTATAACAAATAAGAAGCGCAACAAAATTCAGGTTTTGGCAACATTTATGGTTGATCCAAGTTTATTTTTCACTTCAAAATCGTGGTTACTTGCAATACACTATCATTAGTCTCCTTATCACTGTCATATCAAGATTCAGCGCCATATAAATAAAAACGTATTGGAGTATTTTCTGAGGCTCGGCGCTCGTGTAGGAGCTTCTTTTTTTTTTATTATTACATTTTCAACATTAGAAATTGAAACAGAAGTGTCAAACACAAGTGAAACAAACAGTGATGAAGAGAAGTAACAAAAACGTGGTTTGAAAAAACCCACATGGATTTAGACAAGTTTTAGACTAACCAAATGTCTGTTATCAATACTTAGAATTAGTCCCTGACTGGCGTTCTCCTGTTCCGAGTATACTCGGAATTCAATTAGGCCCTGCTTGTTCTCCTGTTCCGAGTATACTCGGAATTCAATTAGGCCCCTCATGGCGCTCTCCTGTTCCGAGTATACTCGGAATTATACCTGACTGGCGTTCTCCTGTTCCGAGTATACTCATTCAATTAGGCCCTGACTGGCGTTCTCCTGTTCCGAGTATACATGAATTAGGCCCTGACTGGCGTTCTCCTGTTCCGAGTATACTCGGAATTCGTCCGCAATGAGTTAAGACCTTCCCTTACTCCTTTAAGATATAACTGGAAACAATTTCCCCCCCCCCCCCCTTCGTATCCAGACTACCAAGTGTCCACCTCCCTATTAAGAAGGGTCCTTCTCTATTATGACCTTAATTTTAGCTGCTTTTTTTTTCAAGGTCTTAACACTAAACAGGGAGGTTGCACTGTATATAGACTTTATGTGTGCTATGTACACAGTACTGAGCTTAAACTGACAAACATGTTCTCTATTCAGTTTTCACACACACACACACACACACACACATACGCATTTACCTAACATTGTGGAGTACAGCTGAAATGTGTGTGTGCTCTGTCTGTGTAGGTCATGCAGTCTGACTGTACACACATCCATGTGTATGTGGAGTAACATTTTTTGGTAAAGGTCAAGATGTGCCACCCCCCCTACCTATCTCGGTTAATTCTATTTTTCCGTTATTGCCTTTCTTACCATACATAAAGCTGTATTTTAGGAACATTTTTAGCTAATAACCTTTTGGGAATACTAACCCTATCCCTAAACCTAACCCTATAACTAAGACGGAAAAACGCAACGAACCACAACTGTGACAAATCGCGGTGTACTGCAGTACATAGTGGGGGGTAGGGTTAGGTTTGTTAGGGTTTTAGGGTTAGTATTCCAAAAAAGGTTATTAGCTGAAAATGTTCCTAAAATACAGCTTTATGTATGGTAAGAAAGGCAAAAACGGAAAAATAGAATTAACCGAGAAATGCAGGGGGGGGTGGGGGGGGGGGGGGGGGGTGTGGCACATCTTTACCTTTACCCATTTTTTTTATGGAGTAACTTTTTCCATTACTGCACAAAGCTTCTACACGAGCAACCTCACAGTGGTCTTCAGAGGTATGTTAGATATTTATTTCAGGGCAACGAGGACAGACTCTGGACGCTGTTTATGAGGTTAGCGTTGTCGAGTCATGGAAAAAGTTACTCCATAAAAAAAGTTACTCCACACCGTCGGTGTTGGGTACAGTGTGTTACTCCATAACCTACGGTAGACACACACACTGGTATATGTCAGATTGATTGATACAAAACTCAATGACAAAATGTGTTCATGTGTGATTGCAAATATACAGATGTAGTTTTCTCTCTCTCTCTCTGTGACTGCAAGTATACAGTATTTAGTTCACTCTTTCTTTCTGTGATGGCAAGTATATATGTACAGTAATTAAATAGTCCCGTCTCTTTCTTCTTACATCCCTCCTTAACCCCCCCACCACCCACCCACAAATTGACAAACACACTTGCAGACATACTTTACATAGACTGCTAAGCGGAACCTTCCCTTTTTGGCTCAATCGTTTCAACGAAGTGAGTCTGTATTCTCATGCTTGTTCAGTTTTTCGGATGTTTGTGTGTGTGGATGTCTGTGTGTCTGTCTGTGGTAGCTTTAACATTGACTTTTTTTCAGGATCTATGAGGCGCTCAATGTTCAAACTTTGCATACATATAGATGCTTATGCAATCTTTCAATAAACATCATTTGCATAACAAAATTAGCCAATTACCTTGACCTTTAACATGTAATTGTTGTCCTGGCCATATATTTCATAATTTTGCACTTATGGTCCCCAAATTTGGCATGTTGGTGTATTAACCTAAGGTGCTATGATATCTAGGGTGACTTTTACTCTCTTGACCTTAAGCTTGACCTTTGACCTTGACCATCGTCAATTATTTGTTATAGCCATATCTTTTATATCTTAGCAAATACAGTACCCAAATTTGGCAAGCAGAGAGACTAGCTTAAGATCATAAGGAGTGTTAAGTATTGTTGACCTCAGAGACCATGATAACCATGACCTTTGACCTTGAATTTTTGTCTGTCAAGTATCACATGAAGTGCAAAACAGATTCACTTAAAATTGTGTAGAGTGGTATATCACATCAAACTGAGTCCAGTATAGTAACTTTACCCTTTCTGAACAATTTGGCATTTAGATCTATCTCCGGCATTTATATATCTCCAAAAACGCAGCGAGTGAGCCTTGAAGGCTTTGCCTCTTGTTTAACTATTTACATATGAATCTTGACAGTTCCTCTTTCTATCTGTGCTTTTCTCAAAGTTGTGTGCATGTGCCCGCATGTAAGTCTCTCTCTCTCTCTCTCTCTGTACAAAACTCTCTTCTCTGTCAAACTACTCCCCCCCTCTCCTCCCCCCCCCCCCCCCTCCCCAGTATGTTGTGTGTGCGTGTGTGTGAAGCCCACAAAGCGAAGCCTGAGTATGATGGTTTTGATCTCTTCATAAATTTGTTGGATATACATGTATTTATAACTCGTGCAGCTTGTCTATTTTTTTTAACCCCTTAACTTTCATTTGTCATTACTTACATGAACTACAAACTCTGACAAGACCCTTTCCTCGATTTTTAGCCAGCTCTCGGTGTACAATCATAAAAACCAAACCAAACCAAACAGCATCCCAAATCCATGAGCATGTCAATCTCATCTTACATCAGAAAGGGTTGGGCCCAGCTAACCATCATCATCCGAGCTATTGACAAAAACCACCTGTATTGATCCTCATGCAGAGACAACACTTGGTATCATCACACAAAGACGGTTTAGACTAGAGTGGCACAGCGCATTGTGCAAGACTCTGGACCATGATAGAGCAGTTTATTGATGCCGTCTTTCCAATGCCATGGTTGTTTGTTCCTCGGTTGTGTGTCATGACACCAGGAATTAGCCAACACACACCCCCACCCAAGTCAAAAGGTCCCTGGATTCTCTGTCACCTCTCGTCTATTCCTGTCCAAGCCACCACGACACGTGTGCGTCTATATATGGTCATTTTGTTCTCCTCCTTGACTCTTTAGCCGCTGTTTTCTATATTTATTGATCCATTGTATATATACGTTTCTATATCTGGAAGATTATTGCCGTGAATACTGGTCACTATAAGCATAACTAAGTTTAACATCTGTAGATCTATAAGGAACCCACTCGCCGGAGAAGAAACGTTCCAAATTTCTCGGTTAATCTTTCGTTCTTTCGTAATATCAAGTCTCTTTGAAAAACATAATTTGTTTTAACCTCTTCACTGCCCACGACGTCCTCTATAGCGCTTCAGTACTTGCCACCGACGTATATATACATCACCGTTAAGTAGCGATATTGCCGCGTTAAAAAATCAAGCCGGCGCAAGTAGTAGGCGGTAGCGAAGGGGTTAAAAGAGCAAGAATTGCCTCACTATTTCAACCTTAAGAAAAAGGAGTGATGTTATTTTTATTTCAGCCTAATATAACAAAAAACAAATATGTCTTTTTAAATTTTTATTAGAGCATCAGTGTAAACTCAAAAGCAAAGAAAGGAGCTGTCTTTTTTTTTAGAGCCTCACAGTCAAATTAAAGGAAACAAAAAAAGTGTCTATTTGTGGATTAAGCACACACAAAAAAAGACCTGGGTCTGTTTTTAGAGCCTCATGGTTTGAACAAAGACAAACGCATTATATCTAATTTTAGAGCTTTCTTGATCTGAGCAAGAAAGAGCTTTTTTTTTAAAGAGCACTTTAGTGGTTTGAGCAAAATAAAAGTGTTATAAAAAACAACAACTTATATCTGTTTTAAAGCTTTATGGCTTGAGAATAAAATAAAATGTATATCAAGAGCCTCACGGTTAGACACTTAGAGCAAACAAAAATCTTGAGCATTTTCAATGAATGAGTCTCATGGTTTGAGCAAGTGATGATATTGAGTCTCTTTTTTTTGCAGGTGGTTTATGCTGAGTCAGTGCTTCCTAGTTTATATATATCAAACCTTGTTTCTTCTCCACACTAGTTGTATTTAAAAATAATATAAATGTTATTTTTCTGTGACCCAATATATTGATCTCCTCTGCATCAGCTTTCTTTTATTTATTGTTTATTTTTTTCAATAATCTTTCCACATCCCTTTTGACCCTTTCATCAAAGATATTCTAAAAGGGTAAGATGGATTACTTAAGAGCTCGGCGAACCGGGCTGATAGAGTTATCGTTAGTGGGGACAGTACACTTTTCAAAGTGGAGGCTATCCAAAAACTCAGACTGGAACTTGAACGGAGAATTCAACTGGCCTATCGACGTGTAAAATGTGTCCTGTTTAAAAGGGACATAACCAGTGTTTCTGTCCTCACTACTCATATAGGGAAAAGAGACCGGATGCTTATCTTCCCCTATACAGTCTTTGCTTTCATCGCCAGTGTAGCCGCTTGGCACCATGGTACTGATTTAACACCCATGTCACTAAAACAAAGGGCATACAGTGGAACCTCCCATATAAGACCTTCAAAAATCATCCAAAATGAGGTCTCATAAGGGAGGGGTCTTAAAGGGAGGTAATTTTAATACAGTGGAACCTCCCATTATAAGACTCCCTCCCATATAAGACCTATTTCTCTGAGACATTGCCCTTCTTTGTAAGTATTAAAATTACCTCCCTTATAAGATCCCTCCCTTATAAGACCTCATTTTTGATGATTTTTGAAGGTCTTATAAGGGAGGTTCCACTGTACTTACAAAGAAGAATCATTCTGATCGCTTCTCGGCCTTTTGGCTAAGACAGTGATTCAGGAACATAAATTTTTGTTTATACCTTGGTTGGTTTGTTCAGCCCGTCGTACATGGCGAAAGCCGATACGCGACGTTAAACTGAACTTCCATCCACTTACAAAGAAGGGCAATGTCTCGGAGAAGTAGGTCTTATGTGGGAGGGAGTCTTATAATATAAGGGAGGTTCCACTGTACTTACAAAGAAGGGCAATGTCTCGGAGAAGTAGGTCTTATGTGGGAGGGAGTCTTATAATATAAGGGAGGTTCCACTGTACTTACAAAGAAGGGCAATGTCTCGGAGAAGTAGGTCTTATGTGGGAGGGAGTCTTATAATATAAGGGAGGTTCCACTGTATTATTATCCGGATCTGTTATTGAAAAAAAAATTGTTCTTCAGTTGGGGAGGTAGGGAATAAGGGATAGGCCTACTGTTGTACATGTATACTACAGACCTGGTTACCCCCTACACAAGTCTTGAGTAGTCTGGATAGCTAAAATGAGTAGTTTCGCTGTGGAATGTGTAGTCCTACACTACTCATTAAAACCATCAAACACTGTTCACTGAAAATGAGTAGCAATCAAGAATTAAAGAGCAATAGTATCAATTTTGAAGAGTAGTCAAGGTCCAAACTGAGTAGAAAACTACTCAAAAAGAGTAGATTAAACAGGTCTGATGCTATCATTCAATCTGCAGTATATAGGTCAACTTTGTGTTGCAATGCACTCATGCATTTTGCTCAGCTGAGTTCAATGCATGAGTGCATTGCAACACGAAGTTGACCTATATCCCGCATTACACAGACCATTACGCAGCACTTTTCACACCGGAGCCTCAAACAAAAAGGAAAGCCATACAAATTGTCTGGAAGTGATTATAAGAATAATAAAATGCTTCAATGTGATGACTTTCATCACAATACTGCATGTTTTCGATTCCCAGGAACATTTTACAGAATATTTTTTGCTGAAAAATGGCTGGCGTTGAAAGGGTTAATGTGTTTGACGAATAGTGAAATACTGATACTCATTTTTTTTTAAGCAGTATTTGTCACATTTTGTGTCACTGTCAGTAAAATTCATAGTACAGTGGAACCTCCCTTATAAGACTTCCAATCATGACTCCCTCCCACATAAGACCTACTTCTCTGAGACATTGCCCTTCTTTGCAAGTATTACAATTACCTCCCTTATAAGACCCCTCCGTTACAAGACCTTATTTTGGATGTTTTTTGAAGGTCTTATAAGGGAGGCTCCGCTGTAGTGCTAAGTAAGTTAACAGTTTTACTTTTAGAGTCAAAACCCTAGATGACATATCGACATAACCGAGAATACAGGAACTGAAGTCTTTTTTCTGCCAGTTTTTAATGAATGTCTCTACAGATGCTCAAGGCTCTGTCTTTATTTAGTCTCAGAGCGAAGCTGGGGGACTATTGTTTTTGTTTGGTCCGTCCGTCCGTGCGTGCATCCGTTTGTGCGCATTTTCTTGAAAACCATTCACTCTATTTCAATCAATTTTGGTATACATGATCCAGTGAATACTAGCTATCGACCAATTGTTGTCGTTTTGTTCCAAGGTCAAGGTCATGTCGGTTATGGGGTTCGAACTTCAAAACACCTAATCGTCAATACCTGGACAACTTTTCAATGCAGGTTTTTCAGAACATTTTTGCAGGAAAGTGCTATGATATCATAAGATTGAATTTGTCCGATTGTCCATGTGTCCATCCATGCGTGCGTGTGAATTATGGGAGTTCGAACCCCAGGTCTCTATCTTGTGAACTGCAGGACGGAATCGCTTCAAATTTGATGTGGTGGTGCGTCACTGCTCACAATTAATTTCTTACAAAAACTGTTACCATGCTGACCTTGACCTTGACGTTTGACCTTGAAAACGTACACATCTTCTTGTGGCCATATCTTTCGCATCGTTAGACTTAGGATATTCAAACTTGGTATGTGGGTGCATTGCCTTTTGATCATTATAAAGATTGGGTACCGGTTAAGGTCAAGGTAAGACGAAATAGTTTTTCTTTTGTTATCTTTTTCTTCTATTTTGTTCTTTGCCCAGTGACTTATGGGTGCTGATGAAGCTCAGGGTCAAAGTCAACACAGTTATAGTTTTTCTATAGGAGGATATGTAAGCACTTTTCTACTACCACACTTTCTTGAGACATTTAGAAGCTTCTTTACATTGGCTTATGGTGATTCCATATTGAATATGTGTCAAGGTCAAGCCGCGAAGGGACTTTGCTGCTCAGCGACACACTTGTTTTATTTATTTATTTTATTAATACAGAAGATTAATATACCTCTACTACAGAGGAACATTTTCCCTTTATCCGTTTGTCTGCTAACACCATAACTTTTAAAAAAATGTATCATTAACAGATTTAAATCAATTTTTAAACTTTGACCAAATTATTAACATATTTAAGTCAAAATTTAAGGATTAGGTAAGATATTATTTCAAGAATTTGGGTGATAATGAAGATTGTCAATCAGATACTGGAATTTTCAAGTTTTGTCCTTATTCTTTTCTTAATTAATAAAGTGGTTTAAAAAAAAAATCAACTCCTTCCCTGCCCAGTCTCCTGTCTACTAGGTGGTGGATGATGTCATTACTTTTGATCATTGATGTCATAGCCCTGGAATGATAATTTTTGGTTTAGACATGTCTACAAGAAAGATATATATCTCTAGACCATTTTCTCAGATTGAGTCTAACACTGGTCTCTTTTAAATTTTATCATAAAGGTCTCGGTACACGTTGACAT
>CM065691.1:15751483-15786483 GCA_017654935.2 Phymorhynchus buccinoides
ATTATTCATTCATGCATTAATTCATTGGTTGATTATATCATTTTGTAGGTCTACAAAAATAAATGACTCCCTTTGCCTTGTTTGGCTACGTTTTTGTTTTTAACCCTTTCACCGCCAGCCATATTTCAGCCAAAAATGTCCATTCAAGTTACCTGGGTAGAGAACAAAAACCGTCTGCAGTATTGGGGATTCTCCTGTGACAGATATAAAATAAGGTCTACCCTTACTTCCCAAAGAAAACTAAGACAATAGGGTTTGGATAATAGACCCTAATTTGATGCCTTTTAGTAACATAGGTGTTAAATCACTGTGGTGCTAAAATGCGACTTTGGCGGTGAAAGGGTTAATATGAAAGAATATGTCCCTATCATTGAAGTTCAATGGCTATGACGATGAAAGTATCAACACTTTTGTCAATTAATTACTTGAAAGCGACAAAACGAGAAATCCTCACAAGAAAGTTGTAGGCTAATGGAACACGTTAAGAATAGGCTTAATACCAATCCGAACAAAAATTCTGACTTGCTAACAGAATTGAAAAAACAACACTATTGAAATCTGGAATTAAGGATGTACCAAATTTTTACATTGAAAATTATTTCCAAGTAGACAATATTTGTCCTGCATTTAAAGTTAAACATTTTTTTTTTATAAGAAATTTTAGGAGAAATAAAACCACTTGAAAGGCACACTTTAAAAGCCGCGAGATCTGGTCTTATAAGGCGTAGTAAGCCTACTACTACTACTACTACTACTACTACTACTACTACTACTACTACTACTACTACTACTACTACTACTGTTGTTGTTGTTGTTGTTGCCTGTCTGTCGTTTCCGACAATGACTGCCAGATAGCAGAGAGGGCAGCTGCTATTCCGGCGGGCTGGGCTATTATGTATTTATAGTGGATACGTCTTGCCCTGGGTACATCCCCACTCTCTCGGCCAAAGGGATTTGAGGACGAGAGTTGGCGCTAGGGAAGGTCCCCAAAGGCCAACCAATCTCATTGGATGTGGTACTAGAGCCGGTGCAAGGTCCCCCTAGTTAGAGAGTCATCGTCTTCCACGAAAGACTAAGCTGTACCGTGATATTCCAATACTGTAGAGTATACTAATTTATTATTGACCCTTTCTACAGGCTAAACTACTACTACTACTACTACTACTACTACTACTACTACTACTACTACTACTACTACTACTACTACTACTACTACTACTACTGCTGCTGCTGCTGCTGCTGCTGCTTCTGCTGCTGCTGCTGCTGCTGCTGCTGCTGCTAGTCTGCTTCTGCAGCTGCTGCTACTATAACTGCCGCTATGCTACTACTACTAATTATGAACACTAATTTTGGTTAAAAAAAAGGTAAAGGTAAAGATGTGCCACCCCCTCTGCATTTCTCGGTTAATTGTATTTTTCCGTTTTTGCCTCTTTTTTTTGGCCATAGATAAAGCTGTATTTTAGGAACCTTTTTAGCTAATAACCTTTTTGGAATACTAACCCTATCCCTAACCCTATCCCTAACCCTATCCCTAACCCTAACCCTACCCCCCACCCTATAAGACGGGAAAACGCAACGAACCACAACTGTAACAAATCGCGGTGTACTGCAGTAGTAGTGGGGGGCTAGGGTTAGGGTTAGGGTTAGTATTCCAAAAAGAGAATTAGCCGAAAATGTTCCTAAAATACAGCTTTATCTATGGCAAGAAAAAAATAATCGTTTATTTTGCACTGACAGTGAACTAGTCTAAAAACACGACTTGACTTTGACGTTTTAGGATGCGTTTATGTTTTGTATTTTCTTTCTTAACGCAAGTCAGTAGTCACGTCGTCGAAGATGACCCCTGTGAACTCTGTCCTCCCCTCCCCCCCCCCCCCCCGTCCCTCCGTCCACCCTCTCTCTATCCTCAATTTTATTGGCCAGGGCATGGCGTCAGTGCCCCTTTGTTGCTTAGCAGCCGTAGGGTGCATGAAAAACACGATCATAAAGAAAAGCCATCACAGCGAGAGAGAAATCGTCGGGACTTGCTATGCTTGTCACGTCAGGTTTCCTCCCCTACTGTCCCCATCCAACCACTCTTTTTGACTGCCCCCCCCCCCCCCCCCTGATCTGATCATGTCCTCCCCCCATCATCGCCACCCCAAATCTAACGGGCAGTTTAGGTGGAGTTATCATTCTTAGCCCCTTGTCACCAGGGTGCCGTTCCATTCAGAAGCCGTTTCTAGGATCGCAACACTCGCTCTCTTCTTCTTCTTCTTCTTCTTCTTCTTCTTCTTCTTCTTCTTCTTCTTCTTCTTCTTCTTCTTCTCTTTGGGGCCGACGATCATTTAATTGATCATTCTGGCACCCTTAGGGCAAGTACATACATACTTCACTCTTAGGGTAAGTGCATACATACTTCACTCTTAGGGTAAGTGCATACATACTTCACTCTTAGGGTAAGTGCATGCATACTTCACTCTTAGGGCAAGTGCATACATACTTCACTCTTAGGGCAAGTACATACATACTTCACTCTTAGGGCAAGTACATACATACTTCACTCTTAGGGTAAGTGCATACATACTTCACTCTTAGGGTAAGTGCATACATACTTCACTCTTAGGGTAAGTGCATACATACTTCACTCTTAGGGCAAGTACATACATACTTCACTCTTAGGGCAAGTACATACATACTTCACTCTTAGGGCAAGTACATACATACTTCACTCTTAGGGCAAGTGCATACATACTTCACTCTTAGGGCAAGTACATGCATACTTCACTCTTAGGGCAAGTACATACATACTTCACTCTTAGGGCAAGTACATATACTTCACTCTTAGGGCAAGTACATACATACTTCACTCTTAGGGCAAGTACACACATACTTCACTCTTAGGGCAAGTACATATACTTCACTCTTAGGGCAAGTACATACATACTTCACTCTTAGGGCAAGTACATACATACTTCACTCTTAGGGCAAGTACATACATACTTCACTCTTAGGGCAAGTACATACATACTTCACTCTTAGGGCAAGTACATACATACTTCACTCTTAGGGCAAGTACATACATACTTCACTCTTAGGGCAAGTACATACATACTTCACTCTTAGGGCAAGTACATACATACTTCACTCTTAGGGCAAGTGCATACATACTTCACTCTTAGGGCAAGTACATACATACTTCACTCTTAGGGCAAGTACATACATACTTCACTCTTAGGGTAAGTGCATACATACTTCACTCTTAGGGCAAGTACATACATACTTCACTCTTAGGGCAAGTACATATACTTCACTCTTAGGGCAAG
Organism: Phymorhynchus buccinoides; assembly: GCA_017654935.2. Taxonomy (NCBI): domain Eukaryota; kingdom Metazoa; phylum Mollusca; class Gastropoda; order Neogastropoda; family Raphitomidae; genus Phymorhynchus; species Phymorhynchus buccinoides. The sequence continues at coordinate 15,754,789 of CM065691.1, forward strand.
TACATACATACTTCACTCTTAGGGCAAGTACATACATACTTCACTCTTAGGGCAAGTACATACATACTTCACTCTTAGGGCAAGTACATGCATACTTCACTCTTAGGGCAAGTACATACATACTTCACTCTTAGGGCAAGTACATACATACTTCACTCTTAGGGCAAGTACACACATACTTCACTCTTAGGGCAAGTACATATACTTCACTCTTAGGGCAAGTACATATACTTCACTCTTAGGGCAAGTACATACATACTTCACTCTTAGGGCAAGTACACACATACTTCACTCTTAGGGCAAGTACATATACTTCACTCTTAGGGCAAGTACATGCATACTTCACTCTTAGGGCAAGTGCATACATACTTCACTCTTAGGGCAAGTACATACATACTTCACTCTTAGGGCAAGTACATGCATACTTCACTCTTAGGGCAAGTACATACATACTTCACTCTTAGGGCAAGTACATACATACTTCACTCTTAGGGCAAGTACATACATACTTCACTCTTAGGGCAAGTACATGCATACTTCACTCTTAGGGCAAGTGCATACATACTTCACTCTTAGGGCAAGTACATACATACTTCACTCTTAGGGCAAGTACATACATACTTCACTCTTAGGGCAAGTGCATACATACTTCACTCTTAGGGTAAGTACATACATACTTCACTCTTAGGGCAAGTACATATACTTCACTCTTAGGGCAAGTACATATACTTCACTCTTAGGGCAAGTACATACATACTTCACTCTTAGGGCAAGTGCATACATACTTCACTCTTAGGGCAAGTACATACATACTTCACTCTTAGGGCAAGTACATGCATACTTCACTCTTAGGGCAAGTACACACATACTTCACTCTTAGGGCAAGTACATACATACTTCACTCTTAGGGCAAGTACATACATACTTCACTCTTAGGGCAAGTACATACATACTTCACTCTTAGGGCAAGTACATACATACTTCACTCTTAGGGCAAGTACATATACTTCACTCTTAGGGCAAGTACATACATACTTCACTCTTAGGGCAAGTACATATACTTCACTCTTAGGGCAAGTACATATACTTCACTCTTAGGGCAAGTACATACATACTTCACTCTTAGGGCAAGTACATATACTTCACTCTTAGGGCAAGTACATACATACTTCACTCTTAGGGCAAGTACATACATACTTCACTCTTAGGGTAAGTGCATACATACTTCACTCTTAGAAGTGCATACATACTTCACTCTTAGGGCAAGTACACACATACTTCACTCTTAGGGCAAGTACATAGATACTTCACTCTTAAGGCAAGTACATCCATACTTCACTCTTAGGGCAAGTACATACATACTTCACTCTTAGGGCAAGTACACACATACTTCACTCTTAGGGCAAGTACATACTTCACTCTTAGGGCAAGTACATACATACTTCACTCTTAGGGCAAGTACATACATACTTCACTCTTAGGGCAAGCTTTTATGAATGCTCCGCCAAGGATGCTTTTTCTCTCTCCTAACGTTAACAGTATAATTAAAATCTAAAGAGAACATACGAATCAAATTATGACTGTGGAAAGTTTGGTCAACACGTTATACATATTTTTTATTTTTTATTTTGGAGTTAATGATTTAAATCTTGATGATTTATATATAGACGCAAGGTTATAAAGTAGGCCTACTTTTAAACATAATAATAGTAAAACAAACTATGGGTGCAAGCCCTATGTAAATCAAGTTCAGCGGAAGTTTAGGCCGTGTACACATATATGCTGAGATTCCGTGCGGAAAACCGTGCGCAATCCGCAAATAAGTAAAAGAAAGAACGGAAAAGATTTGCGCACGTGTCCGAGTTTCCCCTAATCCGTAAATGTTTACCCTTCTTTCTTCCACTTATTTACGGATTTCGCATGGGATTTCCGTATGAAGTGTGTACGAGGCCTGATTAGGGTTTTATTCTTCGGGAATCAATGTAAATTCTATGATTTTTTTATATTCGATGAGGATTGGTTTTGGAACACAATTATTGTGGATTATCATTTATCACTTTTCTGAGAGTTGGACGGAATGCTCCATGTCTTCATGGATGTTACTGAATGTATCACACAAATGGTATCATGTTTAGGGGGTGAGGGGTGGGGAGAGGGGGGATCCTTCGTTCCAGAAGGAGAGGGAAAAAAGAAAAGAACACACACAAAAATGAAGGCGGAAGTGGTTGTGGGTTGCATGATGAGTGAGCTAGATAGCGGAGAGCAGATGAATGATTGGGTGTGGTGTGAGAGTTACATATTTGTTTACCTCATTCAAGTCGTCCCAGCCATATATGTGCGGAATTAATAGATAGCTGGCAATTTGATGCATTTGCTTCAAGGGAAGTACATCTGTGTGTACACCATACCTTGGTCACTTTTAAACTCGCTTCGCTCCCTTAGGCCATAATTTTGCTTCTGACTTTGCTTTTGTAGTGGTTTGTTGTGAGAAAGCCAATAGGTGTGGAGAGTTTTTCTATATAAAGTCTATATAAAAAAACAAGTCTGATCTACCACTTCCCTATGTCTAAACCTGAAGCAAAAACCTTTCATTTCTCTTTTTGTTTATGTATGTTTTGTTTGTATGTATGGCTGGAGTGATTTGTGAGTTTTTTTTAAAAATAATTCAAAATCGTTGCGATGCGAATGAGTTAAACATAATTTTCTGTTTCATGTCTTTAATTGATATTTTTACGTTGATGTGCTGTATCTTATTTTACACGGTGGTAGACAAGCTTTGCACGTGCGTTTGTACAATGCCAATGGACAATAAAGAAACTTATGACTTTTGATTAATTGTTCGGGACACTAGAGTACTTATTGACCCTTATCTTGTGTTCTAGCATTTTGGTATTAAACATTTTATTCCTTCTTCATACATTTACAAATAACATTCATATATACGTATGCTTCAAGATTCATGTATAATAAACAGTGATTACCTGTAAATAAAGATGAATAAAACAGAAAAAAAGAGAAAAAAGTTTGTCTTGCCTTTTTTCTTGTAACTACTAAGTATAAAGAAGGTTTTTGTTTTCCCCCTTAACCCTTTGTTACTAGTAAGTATAAAGAAGGTTTTTGTTTTTTCCTTAACCCTTTGTTACTAGTAAGTATAAAGAAGGTTTTTGTTTTCCCCCTTAACCCTTTGTTACTAGTAAGTATAAAGAAGGTTTTTGTTTTTCCCCTTAGCCCTTTGTTACTACTAAGTATAAAGAAGGTTTTTGTTTTCCCCCTTAACCCTTTGTTACTAGTAAGTATAAAGAAGGTTTTTGTTTTTTCCCCTTAACCCTTTGTTACTAGTAAGTATAAAGAAGGTTTTTGTTTTCCCCCTTAACCCTTTGTTACTAGTAAGTATAAAGAAGGTTTTTGTTTTTTCCCCTTAACCCTTTGTTACTAGTAAGTATAAAGAAGGTTTTTGTTTTTTCCCCCTTAACCCTTTGTTACTAGTAAGTATAAAGAAGGTTTTTGTTTTTTCCCCTTAACCCTTTGTTACTACTAAGTATAAAGAAGGTTTTTGTTTTCTCCTTAACCCTTTGTTACTAGTAAGCATAAAGAAGGTTTTTGTTTTTTCCCCTTAACCCTTTGTTACTACTAAGTATAAAGAAGGTTTTTGTTTTTTCCCCTTAACCCTTTGTTACTAGTAAGTATAAAGAAGGTTTTTGTTTTTTCCCCTTAACCCTTTGTTACTAGTAAGTATAAAGAAGGTTTTTGTTTTTTTCCTTAACCCTTTGTTACTAGTAAGTATAAAGAAGGTTTTTGTTTTTTCCTTAACCCTTTGTTACTAGTAAGTATAAAGAAGGTTTTTGTTTTTTCCTTAACCCTTTGTTACTAGTAAGCATAAAGAAGGTTTTTGTTTTCCCCCTTAACCCTTTGTTACTAGTAAGTATAAAGAAGGTTTTTGTTTTTTCCCCTTAACCCTTTGTTACTAGTAAGTATAAAGAAGGTTTTTGTTTTTTCCCCTTAACCCTTTGTTACTAGTAAGTATAAAGAAGGTTTTTGTTTTTTCCTTAACCCTTTGTTACTAGTAAGTATAAAGAAGGTTTTTGTTTTTTCCCCTTAACCCTTTCACCGCCAGCCATCTTTGAGCCAAAAATGTCCATTTAATTTACTTGGCTACAGAACATATTTTGTCTGCAATATTGTGGGATTTCTCTGTGACACATTTAGAATGGGGTCAATCCTTACTGCCCAAATTTAGGAACACAATATCATTGAATAACAGACCCTGATTTCAAGGGTTTGAATGACATGGTTGTTGAATAATTGTGGTGCAAAAATGCGACATTGCGGTGAAAGGGTTAATATACATTCACACACAATAGTACACCTACATATAATCCAGACACACATCAACAAACCTAAGCAATAAAGAGGAGAAGAAGGAAAAGAAATATAGGGAAAATAAAAATAAAAGTGAAAGAGAGAAAATTGTAGAGAAAGAGAGAAGGAGAGAGCGAAAGAGGAGAGGAAGAAAATCATATGGAATACACTTCGCATTAATAGTTAACAAAGTTGTTGTACAGGCGCTATTAACCCTTTCACCGCCAGCCATATTTCAGCCAAAAATGTCCATTAATCTTACCTGGGTAGAGAACAAAATCCATCTGCAGTATTGGGGATTCTTATGTGACGTATATGCAATAAGGTCTACCCTTACTTCCCCCAAAACTAAGACAACAGGGTCTTTGGATAATAGACCCCAATTGGACGCCTTTTAGTGACGCCTCACTGTGGTGCTAAAATGCGACTTTGGCGGTGAAAGGGTTAACAAATTTGTTGTACAGGTGCTATTAACAAAATGAAAAATAAATCCTATAACATATAAAGCAGGACGACCTTATCAAGATCAAACCATTCTAGCATTTTGTTTCCTTTCAAGGTGATGCGATTGTTGCAGTGGTCCATTTTTGTTTTCGTTTAAAAGCTTTCATTGTTGCATTTTGTTCGTTCGTTCGCTTTCTTTCTTTCATTCGTTTTAGCTCCCGATCCAGTAAGGAGATTATTTATTTTTGATCGTTCTCTTTTTCTCTGTCTGTTTGTGAGAAAAAAAACCCACCGAAGAAAAACTTATGAACAGACTTTCATGAAGTTTTGTGGGAGGCTTGGAGCATTAACAAAAACGAACAAAGAAACACAACAACAACAGCAACAACAACAACAACAACAACAACAACAACAACAACACCACCACCACCAACAACAACAACACCACCAACAACAAAAAACATAAAATCATGCTGCATTTAAAAATAATAATCTGGATTGTCATATAGACACACGAATAAAAACTGTTTTCGATTCAGATTTCCAGAGATTCAGCAGCCATGTCTTTATAAAATGATATGAAATGAAAAAGATAGCTTAATATGCACGCACTATGTTTATACAAAATTTCCTTTTGCGTTAACTTCTTGAACTTTATACTAGTTTTTTGGTACGTTCTCATCACGAGTAGGGGAAGACGGGGTAAAAAGCGCATGGGCGGGTAAGAAGCCCACCCCAATTATCTCATGAAATGAAGCAAATTTCAGTCTCATTTTGCCCATGAGACGAGCGTTAATGTCTAGCATTCGTCTCATGGGCAAATTTGACTGAAATGTTCTTTATTTCATGAGATAATTGGGGTGGGCTTCTTACCCGCCCATGCGCTTTTTACCCCGTCTTCCCCTACTGTGCCTTTTGTGTTTACCTTAAACAGGCCTAAATGCACAAGCTTAGAAGATACATGAAAAAAGACACGTCCAAAGCTACTTACTTTCATGTTGTTTTCTTACAGAGCTTTGCTGCAGCAAAAAATGTGGTGTCCTTTATTTTTTTTCTAATCAGCCTCTAAACGAAACCTTTTTGTCTTGAATGCACGCATGACCGTTTATTAAAAGTAAAGGGAAGTAAACCCCCCAGACCATCTTTTATAGTAACAGACGACACACCGAGTCCTGTTTTTATTTTTTGGGACAGTCATGAATTTCTGGACTAAGATCTGTTTTACAACTCTCTCTATGACTCTGATCTGAGCTAGCTATCTGCGTGATATGTTTGACAGAGAGAGAGAGAAAAAAAGGTAAATAAAAAAAGTAATAGAAAAGAAAATGGCGCGGAAAGGACAAGGTTTGTAGCTTCCGGTAGTTAAAATGTCGGTGACAGTCGTGCCATGGTCTGCGACGTAGACATAGTCTCTGCGTCAGTGTCAGTTCTACTGCGTGTCATCGTACCAATCGGGAATGGGATGAAGACCATGTCAATGGATAGATATAAATGTTGCTAGGTTTCTTTGGCTGTTTTCTGTTTGCGTTTCTTAACCCTTTCACCGCCAAAGTCACATTTTAGCATCATAGTGATTTAACACCCATGTCACTAAAATTGGGGTCTATCATCCAAAGACCCTAGTATTGTCTTAGTTTTGGGAAGTAAGCATAGACCTTATTTTATATATGTCAGAAGAATCCCCAATACCGCAGATGGATTTTGTTCTCTACCCGGGTAAATTCAATGGAATATTTTGGCTTAAATATGGCTGGCGGTGAAAGGGTTAAAGGGGCACCCTGACGGATGAGTTTTTTTTAAGAAACACGTCGAGATTACCATGAACACACTCTTTACAGAGATTGCAACACTCACTTTGCTCTGGTTTCCTAGAAATCAAACCGTCAACTCGGCGATTCCTCCTTGGCGGAGGTGATGGAAGTCAAATTCTTTCACCCAAAGAGAAGGCGTTTGCCGTCTCTTTTCTAATGACCGCCAAATCGTTTGCAAGAAATTTTCGCAGTACAAGCCTTTTTATTTTTTATTTTTAAAAAATGTTATACAGTTTATCTAAAGGAGTTTCGCTCACAACAAAGGAAATAGCTCCAATTTTGTTTTATTGTACTACAAAAAAAGAAAACGCTTCAACCACAATGAGTGTCCTCCACCCACCCCATCCAAAATAGCTACTCTCTCCGGCATCTCCGCCAAGGAGGAATCGCCATTTTGACGGCTTAATTTCTAGGAAACCAGAGCAAAGTGAGTGTTCCGATCCTTGAAAAGGCTCTCTTTCTGGTGATCTCGACGTGTTTCTTGCAAAAACTCATCCGTCAGGGACAACCTTTAAAATAGAAACTGCCACCAACAAAGGGATTCTTTCAAACGGTCTATCTCCTACAGAAAGGTAACAGCGGTACGGGGATCCACTGCTAAAACTTGTAAAACTTTTGACCAAATGACAACTTTTTCGTTGCCACTGAGTTTAACGTATGCTAAGTGCATGGGCACACGGGACCTCGGTTTATCGTCTCATCCGAAAGACTCCACGTTCAGACCGTAAGGCCTAGTGCAAAGTGAGAGGAAAAATCCCCTGTACCCAGGTTCGAACTCGGGTTTACTTGACATGAAGCGAACGCGATACCACTGTGCCACTCTACACTGGCATTTGTATGGCATTTATATGGCATCACGCACCGTCTTATTATATATGAATGTTGATTTTGTTTTAATTCTATTACTTCGTTCTTGTTCTTTCTTATCCTGTTACATAAATTGAATGTTAATGGTGGTTGGTTGATGATTCGTCTCACGTGTGCTGCTTACATTTATATAGCATCACACACTGTCTTATTGTGTCATTTTGTTTTGCTTTTTTCTATTACTTCGTTCTTGTTCTTTCTTATCCTGTTACATACATTGAATGTTAATGGTGGTTGGTTGATGGTTCGTCTCACATGTGCTGCTTGCAGCCGAGCGGACCTTAAACCCCATTTTCAATTCAAGTGTCTTGTTCTTACCGTCGGTTTGTGGTCTCTGGTTTCTAGTGGTTCCAGGATTTCTTGGCTCATGGGGTGCTGCTCTGCTTCAGTGGTCTTGATATGTTGTTGTTGTTGTTGTCGTACCCTGGCTAAAAGACTACAGGGATCATCCCAACAGCCGAAGCACTTGAACACTATGGTACAAATGCACCAGCTAGGGGTGAGAACATTACGTGTGTGACCGTTTTTCATTACCCCGCCACGTTGGCAGCCACACTCCGACTTCGGAGGGTGATCTTGATATAAGCATTGCATAGCATATCATTTGCACTATGGGCTTCACAGCCTTTTGCCCACTATGTACGATCATTGTAGTTTCTCTGTTGTTTTCATTCATTGTTTTTGTATTTAGGGTGCTGCATTTGATGACATGGCATAGCCTCCTAATTCATAGAGGTATTTGTTTGGAAGCGATAGTCTTCCCAGTACTTGTCCAAATGATTTTTGAAGTTGTTGAGCGTCCCTGATGTTAGCGCGGTGCTGGGCAAAGAATTCCAAGTATTCATAATCCTGTTGGTAAAGCAAAAGTGTTGGTAGAGATCAGTTTCAACAAATGTGACCCAGCACCACGAAAGGGACATTAAGTCGCTGGGCTAGTTTCTCACAACAGGCTTGGAAAGTCAAAAATCTATTTTGTTTTGGTCAATTGTGAGCTATGGGTATTTTTGTGTTCTCTAGCATCTTGTCTTTCATATTTATAAAGGATAATCTTTAATATGGCCTCTAAATGGTCGTATAAGTGCTTTAAAATGAGTACATCAATGCATTTTCTTCAGCTAGGTTAGACTGTGTTTTCTCAGAATGGCCGACTAATGGCCGACTAGACTGTGTTTTCTCAAAATGGCCGACTAATGGCCGACTAGACTGTGTTTTCTCAGAATGGCCGACTAATGGCCGACTAGACTGTGTTTTCTCAAAATGGCCGACTAATGGCCGACTAGACTGTGTTTTCTCAGAATGGCCGACTAATGGCCGACTAGACTGTGTTTTCTCAGAATGGCCGACTAATGGCCGACTAGACTGTGTTTTCTCAAAATGGCCGACTAATGGCCGACTAGACTGTGTTTTCTCAAAATGGCCGACTAATGGCCGACTAGACTGTGTTTTCTCAGAATGGCCGACTAATGGCCGACTAGACTGTGTTTTCTCAGAATGGCCGACTAATGGCCGACTAGACTGTGTTTTCTCAGAATGGCCGACTAATGGCCGACTAGACTGTGTTTTCTCAGAATGGCCGACTAATGGCCGACTAGACTGTGTTTTCTCAAAATGGCCGACTAATGGCCGACTAGACTGTGTTTTCTCAAAATGGCCGACTAATGGCCGACTAGACTGTGTTTTCTGAAAATGGCCGACTAATGGCCGACTAGACTGTGTTTTCTCAGAATGGCCGACTAATGGCCGACTAGACTGTGTTTTCTCAAAATGGCCGACTAATGGCCGACTAGACTGTGTTTTCTCAAAATGGCCGACTAATGGCCGACTAGACTGTGTTTTCTGAAAATGGCCGACTAGACTGTGTTTTCTCAGAATGGCCGACTAATGGCCGACTAGACTGTGTTTTCTCAGAATGGCCGACTAATGGCCGACTAGACTGTGTTTTCTCAAAATGGCCGACTAATTTTAAATGCTCATAACTCTGGAACAGAAAAAGATACAAGAATGGTCGGAAGTTTTCCAATGTATACATTTCTCACTAAAGGCCTAGCTACACTACATGCGATCCGATGTCAATGCGATGCGATTGTGACATTCTTTAGGCATGATTCTCGTGAAGGTCTACTGTCTAAGTAAATCTGATGAAATCCTACTAGTTTCGTTCACTATATTTGTAGTCCCCCGTACACGAATCTGAGGGAATATCTGTATTTTTGTATCAGACATTTGATTTGATTCGCGTGTGTGTGTACACACGCGCTTATGATAGGCCTATGCTTGTGTGTGTGTGTGTGTGTGTGTGTGTGTGTGTGTGTGTGTGTGTGTGTGTGTGTGTGTGTGTATGTGTGCGTGTGCGTGTGCGTGTGCGTGTGCGTGCGCGTGCGCGCGTGCGTGCGTGTGCGTGTGCGTGTGCGTGTGCGTGCGTGTGTACGCGTGTGTGTGTGTGCGCGCGCGCGCTTCTAAAGAAGCTGAGAGTACACCGACCTCAATAATGACAAGTTTTCCTCCCAGGGGGTAACATTCAAATGGCCCCATCCAAACGGCCACCAACACCGGTAAAGATGGGGAGAAAACCACGCAGGACCGTTCGGACCGAAACAAGGCGATTATTGTCCGCGGGGATTAAAACGAGTAGGTGAGAGTGTCATCTCTAACCCTGCACCGACAATAGAATAAAATTAATAGCTGGGTCTGGCGATAAAGTAGTCGGTCACAGTAGGTGATGGGTTGTTTTAGACACTGTAGGAAATTATTATTTTAAAAACTAAGTAGATGCTACAAAAGGTACGGAGGGGTAATTTTAGATGGGACATTATTTTGAGAACCCCCCCAAAAAAAAAAACCCACCCCACACACACCATAAATTGAAGTAGCCCAAAAGCGCATTTGACATGGGGAGGGGGGGGGGGGGGGGGGGGGGGGGGGGGGGGGGGGGCTGCTGTATATCTCAATTGCACTTTGAATTATATTATTGAACCCTTTGCTCAGCCATGCTGAAATACTAATATTCCTGTGATGAGCCATTTAATTCTAAAGAAATTGAAAGACGTGAAATATAATTATATTCTGTTGAAAAACCTCTTTACTCCTACCGCCATGACGGCGCGCGCGCGAGTGTGAGAGCGCGCGATGTGCCTCTGTGTGTGTGTGTGTGTGTGTGTGTGTGTGTGTGTGTGTGTGTGTGTGTGTGTGTGTGTGAGAGAGAGAGAGAGAGAGAGAGAGAGAGAGAGAGAGAGAGAGAGAGAGAGAGAGAGAGAGAGAGAGAGAGAGAGAGAGAGAGAGAGAGAGAGAGAGAGAGAGAGAGAGAGAGAGAGCAAACACCAACAAAACAGAAACATACAAATCTAATCCCAGTAAGCCTCCTCACCCCCAAATCCATACCTCACCCCCCCCCCCCCCCCCCACCCCCCCCCCCCCCCCCCCCCCCCCCCCATTTGCTGACCCTATCTTTCAGGTCGTCTTGTCCTTCCAACAGCATCACATTTTAAGCATCCACAGGGGATTTAAAATCAATTGAACTGCTTCCCTCCAACCATGCCCTAATTTCCTCTATTGTGTGACTGGCTGTGTCATCGGGGAGACAGACACCGTGATGGTCTGTCCGTCAATGGGCTGTTTTCGCTGGGTAGGGGGATCAGTTTGCTCTCCTGCTAGACGCGACAAGGCTTTCACAAACAGGCAGTAAGATTAACCCTTTCACCGCCAGCCATCTTCGAGCCCCAAAATTTCCATTGAACTTACTTGGCAACAGAAAACGAGTTCATCTGCACTATTGTGGGAGTTCTCGGTGACACACTTAGAATAGGATCAGTCCTTACCACCGAAATTTAGGAACACAATATCATTGAATAATAGACCCTGATGTGAAGAGCTTTAACGACATGGGTGTTTAAATCATTGTGGTGCAAAAATGTGACATTGGCGGTGAAAGGGTTAAAGCGTTAAATTTGAAAGGTGCTAAAGATATATATATATATATATATATATATATATATATATATATATATATATATATATATATATATATATATATATATATATATATATATATATATATATATATATATATGTATAAACAATAAGATAAAGTAGCAGCCATTGAAAAGTTTCCTGTGTTCAATGGCTCAAATTGTGTGAATGGAGGTCTTAGTGGAATGGAGAAATAAAACTGTATTGGATCTTCTTCTTTTTTTCCGTTTGGTCTTCTTTGTGTTTTTAGTGTCATCTCCTCCGGCAACGAGGCTTGCGTAAACAATTTTTTGGGAAATGATGTTGATGACATTTTATTTGGGTTGAGAGCATAAACAAATCACAAACTTTGAAAGTTGATTGGAAACAGTAACAAAGATGCAAGGGTTCGGTATTTTTAACATTCGTGTTTCGTTGATAAAGAAACAGAATCTATCCAAAAAGTTACAAGGGTTTTTGAAAAACAAACAAACAACAAGAAAAAAAATCAACAACAACAACAACGGCAACACCCGAATAGAGGGCCACACCACGATTCAAAGGATAATTAGTTGCATACTTGAGGTGATAACAATGCAGTGTCAGTTTAATAGCAGGAAGTGTGTGTGTGTGTGTGTGTGTGTGTGTGTGTGTGTGTGTGTGTGTGTGTGCGTGCGTGTGCGTGTGCGTGCGTGCGTGTGCGTGCGCGTGCGCGTGTGCGTGTGCGTGTGTGTGTGCGTGTGTGTGTGTGTATGTGTGTGTGTGTGTGTGTGTGTGTGTGTGTGTGTGTGTGTGTGTGTGTGTGTGTGAATGCTAGCGATAATGAAGGGGCTCTGAGGTTTGCACACTCGCCTCGTCAATCAATCAATCAATCAATCAAATTTGTATTATGCCCTCACAGAAAGGATAATTGTTTTTGCGACACGTTAAGCAGCAACTAAATTTAAAACTACAAATAAACACATGCGTTGACCCTTTCACCGCCAAAGTCGCATTTTAGCACCACAGTGATTTAACACCTATGTCACCAAAAGGCATCAAATTGGGGCCTATTATCCAAAGACCCTTTGTCTTAGTTTTGGGAAAGTACAAAACAGCGTAGCTCTCGAGCTCTCGTTCTCATTTTGTCCTTGGCCAAAATTAGCATTAATGCCATTCAACGACAAAAAGGCTGAAAAAGTAACAAAAAGATAAAACGACACCTTTCACTCCTGATTGGAATTCTTCTTCTTCTTCTTCTTCTTCTTCTTCTTCTTCTTCTTCTTCTTCTTCTTCTTCTTCTTCTTCTTTTTCTTCTTCTTCTTCTTCTTCTTTTTTCTTCTTCTCCTTCTTCTTCTTCTTCTTTTTCTCTTTTTCTTCTTCTTCTTCTTCTTCTTCTTCTTCTTCTTCTTCTTCTTCTTCTTCTTCTTCTTCTTCTTCTTCTTCTTCTTCTTCTTCTTGTCTTCTTTTTCTTCTTCTTCTTCTTCTTCTTCTTCTTCTTCTTCTTCTTCTTCTTCTTCTTCTTCTTCTTCTTCTTCTTCTTCTTCTCCTCCTCCTCCTTCTCCTTCTTCTTCTTCTTCTTTTTCTTCTTCTTCTTCTTCTTCTTCTTCTTCTTCTTCTTCTTCTTCTTCTTCTTCTTCTTCTTCTTCTTCTTCTTCTTCTTCTTCTCCTTCTTCTTCTTCTTCTTCTTCTTCTTCTTCTTCTTCTTCTTCTTCTTCTTCTTCTTCTTCTTCTTCTCCTCCTCCTCCTCCTCCTCCTTCTCCTTCTTCTTCTTCTTCTTCTTTTCTTCTTCTTCTTCTTCTTCTTCTTCTCCTTCTCCTTCTTCTTCTTCTTCTTCTTCTTCTTCTTCTTCTTCTTCTTCTTCTTCTTCTTCTTCTTCTTCTTCTTCTTCTTCTTCTTCTTCTTCTTCTTCTTCTTCTTCTTCTTCTTCTTCTTCTTCTTCTTCTTCTTCTTCTTCTTCTTCTTCTTCTTCTTCTGCGTTCCCAAGCCATATGGCCATAATGGTTAAAGCACGTATGTGTCCGGTTTTCAGTTTTCACTGGTCTCCCCACTGCGTACAGCCGATACATTCTGATTTCGGAGGAGCTCAAAGGAGAAATATTATTTGTAAGATTAAACAAAAAAGGCAGGAGAATGGGCCAATAAGTCAGAAAGATAGTAGATGACAGAAAGCAAAGGGAAAAGGCAGAGTCAAAGAGAGTGGCAGATTAAAGGAAGTTACAAGCACAGAACTTCCAGAAGGTGGGGGAACTATTTTTATGAAAGACCCCCCCACCGTTATCCCCACGGGGAGAGACTAGTGGAGGGGGCGGGGTCGTCCAGCTCCCCGCATGGAGGCACGAGGCATCCACCCACTGCCCCACCTGATTGGAATAACTTAACCATTTTAACTTAATTCTTTGTTTGAAGTTAACACCCCCCTTACGAACTTAGGGCCATATACACAAAAACGGCATGCCTCCCCTATCTTTTTTTTTTCTTTCCGGTTCCACCCCCCCCCCCCACCCCCCCACCCCCCTCCTTTAAAACACAAACTACCCGTGTCAACCTCCTGAAAACATTACAGACAGAGAGATGTGCGGTTATCGCAGCAGGGATAATTTCATTTGAATCTCCCCAGGGCTTTAATATAAAACCATTTTCGATGGCTTGGAGTCTAAACGGACTATCTTAATAAAGTCCATTCACATATTATTGAATATATTGTGAAAATTAATAACTTGTTTAAAAAAAAGACTGCAGAAATATAAAAAGCATAATCCCCATTTTACATGATTAATTTGCAGTCTTTTTGAATACAAGTTCTTATTTTTTGCAATAACATCAATAATATGTCAGTGGACTATTTAAAGATAGTCCGTTTTGACTCTAAGCCGTCGTTATTTTTTTTCTTCTCAGCACGGCATAATATCTACCTTAACCTACCCCTACCGCAGCTATCCGCCTGTCCTCATTACTCCACCCGAAAACAGGGCTATAAAAGCCATCAGCAATCAGGTATATACTGTCACTCACCACACGTCTTAGCCTGGTGACATCTCCGGACGCAACTGGCGACACTTAGGCGACACTTAGGCGACACTTTGGCGACACTTGGCTTGTCCATCTCCAGACAAGTGCCGGTTTTTTTTTATATTACTGGAAGTGTTGGAGACGTTAGGTGAGTATTGATGCTAATGAGTAGGGTAAGACGGGGTAAAAAGTCCATGGGCGGGTAAGAAGCCCATGCCAATTATCTCATGAAATAAAGAAAATTTCAGTCAAATTTGCCCATGAGACGTCTCATATTTGACTGAAATTTTCTTTATTTCATGAGATAATTGGCATGGGCTTCTTACCCGCCCATGGGCTTTTTACCCCGTCTTCACCTAGTCATGGCGACACTTTGGCGACTACTTGGCTTGTCCATCTCCAGACAAGTGCCGTCTTTTATATCACTGGAAGTGCTGGAGACGTTGGGTGAGTATTGATGCTAATGAGTAGTCATGGCGACACTTTGGCGACTACTTGGATTGTCCATCTCCAGACAAGTGCCTTTTTTGTTTTTTTATATCACTGGAAGTGTTGGATGCGTTGGGTGAGTATTGATGCTAATGAGTAGTGACAAAAAGCGCACACGGATGAAGGCGTTGTCCGAGATATTGTGTCTAGGTCTATCATTAATTATGCATAAAATGTAAGCTTAACCTTAACGGTTAATGTAAGTTCTTTGGCCATAACTCAAAGAAATAGAAATGTGATGGGCCCCTCTATTTGTAAATAAACAGGAGTGAGTTGTGGTCGGAGAGAATTGGTTACAAAATAATGGAATGATTGAGGGGTTTTTCTGCCTATAAATTGCTGATGTGCAAGTGCAGTCGATTGATAATGAAGCCAGGGCCTGTATTCACGTTGAGATAGCATGAGACTTAGCATCATGCTAACTTAGAAGCTCTTCCAAAAGTCCTATTAAATCCTATAGGACATTGGAAGAGCTTCTAAGTTAGCATGATGCTAAGTCTCATGCTATCTCAACGTGAATACAGGCCCTGATGAAGTATTGTAATAATTACGAAAGCTTGCAATGAACAGTGTTGTGTTTTGGGTGTTCATCTTAAATAACTCAAAGAAAAGTAATTTTCCCCGCCATTTAAAAAAAATCAAATTCTGGATTCCACAGACGTGTGCAATTGTTTAGTTCAAACAACTCTTAAATCGATACTTGGTATTTGGTATTATTCTAGTCACAAAGACTTATCTCTGTGAAATTCGGGGTGCTCTTCTCCGGAGAGCGCGTCGCCGCAAGCGCAGCGCCTACCCATTTTTTGTTGGGAGGAGGGGGGCAGAGTGAGGAGGGACTGAGGGGCAGAGTTGGGAAAACTATATATATGTTTTACTACATTTCTTTTCATAATTAATGAAAAAATATATATATTTTACTACACTTTCTTTTAATAATTAATAAAAAAAATGCTCAACCCAGAATAAATTGAGCATTTTCGTAATGCTTCGAGGCTGCTGTAATGCGTCTTTGTATTCTGTTCATTTTATTTGCCAATAATTATCTGTATTTTGTTTCCGTTAAGTTTGAGTGTGTCTCCCCTTCCCCCCTTCAGTACGGGGCTATGGTTTCAACTGAATAAATGTTCGCATTCGCATTCGCATTATTTTAGTCAATTCTTTTACAGAGAGTCAAAGAGACAGAAGAAAGCCAGGAAGGCGAATTTGAATTCACCACCACCACCACCATGACAACTATAAAAGTCCACCAGTTCTCGACAACTCTATCGTCATTGTGTGCCAGTTGTCTTCTCCTGTTACTGGCGATGCTGTGCGTTGTTCTCTCCCCTGGAGAGAGTGGCGGCCATGTTGCAATGGGCTTGGTTCTACAATCGGGGGACCCACCGGTGTTTTCTGATGGTGACAGGTGAAATTGTTAAATTGTTCACAAATTTAGTTCTGCAAAGAACAGATTCTTCAAATCACATTATAGTTCTCTCAACCTTGCAGTCATTAATTGAGTATTCGTTTGAAATATGTAGGTATTTTTGTAGGCCTATGCTTGTGTATTGTTTGTTTAATCGAATCATAATTTCAAGTTTATGTTTCGTTATGGACGTCTTCTTTTCTTTATGCATAATTATGATGACTATGTAAGGAAGATTGTTGAACAATAAGCATAATGTTATATTCAATATTGATCAATAGTGTGCTACGTTGTTGTGCCTTTTCCCCCTATCTAACCACATACATAATTCTGATGGCTTGGTAAATAAGACAGTTAACAATACCTTCAATTTTGATCATTAGTGCATTATTCTGTTGTGCAGTATTCATCCAGTCTGTTATGGTCAAAATACATGTTGTCATTTTTCGCTTTTCTACATGGCAAACAATCATTTGCTAGTAATAACCATTGTAATGATAAATAAGTACCTGTCATTAAATATCTACCTCTCGCATGAGAACTGTACCCATCTAACCCTAACCCTATCCCTAACCCTAACCCTAACCCTAACCCTATCCCTAACCACGGAAAGAACCAAAAAATAGAGCAGGAGGGTGTAAATCTACATATTTGCCGATAAATCGATGTACAAGTCCATAAATCCATAATCCGTAAAATTCACAATGGCGGACAAACAAACGATTCTGATTGGCTACGCTAGGACTACTTCTAATGCGCATGCGCAGAGGTAAATATTTCATAGGACTACTTATTCATTATGACACCATTACTAGAAAAACACTGTGTTGTCATAGGAGAAGAGTGAAAAATAACAGCGTGTATGTTGACCATGCACAGCGCATTGTAAATTTAAAAACAAATTGAGCTCGTTGTTGCTGTCTGCATCTCCGTACGACTACGTGTGTTACGTTATTTATTGAACAAAGGAAGTCGTGCATACGAAAAGCCTACATAAGTCGCACAGCAATATTTGAGCAAACGCCAAAAAATAATGAACTACCCTAAAATGTCAAAGTTCAGGTTTTGCGCATTAGTTGTTGTTTTTTTGGGGTGTGTTTTGCCAATAGACAAAATGTAAAGTCTAAGCTTGAAAGATTCCTTTGCTCATTTAATAATGCGTGAACTTAAAGACCCTCCACGTCACGTGTCACATTCCCTCTTATGCTAGGAAGATTTCTTAAGATTCCTTACCAGCCATAAGAGGGAAAATACGTGAAAACCGTGATTTTGACACGTGACGTGGTGGGTCTTTAAAGGTGCACACTGACGGATGAGTTTTTGTAAGAAACACGTTCAGATCACCATGAAAACACCCTTTACAGAGATTGCAACACTCACTTTGCTCTGATTTCCTAGAAATCAAACACGTCAAATCGGCGATTCCTCTTTGGCGGAGGTGCTGGAAGTCAAATTCTCTAAGTCTCTTTTCTAATCGCCGCTGCGTTTAGACCAAATCGTTTGCACGAAATTTTCACAATACAAGCCTTTTTTTCTTTTCTTTTTAAATTTTATACAGATTATCTAAAAGGAGCTTCGCTCACAACAAAGGAAATAACTCCTTTTTTTTTTTACTGCACTACAAAAAAAAGAAAACGCTTCAACCACAATGAGTGACCTCCACCCACCCCATCCAAAATGGCTACTCTCTCCGGCATCTCCGCCAAGGAGGAATCGCCGTTTTGACGGTTTAATTTATAGGAAACCAGAGCAAAGTGAGTGTTCCGATCCTTGAAAAGGCTGTCTTTCTGGTGATCTCGACGTGTTCCTGAAAAAATCTCATCCGTCAGGGTCCACCTTTAAAACAATAGAAACGGAGAGCGAGAACTTTTTTCTACGTCACATTTCTGCTAAAGGTTAATGCCGTCTCTTAGATTGGATGTCACGAACTTCAAATGACGGCAAAATCAAAACCTGCAAAGATAATGATTTGAAAGTTGTTTGATATGTATTCATCAAGAATGGCAGCGACGTCTCGAGAAAGCGAGATCTCAATTGATGAAAACACATTTCCGTTAAAGACCCACCAGGCGACGTGTCAAAATCACGGGTTTCACGTCTTTCCCCTCTTATAGCTGGCAAGAAATCTTGTTTTGACCAGGTTTGACTCCCATGCGAATGTCCCCCAATTGAAAACGAAGCATCATTTTAAAGAGCAGCCTCAATTTGAAGTTGGGGACATTTGTATGCGGGTCACAGCTGCCCAGAAAAAAACAAGGGACTTAATCGTGGTGCGTCAGTGTGTCTTTAAGTCTGATTTTCCCATGCACTATTTTTTCCCAATCTAAATACTTTAATTATCTCCCTACTTACTGTGTTTATATCTGCCCGTCTCATATTCTGCCTCTCTATCTCCCCCCCCCCGGTGTAATGAATGTACAGAATGTGTCGACCACAGCTCCAGCAGTGGCCGGGGGCTAACGGGCATCGGGTCCATCTACGCGGACGTCATGACGCCCACGGACCGTCTGGCCTTGGTCTGTGACCACATGCCCAGGACTGCTGTGCCCCAGTGCAGAACCGTACCCCAGACATGGAGGTAAGAGTAAGATGATAATGTTAATAATTGCCCATAAAAGGCACATGACAGGACCTACGGAAGGGTGGGGTGGAGGGGGGGAGGGAGAGGGGGAGAGGGGGAGAGGGGGCTGTAACCCCCACCCTTTTTCCTCAGAAAACTTCTATTTGCTCAACGTATTTGATTTGTCAGTTGAGGAGGAATATATGATGACATTGCCACGTGTATTTGTATGACAGTGTGGAAGCAGCATGATGTGTTTACTTAATGGTTCAAAACATGTTTGAATAGGGGTATGAACAGTAATGGCATTAGTCCTTTATTTCATGCCTAGATTGCACCAGATTGCACCATTTTGCTTCTCGGATTAAAAACATTTCCGGGGGAGCATGCCCCCGGACCCCCTTAGGGGTCTTGGTGCTTCGCACCTTCGATAAATGAGCCCCCCACCCCTTAATTACACTTAGGTCCGGCCCTGACTGGCAGGTGGACATTACTGAAAGAAGAAGAAGAATATGATGATGATGAGAGCAGGCATCAGAACTATCAGAAGATTTGCAAATTTCAGAGGAGTAAAAATTCCTGAGGATTAATTGTAAAATGAGACTCGTGTCTCATATTACATTCCTAATATTTCTGATGTTATAAGTGGCCTCTGAGAGGCCAAAGGGCAAATTCCGCGTTTTGGGGCTAAGTCTTTGGATTTATTTTACGCGCAAGTGACGAAAGTAAGAAGACCAATTAAGTTGCTGTTTTATTCATGGGTCATGTGTGAACACTGCTATGATTGAAATGTTATCGGCACGGTGTTCAAATGCATCCCATTTAATCATTTAAGGCGCCGTCTTAAATGGTCTCCAATCGGCGCATTTGTAATATTGTGCAGGATGTTTTTACATTGCATAAGAGTTCGGACTTTGGGCGATAATATTACAACATCGCGATCTTCAACTTATCTCTGCTAACGCCCCTTGTTTTATTATTGGGGATTTCAACAAATGCGATTTAAGAAAAACTCTACCATCTTTTAAACAATATGTAACGTGCAATACAAGACAAGACAAGACAATTGACTTGTGCTATGGTAATATTCCACATGCATACCGCTCTGTTCCTCTTCCCCCAGTTGGTGCTTCTGACCATAACACTGTACATCTGATTCCTGCCTACAGACCGAAAATTCAAACACAACGCATTGAGAAAAAGAGTGTGAAAGAGTGGACGACTGAGAGTGTGGATGAACTGAAAGGGTTGTTTTGAATGTACTGACTGGAGCGTGCTTGTTGATTCGTGTGATGATGTTCATGAGGCTGCCGATGTTGTTACATGTTATATTCGTTTCTGTGAAGATAATATAATTCCTACTAAAACCATCAAAGTATTCCCAAATAATAAACCATGGATTGCCAAGTCAATCAAAGCAACTTTGAACAAGAAAAAGGTGGCATTTCAGTCAGGAAATAAAGCAGAGAGGAAAGTAGTGCAAAAACAGCTTAGAGGGGAATTACGTCAAGGGCAAAGGGAATTCAAAGAAAAAGTAGAGCTAACATTTCAGACAGGCAATGTGAGGGATGCGTGGCAAGGGTTGAAAGTTCTGACTGGGGAAACAAAGAGTGCCAAAAGTGCTAACATTATGTCACCAGATGAACAGTACACTTTATCCAATAAACTGAATGAATGTTATTGTCGATTTGAGAGGAAAGATTTAGAATCAGAACTAACGGAAGTGTTAACCAACCTAGAGCATCAAATTAAAGATAGTAGTAATGAACTATTAGAGGTTGATCCAGATGTTGTTAAATCCTTGTTTTCAAAACTGAATGTCAGGAAGGCGGCAGGTCCAGATGCCCTGCATGGTAAACTGTTGAAGACTTGTGCCTCTGAACTTTGTGGTGTTTTTAGTTCTATTTTTAACTGGTCTCTCAAAACCTGCACTGTCCCCAAACTTTGGAAAAACTCTACCATTTGTCCTGTGCCCAAGAAAAAGAACCCCGTTGCTCTGAATGACTATCGCCCTGTGGCCCTAACCTCTATAGTTATGAAGTGCTTTGAGAGAATTGTCCTACGGCATCTTTTAACCTTTACCAGCCAGCATTCAGACCCCCTTCAGTTTGCTTATAAATCACACAGGAGCATTGATGATGCGATCCTAACCCTGCTTCACAACGCTTTTATTCAAATGATTCAAAGTCTTTCGTTCGTATTCTTTTTATCGACTTTTCCTCTGCCTTTAACACTATTCAGCCACACCTTCTAGCTCTGAAGTTGTTAGACCTTCATGTGGATCCTAAATTGACCCTCTGGCTCGTTAACTTTCTTCTCAATAGAAGCCAGTCAGTCCGCTATCAGTCAGTGCTCTCCTCTCCACTCTCTACTTCAACTGGTGCGCCTCAGGGTACTGTTCTCTCTCCTGTTCTTTTTACCTTGTATACCAACAACTGTAGAGGTACTGAGAATGTTCCTATCATAAAATATTCAGACGATTCGGCCATACAAGACCTTTCAAATTCCGATTCTCACTACTTTAGTCAAGTTGCGAAATTCTGTCTGTGGTGTAAAGAAAACTATCTGGACCTCAATGTGCTCAAAACAAAAGAAATGTTAATAGACTTTAGGAAAGATCCACCCCCTGTTCCAAAGGTAGAAATTGATGGTGAAACAGTGGAAAGAGTTTCAGAATACAAATACTTAGGTACCATTTTGGACGACAAACTGACTTTCGACAAGAACAGACAGAACATACATAAGAAATGTCAATCAAGATTGTTTATTTTGCACAGACTGAGAAACATTGGTGTTAACTCAAACATTTTGCATACGTACTATAGTAGCTGCATTGAGTCTGTGCTTACTGTTTCCTTTATGTGTTGGTTTGGAAGTCTGTGTTTGAAGAACAAGCGTGTGTTGGATGATGTGGTGAATGTGTGTAGTAAAGTTGTTGGAAAGAGAGAGATGGGTTTAAATGAGATGTACGAAAGACGAACCAAGCATAAAGCCAGGAACATTGTAAATGACACCTCCCATGTTTTGAACAAACATTACGAACTATTACATTCTGGACGTCGCTACAAAACTTTTAAAGTCAACTCCAGGGCACAGAAATCCTTCATCCCCAGATCCATCCTCCTCCTAAACTCATGATCCTTTTAGGTTTAAATGTGCGTTCATCGTGTTAAAAGAAACTATGCATGCTTAGCCTTAGACGTGTATGTATCCACATATAATGTGTATCTTTTAGTGTGTATTATGTGTAACGTTTGCTCCTAGTCATGCATGCTGAATGTCGATGTCTTTGTTATTCTGGCACCTGAACAAAATTTCTCCTTGGGAGATAATAAAGTGAATTTGATTTGATTTGATTTGATGTAGCTAAAGTACTGAAAACGGTGTCTGCAATTTTTGAAGCAAATGATCCTGAACTTTTTTTTGGGGAATAGTATATTTACTTGTGGAAAACACAACAGAGATCATTACTTAAAGTCGTGATAGACCTGCACAAGTGTATGGCTTCACACATAAACACGTATAATATAATGATGTACATGTAGGCCTATGTATGTGTATCGATATGATGCTTGGAAAACAAGGAAAAGTTTTGTTTCTGCCAATCGCTTCATTACATCGTGTGTGTGTGTGTGTGTGTGTGTGTGTGTGTGTGTGTGTGTGTGTGTGTGTGTGTGTGTGTGTGTGTGTGTGTTTGTGTGTGTGTGTGCGTGTGTGTGCGTGTGCGTGCGTGTGCGTGTGCGTGTGCGTGCGTGCGTGCGTCTGTGTGTGTGTGTGTGTGTGTGTGTGTGTGCGCGTGTGCGTGTGTGTGTGTGTGCGTGCGTGCGTGCGTGCGTGCGTCCGTGCGTGCGTGCGTGCTTGTGTGTGTGTGTGTGTGTGTGTGTGTGCTCCAGTGAATACTACAAGGAGCACTGGGCCCGTCTTACTCAGACCGGAGGAGGAGGGAGGAGAAAACGGTTTTCCTCTTGGTAGGTAGCCTCCCTTTATTTGTTCAACTAAACACTTTCAGTCTCTCCCGTTTACTCTGTCTGTCTCTGTCTCTGTCTATCTGTCATTCTGCCTTTCTATCTTTTTTCAGCGTACAAATTAAACTGCATGTGTGCCTAGGCATGTCTATTATGTCAATGACTCATTGCATGAGCAAAGACAAAA
The DNA here is from genome assembly GCA_017654935.2 of Phymorhynchus buccinoides. NCBI lineage: Eukaryota > Metazoa > Mollusca > Gastropoda > Neogastropoda > Raphitomidae > Phymorhynchus > Phymorhynchus buccinoides. The sequence continues at coordinate 15,777,812 of CM065691.1, forward strand.
TGTGTTGCCTCCGTCATTGTTTGTCTCAGTAATCTCTGACTCTCTCTCTCTCTCTCTCTCTCTCTCTCTCTCTCTCTCTCTCTCTCTCTCTCTCTCTCTCTCTCTCTCTCTCTCTCTCTCTCTCTCTCTCTCTCTCTCTCTCTCTCTCTCTCTCTCTCTCTCTCTCTCTCTCTCTCTCTCTCTCTCTCTCTCTCTCTCTCTCTCGCTCTCTCTCTCTCTCTTCCCATCTCTCTCTCTCTCTCTCTCTCTCTCTCTCTCTCTCTCTCTCTCTCTCTCTCTCTCTCTCTCTCTCTCTCTCTCTCTCTCTCTCTCTCTCTCTCTGAATGAGAGCGAATTTGGGAATTAGTATGAGAAAATGTTTACAATAGTAAGGATTTGTATAAAATGTATTGAAAAGTTATTTTTCATATTTTTTTCACTTTTTAGTTATCTTTCCTTATTAGTTATATTGTTTAGTTACATTTTGTTATTTACTGTGAAAATGATGCTTTCCCCCCATGTCATAAGAACATTTTGTTAATGACATTAAACAGTCGAAGTGTCAAAAGTCTCTCTCTCTCTCTCTCTCTCTCTCTCTCTCTCTCTCTCTCTCTCTCTCTCTCTCTCTCTCTCTCTCTCTGTATTTGTGGAAAAAAACCACAGCATGAAAACCACACGACGGCGTAACTCGCACTGAAGGGCCTGCTACACTACATACGATTCGCTGTCAATGCGATGCGATTGTGACGATGCGAGTCATGATTCACGCGAAAGTCTTGTATTGAGTCTACTTGAGTATAATAGAGCGAAAGTGGCAGAATTATTTTTAGACGGAAGTTTTTCACGTGAATCATGACTCACGTGATCCAATCGCATCGCATCCCCATACGATTTTACGCGTGTGTGGCGCCGGCTTTAGGCAGTCATCATGTAAACATGATCACAATACACCATTGCATTTTCCGTCACTGACTCTGGCGACATGCGCCCTGTTACCCCCCCCCCCCCCCCCCCCCTTGTTATCCCCCAACACAACCCCACTGCGTCACCCTATTTTCTAGCAACTCTACTGTAACTCAAAGAGCAATACTCTGGGGAAAATATAATATTCATCTAAATTGTTTATATAAACGAAAATATTAAAAAGTGCGAGGAAAATGTTCTTTTTGCAAAACTCTTGGAAAATACAAGAACGAACAATTTCCCAGACCTGTATTTTCCAAGAGCTTTTCAAGTTTGTCTTTTTTTTCTTTTTTCTTCCTTCTCACGCTCTTTTATATTTTCGTTTATATTAACAATTTATAACTCTGGAAAATGTCTATGAAAACGCAAAGAACAATAACCCCGAAGAGCACGTTTGACCCCATTGTCTGTGTTGTCAGGAACTCTGATGCCTCAGACTGGTTTGGCTGGAACCACGACCCCTGGTTCTCTTCTTCTGGCTGGTCTTCCTGGAACCCCTCCACCTCTGGTGTGTGTGTGTGTGTATGTGTGTGTGTGTGTGTGTGTGTGTGTGTGTGTGTGTGTGTGTGTGTGTGTGTGTGTATGCATGCGCACGCATGTGTGTGTATGTCTGTAGAGAGAGAGAGGCCATAAGCTTGCTTCAGTTGTGTTGTTGCGTTTGTTCATGTTTCTTTCGAAAATAAAACGTTTTTCAGAAAAGCTTTCTGAAACAGATGTGACTTCAGCTGAATTTTGAAGCTGCAAAAAGGCTGACTGATGAATAAGGTGGATGGGGAAGAGTTCCAGACAGTGGGGGCGTAAAAAACTGAAGCTGCGCTGACCAAAACATTTGAAATTAGTTTTGGGTACTGTTAACAGCATGTCATTGGAATCTATCGGAGTGAGCGAGAAGGAGTGTATGCGTGGAGAGCATCAGAGAGGTAAGGCGGAAGGGTTTGTTCAAAATTATGGAATAGGCAAGGACTGCAGCTATGCATTGTAGAAGGCAAGGACTGCAACTATGTATTGTAGAAGGCAAGGACTGCAGCTATGTATTGTAGAAGGCAAGGACTGCAACTATGTATTGTAGAAGGCAAGGTCTGCAACTTTGTATTGTAGAAGGCAAGGACTGCAACTATGTATTGTAGAAGGCAAGGACTGCAACTATGTATTGTAGAAGGCAAGGACTGCAGCTATGTATTGTAGAAGGCAAGGACTGCAACTATGTATTGTAGAAGGCAAGGTCTGCAACTTTGCATTGTAGAAGGCAAGGACTGAAACTATGTATTGTAGAAGGCAAGGACTGCAACTATGTATTGTAGAAGGCAAGGACTGCAACTTTGTATTGTATAAGGCAAGGACTGCAACTATGTATTGTAGAAGGCAAGGTCTGCAACTATGTATTGTAGAAGGCAAGGACTGCAACTTTGTATTGTATAAGGCAAGGACTGCAACTATGTATTGTAGAAGGCAAGGTCTGCAACTATGTATTGTAGAAGGCAAGGACTGCAACTTTGTATTGTATAAGGCAAGGACTGCAACTATGTATTGTAGAAGGCAAGGTCTGCAACTATGTATTGTAGAAGGCAAGGACTGCAACTTTGTATTGTAGGCAAAAGTGGACTGGTAGCCAGTGTATTTGATTGGATTTGATTAGATTTCCGGTAAAAGCAACCTCAGCCAATCAGACAAATCATCGACCCGACCAATGAAATTTCACTCTTCACCAGACCCCGCCTTCATTTATCCATCATAAAGTTGGCCTTTATCGGTTTGTTTCAGGCAGCAGCAGTCAATCAAACAGTCACCGACCAATCAACCCTTCTCCCTCGTCCTCAGGCTCCGCCTTCCTGTGTCCTTCTCAAACCAACCAGAGCGCAGTCTATCAGCTGAACCCTGTGCCTACTGGATATCCGGCGTAGGTTTTCAATTTTGTACCATTATTATTTGGTTTTATTCATTGAGTAATAACGAAACCTAAATTCAAAAACAGAAGAAAAAACCGATCCTTAGAGAGAATAAGACAAAGATAAAGTATCTTCTATCTTTGTTTATAAAAAACAAACAAACCGCACAACTGAATTCGCCAGAACAACGACCATACTCAGACGTTTCAATAGTTGGAAAAGTCTTGAAAAAGATGTGTCTTAACTGTCAAAATATGGATCAATCGTGAATAAGACAAGACGCAAACTTTTGTGAAGCCTTATCTTAGGAAATGTACTAAAACATTTGTGACATTAATCTACATAATATAACTGCACTGTAATTAGAAAATGTAATTGAATGTTTTTATTTTCGATCTAATAAGATGTTTCAGGTATTAGGTACTTTATAGTCACAGAAGCGTCTCTGTGAAATTCGGGTTGCTCCCACCTGGAGAGCGCATCGCAGCCAGAGGCGCGCCACCCAATTTTGTTTTTTTGCATGCGATTTTTGTGTGACTGATGAAATTTCAATTCAGTGTTGACACTATTATGCTCTTTGAAAAGTACCTATAGTTATAGTTATGCTTCCATAACCTGTGCATCCTCTATGCCCTACTTTTGTGAGTAGCTGAGGTCTATCCACCTGAGAAACCCTGATAGTATCCCCGACCTTCTATTCATCACGACCTCGAGTCAATGTTAACATTGGCCTCTGTTCTGACTCTCTGTGTGTGTGTGTGTGTGTGTGTGTGTGTGTGTGTGTGTGTGTGTGTGTGTGTGTGTGTGATGCCAATAACAATAACAATATGTTTATAACAATAACAATAACAATATGTTTTATTTCAGTCTTTTCAGGCCTTTTGGCCCATAGGGACAGCGGGAGTGACAGCACTACTTTATACAAAGATAATGTGAAACAACAACTTTACAAAGGAACACACACAAAAATAGCATCGCGATTGGAAAAGCCAAATCACATAAATATCGATTTGATGTTCACAATCGAACACAGGCGTGAAAATGTCAGTGTAAACTAACACCGAAAGCGAAACGCAGAATTCGCGAATCAGATCTTTAGCCACAATCATCAGAATTGTCTCTGTGTGCAGTTTTGTCATCGTCAGTCTCTTTCTCACTCGCACAACCATGTCGTGCGTCCATTCTACGCATCATGTCCTACTGGATGTAGTCCACCAAATCACCGATCGCGCGCGCGCGCGCGCGCGCGTGTGTGTGTGTGTGTGTGTGTGTGTGTGTGTGTGTGTGTGTGTGTGTGTGTGTATGTGCACGCGTGTAACTTACGCCTGTGCGTTCGCAGGGCTGACATCTCCACCGAACTAGGGTTGGACCTAGCCTTCTTTCAGTTCCTGATGCAAGAGGTCGTCCTGGACAACACCCCGCCTGCTCTGGTGCAAGACGCCTTGTACGTATGACCTTGTATCTACACCTTTGTACGTCTGTCCGCCTGTCTATTTGTCAGTCTGTAGGGTAAGACGGGGTAAAAGGGTAAGAAGCCCATGCCAATTATCTCATGAAATATAGAACCATTCAGTCACATGTTGCCCGTGAGACGAGTGGACTGAAATTTGCTTTATTTCATGAGATAATTGGCATGGGCTTCTTACCCGCCCATGGGCTTTTTGCCCCGTCTTCCCCTATAATTATTCGTCTGTGCATGATGCGTGTTTTTTTCTGGCTGTCTATGTCTGTGTGAATGCTTGCTGCCTAGTGCCTGCCTGCCTGCTTGTCTGTCCTTGTGGTCTATAAATTATGTACCTCCAAATTGTATATCCGTCTGTCTGAGTGTACAAGTTTTGTATTTGTGAGTCAACCTGTCTGGGTGATTTACTGTTACAAAGACAAGCATTTTATGTCCTCCTTTAAAAAATAAAATGTCAGCCTTTTCGCGTCTCTTTCAATCTGTCTGTCCATCTGCTTGCACTGTACGTGTATGTTACACAAGTGTTTCTGTCTGTGTGTCATTCAGTCAGTCTGTCTATGCATCTGTTGTCATTGTTATAAGAACAAGAACATTGACACTATTGTCGTAGTGGACTAAAAATAAAGTGCACGGGACATAACTCTTGAAATATGATGAGTGCAAATTTTAGTCTCCCTTGTGCCTCGTTCCAAGCTTCTTTTTTCTTTTACAGACACTGATGTTGCTATTTACGTTCTACGTTCGTTGGGTTTTCTGTCTTTTTATGAAACCAAAAGGCTCGGGTATGTTAATGAATATCAGCGTGTTTGTGCATGCTCACGCGCGTGTATGCAAATTGTGTGTGTGTGTGTGTGTGTGTGTGTGTGTGTGCATTTCTGATCTGTGTCCAGCCTACAGACGGCTAACCGCACGTGCCCGTTGACGGAACGTCAGCTGTGGCAGTACCGCTCGCTGAACCAGGGGGGGCGAATGTGTTGGGTGCTGGCCAACTTTGGTGACAGTGTGCTCTACAGACAGTGCAAGTTAGTATATGTGTTACGCCCAATCCGTGAAATTGCCCGTTTCATGAAAGAGGCAAAATGACATGCCCAGTTCGTGAAATAGCCAATTTAAGACTTGACATTTAAAAAACCAATATGAATGAAATATAGTTTTTATTCATTAAGCACACAGAGATCAAGAATTGGTTCAAGGGAATGAGAATTAATACCAGTTTAATACTATTTTATTCAGACTTAAGTTGAAAAAGCATTTAATGCAACACGTGGCTCAGGCATACGTCAGAGTAGCATTTGGTAGAGTTTTGGGGGCAGAATGGGGTTGCAAATGTAGTACAGTGTGCTACTGTTGAATCAACTTTAATTGATATATGTGTGAATGGGAATTGAAACCTGTGATATAGCCTATATGGGAATTGAAACAGGTGATATAGCCTATATTGTCCATTTCACGAATTGGGCAAAGCAATGAGCCCATTTCATGAAATAGTCAATTTCACGGATTGGGCGTAACATATACACGGTGATTAGCTTTAAAAAAAAGAGCAATCCTCAAAATTGCTAATAAGGTTTTCAGTAAGTAAGCTATTATATTTTATTATATTAGTTATGAAGATTTAATGCAAGAAAGGTTACAATAGTTTTGTCGTTTTTGGGTTTTTTTCATTTTCAAAATGACAGTTTCCAGTCTTCACCACTTTCAGGAAAGTATCTTTTGATGTGAAAAACAACAACACCACTTTCGTGATTTCAATGTCCTTGTTATCCAAAATTGTTATTCATACGTGGGTTCAAAACTTCAGGATATGTAGCACTATCTTGAATTTAAACGTTAAGGGCACAATAACGGTAATTTGCGGGAAACAGATAATTGACACTTTCTGCAAAACGGTTCTGCACTTTAATTTCTTCTTCTTCTGAAAACGGGATACCACGAAAACCGTTATTCAATGAAGGTCTCCAAGGTATCTTGGAAAACAAACCGTGTTGTACTTTCATGCATTGAATCTTCTTCATATATCTGTAAAATATAACAAAAAACCAACAACACAATTGCATTTATTTTGAGTCACCGTATGTATGAGTAACTTTCTGCATGCATCACCCGTCCTCTAACCTCTGTCCATCCAAAATAAAAAGTTATACAATAGAATGCAATTCTTATTCCTTTTCTTCTTCTCCTTCTTCTTCTTCTTCTTCTTCTTCTTTTATCGCTCAGTCTCCTGTCAATTATGAGCGCAGATGCGTCATGCTGCCGTTATGCGCCTAACTAAAGAAATAGGCCCAGCAAGTCCGAATTCGGCTGGAGGAAATCATTTTTGAAAGTTTTTTTTTTAAGGCAGGAGAATGCAGAAAGATAGTAGACGACAGTAAGCAAAGGGAAAAGGCAGAGTCAAAGAGAGTGATAGATTAGGAGGTTACAAGCACAGAACTTCCAGAAGATGGGGGGACTATTTCTGCAAAAGACCCTCCGGTATCTCCACGGTGGGGTGGGGTGTGGGGGGGTGTTGCAATACGATACAATATTATGCATGAGGGCCTGGCTGGTTTGGCTTTTATTACTGGTTAACATTAGCCAAGAGTAACGCCAGAGCTGTAAGCTTACGAGATAACAATATATTATTTTCTACAGTTTTGGAAAATCGTTCCGTGGTCCACTAACATCGCACGACTGTACGATACGATTCGATCACGTGGTCTCGGCGCGCCAATCCCATTTGTTCTTGGAGACCACGTGATCGAATCGTATCACATAGTCGTGCGATTTTAGTGGACGTGTGACTGGCCATTTAGTCCTTATATGACTCTCAAACTAGGAAGTTTAATACATTGCAGTGTACACAAATTATTTTATGAGCACAACAAGCTATAAGCTTATAAGCGCACTCAAAAACGTTTCAGTTACGAACATAAGGCTGCATCAGGAATGTACTTGAATAGCTATGAGAAAAATCGTATTGTACAGTCGTGCGATTTTAGTGGACGTGTGGCTGACCATTTAGTCCTTCGCGGAAGAATATGACTCTCAAACTAAGGAGCTTTGGGAGACCTTTCCCAACGTCAGCTGTTCTCAAAATCCCATGTGGCCGAGTGAAGTGGGGATTCAGTCTGGGCAAGGCGGTTTCACTAGGGGAAGACGGGGTAAAAAGCGCATGGGCGGGTAAGAAGCCCACCCCAATTATCTCATAAAATGAAGCAAATTTCAGTCTCATTTTGCCCATGAGACGAGCGTTAATGTCTAGCATTCGTCTTATGGGCAAATTTGACTGCAATTTTCTTTATTTCATGAGATAATTGGGGTGGGCTTCTTACCCGCCCATGCGCTTTTTACCCCGTCTTCCCCTATAAATAAAGTTTAGACCAGCCGGCCAGCCAGCCCCTCTGCTTTTCTGGCAGTCATTGTTAGAAACGACCGACAGGCATACATACTGTACAATGCACGACACAAATAATACAATAGAAATGCGGTAGGGGAAGACGGGGTGAAAAGCCCATGGGCGTGTGAGAAGCCCATGCCAATTATCTCATGAAATAAAGCACATATCAGTAAAATTTGCCCATGAGACGAATGCTAAACATTAACACTCGTCTTATGCGCAAAATGTGACTGAAATATTCTTTATTTCATGAGATAATTGGCATGGGCTTCTTACCCGCCCACGGGCTTTTTGCCCCGTCTTACCCTACAATACAATTCAACATAGTACAGCACAGCACTGTACTGGAGACTTTGCCATACAGACACACAGACGCACGCACACGCACACATGCACACGCACACATGTTTACACGCACGCGCGCACGCACACACACGCACACACACGCACACACACGCACACGCACGCACACACACGCACACACACACACACACACACACACACACTCACACACACACACTCACGCATGCACTTACACTCATGCAAAGAAGTGTTGCCATACAGCGTGGGACGGTCTGTCCTCAGATAGGCCTACCATTATTATTGTCTCCACTCCAAAATAATTTTCCTTGAATTATTTTATTTTAGTTTAGTTTTAATCTACGTTCATTTACAAGACTCATTTACTAAAATAATTAATATTAGTAAATTTACTAAATACTGAGTTACTACAAAATAGGCCCCTATTAGAAATAAAATGCTAGCGTGGTTTTTTTGTTGTTGTCTTCTCTCTCACTAGCACCACCAAATGCCAGAACTGCTCCGACTCCAACAAGCAGCAGGACTCAAAGAAGAGCTCTTCTTCTTCTTCTTTCTGGGACTGGGACTGGCCTAGCAGCAGCAGCAATTTTGGCAGAGCGTCGTCCTATGGCACCACCGCACCCGCCCAGACGTCTCTGACCCGAAAGTTATGTCTGGCGGACTATCGTCGAGTGTCGTTCTGGGC
>CM065691.1:15791483-15801483 GCA_017654935.2 Phymorhynchus buccinoides
AAGGCGCACACTTCAACCGTTCAAAACTTGAGCTCATTCTGCTGAGCATTTGTATCATTGCAATTCTGCGTACCCAGGTATTCCTTGTTTTTCAGATAGGTTAGGGATAGGGTTAGGGATAGGTAGGGATATGTTTAGGGATAGGGTTAGGGTTAGGGCTAAGAATAGGGTTAGGGTTAGGGTTAGGAATAGGGTTAGGGATAGGTTTAGTCCTAGTCCACCCGTCTCAAAAACAACTGTGCGCTTTCGGATTGTAAATATCGTGCGCTTTTCTACCATAAATATGTGCGCCTTTTGACGGCTGTGCGCAGATAGCTGGGGAGGCAGCTGTCAAAGTTGAGTAGCCTTCCGACCGAAATTGGACGTGTGGATTAAGGCTTTTAAAGACCCGCCACGTCACGTGTGAAAATCACGGTTTTCACGTGTTTTCCCTCTTATAGCTGGTAAGAAATCTTGCTTTGACCAGGTTTGACTCCCATACAAATGTCCCCATGTTAAAAACAAAACATCATTTTAAAGACCCACCAGATCACGTGTCAAAATCACGGGTTTCACGTGTTTTCCCTCTTATAGCTGGTAAGAGATCTTGCTTTGACCAGGTATGACTCCCATACAAATGTCCCCAAATTAAAAACGAAACATCATTTTTAAAGAGCAGCCTCAATTTGAAGTTGGGGACATTTGTATGTGGGTCACAGCTACCCAGAAACCCCCCCCCCCCCCCCCCCCCCCCCCCCCCCCCACAAGGGACTTAGTCGTGGTGCGTCAGTGTGTCTTTAAAATGCCGTTAGTACTGGAATGAATGAAAAATTCATGATAAACTTCCTAGCAAATTCCCCTCAACTAATAAATAACAGCATCCCCCGTTCATTGGCAACAAAAAAGGAATTTACTAAAAGGGAACTGAAATAAAATGCAAAGAGAGAATATGGAAGAGTGGAGATTTAAGGCGAAACATTATAGATGGCATTTAAGAAAAAGGGGACTGCATAATGAATGAATCGGGACCTGTTTTAATGGTCCTGGGCACAGTATTTAAGGAGGGGGGATGCCATAGTTTGGCAAGCCATCACCTGCTCTCTCACACTTCTGCCTGCTCCGGTCAACCAGCAGTATAGGTAGTCGCCTACTTCTCTGCTTCTTCGTCATGGTCAGTGCTTTGCTCTTTCTCTTCTTTAACATTTTTAGCCCGCTGCCTCTTTGTGATGTGATGGGCTATTGTGTTCGCGAATCTGATGAAAATAATCATCTGTATTTTTTAAATTTATACAAGACTCAATTTAAGCTATGACCCCCCAAGCAATCACCGATTTTCCCTCCTTCGTATCCGGTGTCATGAGAAATAAATCCTCCCGTGAAATGAATCCCCGTCACCGTAATATGCATGCCGCGCTACAACCCGTAACGATAACTATTATTTTTTTTAATATATTGAGAATTACGTGTCAAGCTGCACGGAAAGAACCGAGAAATTGAGCGGGAGGGTATAAATCTACATCTTTACCGATTAAATTGGTGTACAGACCCATGCACTTACTTTCGCCATATTTGGAAAATGGCGGACGATATCAACAAACGTCTATTCAGAAAAAACTTAATGAATAATACATTTCAGAAGAGGATCAACTGACTTCTTAATAGTTGGTGATGAATCCTCTGCTCTCCCTGCACGCCACGAGACGCCTTTGAATGTATTCAGGAGCGACTTGTTCCCAAACATCAAACAATGGTCAACTTAGGACGATGATTTGACCGCCAGGAGGCAATCGAACCAGTAGGGGCTTTATATATCACGCGCTAAGCCCCTACTGGTTTGATTGCCCCCCCCCTCTGGCGGTCAAATCATCGTCCTAAGTTGCTCATTCGAAAGAGGAAAGGGGATTTATCTCACGAGATATATATTTCACGTAACACCGGACTACTAAGTGTCCACCTCCTTAATATGACCTTTTGGGGGGCCGATTATTCAAGTGTTAATAGAGAGGTTCCACAGCATAATGTCCGGGGAGGGTCCGTTGGGACTAATCCCGCTCGGACTACTCTTTCGATCACACTGCTGACTGTCATGGCGGACATACCACATACCACTGGGACTAATCCCGTGTGGACTAACATTTTATCTGTACCGCTCGGACTACATACATACGCTTAGTGTAAGAAATAATAATAATAAACAGTAAAGTAATTTCGACGAATTTATTACAAAATAAAATAATAATTAAAAAAAATTAATTAAATTAAAATTTTATCTTTTGTGTATGTCGACACTAAATGGACCCTAAGACTATCCCTAACCCTATTCCTAACCCTAAGCCTATCCCTAACCCTAACCCTAACCCTATCCCTATCCCTATCCCTAACCCTATCCCTAAACCTATCTGAAAAACAAGGAATACCCTATCCCTACGCCTAAAACCTATCCCAACCTATCCCTAAATATCCCTCTATCTGCAAACAAGGAAGACCTGGGTACGCAGAAAAGCAATGATACAAATGCAAAGCAGACATTAGACCGAATGGGAAAAGCTATACAAATCAAAGCAATTAGTTCGAACGGCATTAGTCCGAATGGGATTAGGCCATATGGGACTCCCCCTAATGTCCAATTATTCGTCTCTCGTGTCCTTAACAGAACAGCATTGCCATCGTCCTCTCTTGCCTGCTGGGCCTTGCCGCCTGCGGAGACTTCCCTTACGGCAAAAAGGGCTACGGTTATGGCAAGTTCGGCTACGGCAAAGACTACGACGACGGCAAGTTCGGTTACGGCAAAGACTACGACGACGGCAAGTTCGGTTACGGCAAGGGTCTAGGCTTCAACCGAGGCTTCCCTTACGGTGTGGGAGTGTTGGGTGATGGCTTCCCCTTCGGCGATGCTTACGGTTACGGCAAGGTAAGTGTGAATTGTGGAGAGAGTGGCGTATCGATTCGTTCTTTCCCATTTCGCCTCAGCAAAATCCGTGCGAGTGAAGTTGTTTTTGTTTTTTCAGTTCGCATTTTCCAATCGTGTTAGTTTGCTTTTTCTTTCTTTCTTTCTTTCTTTTCATTCTTTCTGTTCATTCATTCATTCATTCATTCTTTCTTTCTTTCTTTTAATTTATTTTTCTTTCTTTCTTTTCTTTCTTTCTTTCTTTTCTTTCTTTTTCTCTTTCTTTCTTTCTTTCTTTCTTTTTCTTTCTTTCTTTCTCTCTCTCTTTCTTTCTTTTATTTTCCTCCCTTCCACTCGGATCCCTTCTTCCTTTTTCTTATGTCCTGCTTTCTTGTCGTTTTTTTTCTCCCATTCCTTCGTTGTTTCCCCCCTCCCCCCCCCCTTCTCTTATTGCATTTTAGAGCAAACTGCAGAGAAAAGGAGTGAATACCCCTTCCGTTCCATCTCTCTCTCTCTCTCTCTCTCTCTCTCTCTCTCTCTCTCTCTCTCTCTCTCTCTCTCTCTCTCTCTCCACACACACACACTCAAGAACATTCAGTGTTTAAGAATATAATCAAGATCACTAAGTAAACATTATTTCTGCAACTTTTGATTAGAAACACACACATGCACACAGACAAGCGCATGCATGCAGTGCGCACGCGCGCACGGTCACACGCATGCACGCTTGTACGCACGCACGCATACACGCACGCACGCACACACACACACACACAATACCCCCCCCCCCCCACCACACACACACACACACACACACATAAATAATGAACAAAGACAATGGCAAAACGGGGCATTTTGAAGGGAGAGGGGGGGGGGGGGGGGGAGAACATTCTTTGGGGAACAGGCCTACGTTGAATACACCTCCCAGCCTACTCCCATCTGGACATTATTCCTTCTAGCCGACACATATCATTATTATCAACAGTTTCAAGTCAGATAAAAGCACTGACGTGATGCAAGGCACTGGGTGAGCCGAAAGTAGAGACAAAAAGTTATCTTGGGTGACTGGGTTAGTTGACTTGTTATGGACTGATACAGAGTTGTAGCTACTTTAAATGTATATTGGTACAAAGGAGACAACCTGTGTTATTTTTTATATATCGGTTGGAGAGTGATTTGATCGCAATGAATAAGTCACTACTGCTAGTTAAGCTGCAGAACATAAAGCATAATTATTTGTTAGTGTGTAGCCCTTAAACATGCAGCCCAGTAGAATGTGATTTTCTCTGGTGAAAGCTCTGAGTAGACCTAATCAAAATATGGCAAAACATCAATGAAAACTAATGTATCCACAACCCAAACGTTGCCCAAATGTATATAAAGGGAAATCACTCCTGTCTTCACATTCATAGATAGTTTGATAAAATAACAATATCAACGAATTCTCAAATACTTCCTCTTTACCACACCAGAGACTGTCCAATTCTAAACTCTCTGACACCACACCACACTTACTACGTAAACTTTGGATTTTACTGTAGTCGTAAACACAAAATTTGACCACAAATATTGGTTTGATGGCCCAAACATAATCGTTTCTGATTGGTCAATCTATTCACCAGGGCCTGCATTCATATTGAGATAGTATGAGACTTATCAAAGTGATATCTTAGAAGTCCTTCTAAAGTCCTATTAAATCCTACTACTTTAGAAGGACTTCTAAGATATCATGATGATAAGTCTCATACTATCTCAATGTGAATACAGACCCAGATCAAAATCTGATAGAAAAAAATATGCGGGGTCTTCTACTTAATCACATAATGCAGACTGGAGTAAGAAATATCGAAAAACTGCAGAGATACACAATAACATTCAGTATACACAAGACCGCGAATTGCTACAAAGATTTCAGGGAAGCCCACTTAAATACATTGAAACCCGTATGTAGAGTAATGGAAAGATCACAATGTATTGGAATTATCGTCAAAATGAAGAAGAGGGATTGCCTTTGCCTTTCCATGTTGTAAAAAAACCTTTTTGAAAACATTCTTTATTCCAAAATACGAGACAAGAAGATTCTCATTTTTAGTGAAATATACTGTACATAGATTCACAATAGATTTTTGCGGTGGTTCCAATGTAATCCTTCTTATTTATGGCAAAACTGGCAACTACCTGGGGAGTCTCCGGACGACTGCTGCTTTCGTGCGGGCAACTGGTGTCTCCATCTAAAGTGATCGAAGAAGAAGAAGAAGATATGGCAACACTTTTTTTAAAATCTAAATTTATTGGCTATCTCCAAATACACCTGAGTCATTTCAATTTTGACTTATCAGATGTCCATTGTACGTATTTCTTCTTTATTCCAGACGTACACAATTGTGTCATTCGAAGTTCACAATTTCTTGTCCATTTCAGGGACTCCCCTACAACAACGGCTATCCCTACGACCTGGGCTATGGAAAGAAGGGCTACAACCTGGGCTATGGCAAGAAGGGCTACAACCTGGGCTATGGCAAGAAGGGCTACAACCTGGGCTATGGCAAGAAGGACTACGACTTCGGCTACGACAAGAAGGGCTATGGCGATTTGGGCTATGACAAAAAGGGCTTTGGTTTCGATAAGAAGAAGGGTTATGGATTTCCCGCTTACGGGGCTGGTCCTTTCAACAAGGGGGTTGGATTCCGTGGCCCTTTCTCGCTTTAGAAGACTACTACCATATTATCAGAGTTTTTTTTGGGGCAGAATGAGTTTGTTGTGTGGATTGATAGTGTGATGGTTTCACGTTGTTTTTGTTGTGTTGTTGGTTGTTTTTACTGGCCAAGGCAGGATCCGTGTGCTTGAGTTTTGAGAATACATTCTTCAGAGGGGTTCGTAACATTTTTTCGTTTGGGCTGATGTTGTTTCATTATGGTGGGTGGAATGGTGTGTGTGCGTGCGTGTGTCTATGTGTTTAGAATGTTCTCTCTTTCTCTGTCTCTCTCCCTATTTCTTCCCTCCCCCCTCTCTTACTGCAGTTCCTCTCTCTCTCTCTCTCTCTCGCTCTCTCTCCCACCCCTCTCTCTCTCTCTGGGTCAATGGCCAAAGTACATTAAGCATCTGAATCAACATATCTTTCTCTCTCTCTCTCTCTCTCTCTGCTTCTGTGCCTCTTTCACTCTGATTTCTGTCTGTCTGTCTGTCTCTCTCTCTCTCTCTCTCTCTCTCTGCTTCTGTGCCTCTTTCACTCTGATTTTGTCTGTCTCTGTGTCTGTCTCTCTCACCCCCATCTCTCTCTCTCTCTCTCTCTCTCTCTCTCTCTCTCTCTCTCTCTCTCTCTCTCTCTCTCTCTCTCTCTCTCTCTCTCTCACCTGTTCATGATTTTTAGAAAAGAAGATAAATACATACGCGCAAGGACAGGACACACACAGGATTAAACGCATGATCCCAAACACAAGCGCTAAAAATACTTCAACTTCAAAAATGTACACACACACATTTTGTTAATTCTATTTAAGCAAGGGATCGAAACAGCTGTTGATTATTTAACTACACCAGACATCTCGCTACCAAAGTAATCACAACTGAATGGTTATTTGGGTTTCTCATGAAACAAGAGGTCAATAGTTTGCTTTTTCAGATAAAAAAGATTGTTTGTTTTGTTCCAATGGTATTGACAAGCTAGCAAAATGCACGAGAGACACGTTCCAGTAACAGTAGTCGTCGAACAAATAGCGATCTTTTAAGCTGGATACAGACTATGCGACTGCCTCATATGACTCGATCAGGTCGTGACGTTGACCAAATTGTATTTCCCGCACAGAAGAGGTCACA
Source organism: Phymorhynchus buccinoides (assembly GCA_017654935.2). Classification (NCBI taxonomy): domain Eukaryota; kingdom Metazoa; phylum Mollusca; class Gastropoda; order Neogastropoda; family Raphitomidae; genus Phymorhynchus; species Phymorhynchus buccinoides. Next base: position 15,798,166 of record CM065691.1, read on the forward strand.
AGCCATCTGACTCAATCAGACTCGATCAGTGGAATTTAGAACCCGCCCTATTTGGCCCTGTCACCTGACTGGGCCCGACTGAGTCAGACTGATCGAGCAGCATGGTATGCAAATGAGGTGAAACGTTACGACCTGATCGAGTCACATGAGGCAGTCACATAGTCTGTCGCCGGTTCGCATCTCTGCCACTACCGCAGTTGTCCATGCATTCGCCATGTTACCACTACGCTGTCCCCGTTCTCAATACGATTCCTCCAAGCTTTCTTTCTTTCAGTACATGTTTTGATCATGTCCAAACTGCGCGCAGCGAGAACGCAGCTTATCACACTCTCTTACCAAGACCCCGTCACGTTCTTACTACGTTATTCCCGACTACAGCAAGGGAAGGGACCCAGATGTCGGACGGCTCCTATGTCCGAACAGTAGTTTAACCCTTTCACCGCCAGCCATTTTTTCAGCCAAAAAATACCATTAAACTTAACTGGGTAGAGAAAAAAATAATCTGCAATATTGGGAATTCCTCAGTGACATGCATAACATTAGGCCTATCCTTACCTCCCAAAATTAAGAAAATAGGGTCTTCGGATAACAGGCCCTGATTTGATGCCATGTAGTGACATGAGTGTTAAACCACTGTGGTGCAAAAATGGCGGTGAAAGGGTTAATAATAATCATAAGAAACAAAACAACACAACACGGTGAAAATGATGCCTTCTAATAATGCAGCGAGTTCATAAGTAAAAAAATCATGGCTTAGAACGGCTTCTATTAGTGAAAGCTGTTAATAATGTTCCAAATGACAGCTTCTAACACTAAATGACACAGATGAAATTTACGTAATGTTGATTTTATTTCGAGTCTTTTGTTTGCAAAGAATAAGAAAGTAGTTCTAAACAAAAATATGACAATGCGGTGATTTAATGTCTTCTTCTTTTCTTAGTTCTTCTGATTGATATCAACTAGTCGTTGATTTGCTTTAATTTTAACCCTTTCAACATCAGCCATTTTTCAGCCAAAACTGTTCATAAAACTTAGCTGGGTAGAGAACAGATTCTGTCTGCAATATTGGGGATTCCTCTGTGACATGCATAACATAGGATCTGCCCTTACCTCCCAAAATTAACAACATAAGGTCACTGGATGCCAGACCCTCATTTGATGCCTTTCAGTGTGGTGCCAAGAGGCGACAGTGGCGATGAAAGGGTTAAAGCTTTCCAGGTGCAGGTGTCCAGGTTTAGGTGTTTTTACTAATATATGTTGGAGATCATGAGACCAAAATTAGCAGGAATATACAAAATTGCACTCTCTATTGAGTGTAGTCTTTAAAATTTGTGTTGCGTTATTTATTTGATTAGGTATTAGGTATTAGGCAAGCTTACTTTATAGTCACAGAGGCGTTTCGGTGAAATTCGGGTTGCTCCCACCTGGAGAGCGCGTCGCAGCCAGAGGCGCGCCACCCTTTTTTTTTGCATGCGATTTTTGTGTGACTGATGAGGAAGGGGGGGGGGGGGGAGGGGGTAAATTTTGACCAAATGACAACTTTTTCGTTGCCACTGGGTTTAACGTGTGCTGAGTGCATGGGCACACGGGACCTCGGTTTATCGTCTCATCCGAAAGACCGTAAGGCCTAGTGTAAAGTGAGAGGAAAAAATCACCTGTACCCAGGTTCGAACTCGGGTTTACTTGCCACAAGGCGAACGCGTTACCTCTGTACCACCTAAGAGTCTTTGAAGAAGCTTTTGACATTTATTTTGCGTCCGGACATTTGGGGTCCTTACCATAGCCCTATCCTACAACCAAGTAAGAAAGTTCGGACGAGTGATGTCCCTTGCGTGCCTGGGTGAGTTCCGGTCACACACACACACAGTGACACGCACACGCACACGCACACACATACACACACACACTATGACAGTAAAGAGAAAGAGGAGCCGCTGTAGCTCAGTTGGTAAGTCCGAGTCACTAGCTCGTAATCCGTCATGGTTTACGAGTTTTCCGTGGGTAGTTTGTGCACTTTAACAAGTAGCCTACTTTGCCGGAAATCACCTGCGACACACCAGAGCAGGGGCAGGTAACGCTAATTGATCGAGTTTCGGGAAAGGGCTATACGCCACGACTCGACAATGCTACCTTCAGCCATGCGTATGTCTAATAGGCTTATATGTGTAAGGCGAACAACCTTGAGCAGAAGCGATTGATTAGGGAGCCATGTGTCGCTGTATTGTAGCCTCATTAGAACTGTAACATGAGCTGTTGCGGGATGTAATATAATTAATATATTCAATACCTCCAGGCTATGTTTTGTTTTGTTTTATCTGCTCGTTTGTCTGTCTGTTTGCCTATTTGTTTGTCTGCTTTACTAAGAGATTATAAACGAACGTGTTACATACCAATATTTTCGTGTTTTTTGGTGTTTAAAAAAAAAATGCATCTGCTTTCTGATTCACGAACATGCATTTAAAAACAAGTAGGCCCCTAATAATTTATTATCTAAGCCTCTTGAGTGCGTCTTAGACAGTCAAAACGGGGATTAGTATGTAAATTAGGCTAAACAGCCAATCGTTTTGGGAGTTTAGTCTAATTTACATACTGTTCCCCGTGTTGACTTTGCGTGGATATCTTACTTATTATTATTTTTTTTACATACCACCGCAGCATGCATTTCGTTTTGGGGGACAAATAAAAGATTGTGAGTGTGTGATTGTGATAGTGAAAAACCACCCTGTGTGAAAAGAATATTCTACCTCATGAAATAAGTAGGCATTCCTCTGTTTGCTTGTCCGCCATTGTGAATTTTACGAAACTAAATGCATGGCTTTGTACATCGATTTCTCGGCAAATATGTAGATTTACACCCTCCTGCTCTATTTCTTGGTTCTTTCCGTGGTTAGGGATAGGGTTAGGGTTAGGGTTAGGATGGCTATAGTTCGCATGCGAAAGGTAGATATGTCATGGGAGCTACTTATTTCTCATGACACCGGTATCTCCACTGACAAGGGTTGAATTTTAATTTGAAGCTCGTTTTTTTTCCTTTTTTCTTTTTGGCTTTTTCTCTTCTCCTTTTTTTCAATTCTATTTTTAGCCTTGAATCTCGTGGGGTAGGCTTCTCGCATAGACTACGAGAGTGAGAAGAAAGCGAGATTTATTTGAACAGGAAGTGCACGACGTGAAAAAGAAAATGGCGGAGAGTAAGCAAAAGGATGATGATCGTTCAAATATTCAACCCTATCAATTCAAACCACCACCAGTGTCTCACGCGGCTGAGCCTCTCTACCAGTCAGAAGATGAAGAGGAAGAAGAGGACACTGAGACTGACAC
>CM065691.1:15805552-15868052 GCA_017654935.2 Phymorhynchus buccinoides
CTTTTGGGTTTTTTTCTTCTGTAATCAAAGTGTGATATTGAAAAATCTCCAAAGCTTATGCTTTAGCTAAAATAGTAAACCAAGCCGAATACCTGAAGCACCAACTTGATATAAAACTGAGATTTAATAAATAATGATAATCCTGCACAGAAACTGGATTATAGCTTTTACAATTAGTTTTAACAAAATGAAAACAAGTCTTGAGAAAGTAGGCTGGCCAATGAAATATACCCATAAACACGTACAGCCCCCACCTCCCCACCCACCCCCAGTTCTGCTTGTCCAGAGGTTCAACCATGCTTGCAAAGTTCATAGCGCATTCATTATGTGCTAGATCTAAAACATAGTTATCATATATTCAAACAATTCAAACATTTTTTTTAATAGGAAACCAGATCTTTAAACCTACTATGGGGGAGGAGAAAATTTCAAAAACTGGAAAGCGAAAACAAAACCATATCCAAAGCAAAACTAACCGCTTTCCCTAAACTGCAATTCTATGGCTTTATGTAAGAAAACAAATAGTGCAGCAACACTATCCATTAAAAAAAAAGAGCCAATTATCCCAATATTTAAAAAATAAACAACGGAACTGTCAAAAACATTTAGAACAAACTTAAGAAAAGGAAGAGGGGGGGGGGGGGGGGGGGGGGGGGATGGCAAACTACTCAATGCACACATACTGAGGCATGCTGTGGTATAGTGGTGAAATATCGAAGGGAGACTGACTGGAGTAACTCCCAACCTTCATACTTTACCAAGGTGTTGACATTATGATATCAAAGAGTGAGAGAGAAAGGGAGGGGGGTGGGAGGAGGGGAGAGAGAGGCGGGGAGATAGACAGACAGACAGTGTCAGAGAAAGGAAGGAGATCGGGAGACATGATCAATGGAAAAGAGAAGAATGTCAACACTGAGTGAGACTGGAAGTAAGGGAAGGGGGGGGGGGGGGTAGAGAGGGGGGAGAGATGAGGAGATAGACAGACGGACAGTGTCAGAGAAAAGAAGGAGATCGGGAGACATGATCAATGGAAAAGAGAAGAATGTCAACACTGAGTGAGACTGGAAGTAAGGGAAGAGGGGGGGGGGGGGTAGAGAGGGGGGAGAGATGAGGAGATAGACAGACGGACAGTGTCAGAGAAAAGAAGGAGATCGGGAGACATGATCAATGGAAAAGAGAAGAATGTCAACACTGAGTGAGACTGGAAGTAAGGGAAGAGGGGGGGGGGGGTAGAGAGGGGGGAGAGATGAGGAGATAGACAGACGGACAGTGTCAGAGAAAAGAAGGAGATCGGGAGACATGATCAATGGAAAAGAGAAGAATGTCAACACTGAGTGAGACTGGAAGTAAGGGAAGAGGGGGGGGGGGGGGGTAGAGAGGGGGGAGAGATGAGGAGATAGACAGACGGACAGTGTCAGAGAAAAGAAGGAGATCGGGAGACATGATCAATGGAAAAGAGAAGAATGTCAACACTGAGTGAGACTGGAAGTAAGGGAAGAGGGGGGGGGGGGTAGAGAGGGGGGAGAGATGAGGAGATAGACAGACGGACAGTGTCAGAGAAAAGAAGGAGATCGGGAGACATGATCAATGGAAAAGAGAAGAATGTCAACACTGAGTGAGACTGGAAGTAAGGGAAGGGTGGGGGGGGGGGGGGGGTAGAGAGGGGGAGAGATGAGGAGATAGACAGACGGACAGTGTCAGAGAAAAGAAGGAGATCGGGAGACATGATCAATGGAAAAGAGAAGAATGTCAACACTGAGTGAGACTGGAAGTAAGGGAAGAGGGGGGGGGGGGGGGGGGGGGGGGGGGGGGAGAGATGAGGAGATAGACAGACGGACAGTGACAGAGAAAAGAAGGAGATCGGGAGACATGATCAATGGAAAAGAGAAGAATGTCAACACTGAGTGAGGACTGGAAGTAAGGGAAAGGGGGGGGGACTCAACCTCTTGGAGAGAGGGGAGAGATGAGGAGATAGACAGACGGACAGTGTCAGAGAAAATGAAGATCGGGAGACATGATCAATGGAAAAGAGAAGAATGTCAACACTGAGTGAGACTGGAAGTAAGGGAAGAGGGGGGGGGGGGTAGTTGTGGTGTAATTAGAGAGGGGGAGAGATGAGGAGATAGACAGACGGACAGTGTCAGAGAAAAGAAGGAGATCGGGAGACATGATCAATGGAAAAGAGAAGAATGTCAACACTGAGTGAGACTGGAAGTAAGGGAAGAGTAGGGGGGGGTAGAGAGGGGGGAGAGATGAGGAGATAGACAGACGGACAGTGTCAGAGAAAAGAAGGAGATCGGGAGACATGATCAATGGAAAAGAGAAGAATGTCAACACTGAGTGAGACTGGAAGTAAGCAAAGAGGGGGGGGGGGGGGGGGGGGGGGGGGGGGTAGAGAGGGGTAGAGATGAGGAGTAGACAGACAGTGTCAGAGAAAAGAAGGAGATCGGGAGACATGATCAATGGAAAAGAGAAGAATGCTTCAACACTGAGTGAGACTGGAAGTAAGGGAAGAGGGGGGGGGGGGGGGGGGGGGGGGTAGAGAGGGGGTAGAGATGAGGAGATAGACAGGACAGTGTCAGAGAAAAGAAGGAGATCGGGAGACACATAAAGGGAAAAGACAAGAATTTCAACACTGAGTGAGACAGACTAGAAGAGAATGGGGGGGTAGAGTGGGGGAGAGATGAGGAGACAGACAGACAGGGTCAGATAAAAAGGAGAATGGAGACATGACAAAGGGAAAAGAGAAGAACTCCAACACTGAGTGAGACTAGAAGTAAGGAGGGGGGGGGGGGAGGGTAGAGGGGGGGGGGGGAGAGATGAGGAGACAGATAGACAGCATCAAAGAAAGGAAGGAGACCGGAGACATGATAAAGGGAAAAGAGAAGAACTCCAACACTGAGTGAGACTAGAAGTAAGGGAGCGGAAAGAGAGAAAGGGGGGGGGGGGGTAGAGAGGGGGGGAGAGAGATGAGGAGACAGATAGACAGACAGACAGACAGACAGACAGATAGCATCAAATTCAAAAAGAAGGAGACGAAAGACATGATAAAGGGAAAAGAGAAGAACTCCAACACCGAGTGAGACTGGAAGTAAGGGAAAAGGGGGGTAGAGAGGGGGGGAGAGAGATGAGGAGACAGATAGACAGACAGACAGACAGACAGACAGATAGCATCAAAGAAAGTAGCTGAGGAGACGAAAGACATGATAAAGGGAAAAGAGAAGAATTTCAACACTGAGTGAGACTAGAAGTCACATTGCAGGGAGGTGGGGGGGGGGGATTTTCAGTCTTTGCGTGGGGGGGAGAGATGAGGAGTTGACAGATAGACAGACAGACAGACAGACAGCATCATCAAGAAAGGAAGGAGACCGGAGACATGATAAAGGGAAAAGAGAAGAACTCGAACACTGAGTGAGACTAGAACTAGAAGGGAAGGGGTGAAGGGGGGGGGGGGGGAAGAATTTCAACATGGCGCATAAGATATCTAGAGATGAGGAGACAGATAGACAGATAGACAGACAGACAGACAGCATCAAAGAAAGGAAGGAGACCAGAGACATGATAAAGGGAAAAGAGAAGAACTCCAACACTGAGTGAGACTAGAAGTAAGAGGGGTGGGAAAGAGAGAAAGATTAATTATAGGTGTCACACACTGATGTGCTTTCAACAGTCACTAACCATGTACACAATCCATGCACTACATTAAGCATTTTGGATATTATATTCATTCATTCAAAAGCATCTACCGAATGCCTTCAATTGATGATACGTAATAGTCATCATTGTATACGTATTTGATTAATGGCAGCATAATCTGACATAAGCCTGTATTTTCGCTGATAATGATACACCTCCAATATATATTTTGATATAGAAATATACACATCATGCAGTCAACCACGTCCATAAAGCATGGCCTATATTAACCGTCATTATTTTGCTTTCTTTGCTGTTGTTGTTTCAGAAAGATTATATAAACTGACAAAAGTTGATACACCAAACAGAGTCAACATTAAAAATGAAATGCTGTGTGACATATATTTCTTTTGTACAACTGACAATGAAAATCAGTCAACATTATGTCAAATGAAAATAAAATTACAGAGAATTTAAGCCAATCCAAAATCTCAACTGAGATTACAAGTAAGTCTTCTTTTCTTTTATTTGTTTCTAGTATTATAATTATAATTATAACCAATGTTATTATCATATCTGTGTATTATGGAGCTGACAGTTCTGAAAAATGCCTTGATCAAAATTTGAAAGAAAAAGAAAGAGAGAGAAAACTGAACTTTTGCATAAAACACACAAAAATAGTTGTAACTTATACATGTGATATACTTTAGGATGAACACTCGTTGTAAGGTAACGAGAGAGACATAAAGTACCATACACAGTTATACACACAATGTCTTTCCTTGGCAATGCTGACTATTTTCACATGCCATGCATGCGATACAGAGATAGATATCATAAGAGCGGGGGGAAGAATAAAGAAGGGGGAAATGTGAAAACACCATTAAAAACACGGCAGAAACATTCATGAACAACCTTCTACCCAAACACCAACACAAAGTATGCACGGGATGCCAGTCAAAACGTTTGTCAATAAGCATATGACGACTGACCGAAGTCCACACATAAAGCCAAGGAACTGGAAATCATTAATAAAAAAATCAATAAAAAAATCAACAAACAACCATTCAACTATTAAGAATAATAAACAACAACAATCTGAGGGAGGAAATGTAAAAAAAGTTTTTAAAAAGTGCATTGTAATTCTTTTCAGTAACAAACGGGATTCAAAGTAATAAAACGAAAAGAAGAAAAAGAAATAAACAGAAACAGTATTTTTGGGGGTAGAAAAAAACCACTATGTAAAAAGTGAAACACAAATCCTAAAAAATAAACAGAAACAGTATTTTTGGGGGTAGAAAAAAAGGCACTATGTAAAAAGTGAAACACAAATCCTAATTCCTAAGCAGACACTGGACCATTACTTCAAGCAATCTAGACAACACATCCAACAACAACAACAAAAACATGAAGAAAAAGAAGAAGAAAATATCCTTTGCATTCAAATGAAGAGAAGACACAAAAGACAGCAGGGGGGGAGGTAGGTTAAAATAAAGGACGGACAGGGCGTCATCACGGGGTTTCTACCTTTCTTCTGTGCCCGCCACACTGCAGAGGAGTCAGAAAAAACAAAATGTAACTCAAGACAATCATGATCAACTCCATATGGCTGTCGTAATCAAAATGACAAACTAAACAAAAACCATCCTAGAAACAATTGATCTTAATACAAACTCAACCATACAAACTCAACAAAGTTACAAACTCCAGGAAAGAATCTTAAAAAACAAACATCTGGTAAAAACAACAAAAAAACAATGGCAATAATCGCAAGCAAAAAAACCAACAACTTGAAAATGAAAAGCAGACACATTTTCGCGAAGTCATTTTGACGAAGGCCTAAAAATAATCTTCAAATAAAGAGAATGAACTAAAATTAATGTAGTGCTGAAAACCCCCAGAGTGTGGGGTTGGGAGAAGACAGGAGAGCAGGCAGGAAGGATGGGGGCGTATTTGCATAACAATAGCAGTGATGGAAATGCATGATTGTTCTAATCGAGATTTGCTGCCTAAAGAAGTTAAGTATCACGAAGATAATAAAATTGAGAATTTGTGTTGGCGAGTCTTTATCCAATCCAAGCTATAACAAACGAAGAGCGCCTTGCATAAGCTTTAAGCTTGTTGTGCTCATTTGCATTTGTTTATGTTGCTGCTGTATTGACTTTTCAATAAAATTCGTTTAAACCAACAAACGAAGAGACTGGACATGTCAGCCCAAGAGCTAGCATTCCACTCTTCATGTAAACTTGCCAAATGCCTCGCCAGAATGATACAACTTAACCTTTCACCGCCAGCCATATTTCAGCTATAAATGTCCATTACATTTACCTGGGAAGAGAACAAAATCCATCTGCAGTATTGGGGATTCTTCTGTGACAGATATAAACAAAAGTCTATCCTTACTTCACAAAACTAAGACAATAGGGTCTTTGGATAATAGATCCCAATTTGATGCCTTTTAGTGACATAGGTGTTAAATCACTGTGGCGCTAAAATGTGACTTTGGCGGTGAAAGGGTTAACAGTCGGTGAAAGGGTTAACAGTCTATTTGAACAAAGGCATCATCATTTCATGACAATAACTTCTAAACTGGAAACATCCATAAAAGTATGACACCGATCATGACTCTACATGAAACTCATAGCGGCAAAAGCAAAATACTCCATCTAACAAAGATGTCATTTCATGACAATAACTTATCAAACAGAAAACCCCACAAAGTATGACACCGATCATGACCTCTACACTTAACAGCCTGTCTAACTGACACATCTCTCCTTCCACAGAAAACTGTACAACACACCTCAACAGCCTGTCTAACTGACCCCACATCTCTTCACAACCGCCCCCACCCCCCCCCCCCCCCCCCCCCCCCCCCCCCCCTACTCCATTCCACAGAAAACTGTACAACACACACAGTCGTCTTAACTCTCTAACTGATCCCCCATCTCCCCCCCCCCCCATCTCCATTCCACAGAAAACTGCACAACACACACAGTCGCCTCAACAGCCTAACTGACCCCACATCTCTCCCCCCCCCCCCCCCCCCCCCCCCCCATCTCCATTTCCACATAAAACTGTACAACACACACAGTCGCCTCAACAGCCTGTCTAACTGACCCCACATCTCTTTTCCCCCTACGCCATGCACACAAAAATGTACAACACAGTTACGTAAACGGTCTAACTGACGCACTAGGCCGTGCGGACATATACACAGAATCCCATGCACATATTCCACCCACAATCTGCAAAAAAACATCTGGAAGTACGAAATATGCGGATGGGATTCCACGTAAATGTGAACACACCCTCATACTTTTTTTACTTCCAGATTTTGTGTGTGTGCGGATTATGGGAATGGGAGATGCGCTTGGGTTTCCACGTATATAAATGCTCAGGCCCTAACTGTTCCCCCCAGCATGCCAAACCACACTGCACAACACACTACTGTCACCAACCGTTCAGATCGTCTTCCGACTCGGACACCACCAGGCTGCTGACGGAGCTGGTGTCTGGGGCGGCCCCTGGGGGTGGGGGCCTGGCCAGAGGGCGGGAGCTGATCATGGGGGAGTGCAGCCCCGGCATGTGCTTTGCCAGGTTGTCTCTGTGCTTGTCATCTGCAGCAAGTGAAAAGTCCACAGTGAAACCTCCATTATGATACCTCCCATTATAAGACTCCCTCCCACATAAGACCTACTTCTCTGAGACATTGCCCTTCTTTGTAAGTATTCAGATTATCTCCCTTATACGAACCCTCCCTTATAAGACCTCATTTTGGATGATTTTTGAAGGTCTTATAAGGGAGGATCCACTGTAACAGTTCTCACAAATCGGCCATTTGCCGAGGATGGGCAACCTTAAATTTCATTCAAGGCCTTGAATAAGAGGGGGGAAAAAACCCTGAAACAGACTGCAACGTCACTGGAACACACAAAAAACAAGCAAGAACCCTATTTAACGGACTATAAGGCGATACTTTTTCCCCCCCAGACTGAGACCTCTGCTCCTTAATATAATGTGACTGATAATATAGTAAGAAAATGGAATAACAGGTGCGCCTTATAATCACCTTATAGTCCGTAAAATATGGTATACAAGTGTGAAGTTTTTATTTACATGAGAAGCAACAAATAAGAGAGTTCATTGCAACTACGGGGCAAAACGTGCTGGCAGTGGTGTAGTCTAGTCTATAGTACAAACGCCTGAGGCAAATGCCCTATTGGTTGGGAGAAGGAAAAAAACGCCTGGAAAAATGTCTGCAGAGAAGTTTGAAAATATAATAACACTGGCACAAATGTTGAAAACAGAATGTATTGGGTAAAAGCTTGAGTGAACAAAACACTAAACACAAACCTTCGACAAAAGCTACAAAGCAGTCAGAGATTAATCAATACAAAAAACCAGGTAACTCTCCATCACTAAAATACACACAATTACTATCAAGGCACCTCTATCTTTTGTTTATCGATTTGTCCTATCCTCTCCAAGCCTCATTGTTTTAAATTGGAGATTAACCCTTTCGCCGCCAGCCATTTTTCAGTGCAGCCACAAAATACCATTACACTTAACTGGGTAGAGAATGTTTTTTATCTGCAATATTGGGAATTCTTCTGACATGCATAGCACTAGGCCTATCCTTACCTACTAAAATCAAGAAAACAGGGTCTCCAAACAACAAGCCCTGATTTGATGCCTTTTAGTGACATAGGTGTCAAACCATTGTGGTGCATAAATGCGACAATGGCAGTGGAAGGGTTAATCATAATCAGCCGACTACCGACAAACAAAACTGGGCCCTTCAAAAACTTGTCCAAGGAGCATCCCAAACTCTCCGAACCCTCACCTTCGTAACTCCCCAGGATGTTGGGGTACTCAAACTCCCAGGGGGCTTTCTGCAGAGACTCTGTGTCCGACGGGGGGTTAGACGGGGGAGGGGGAGGCAGGCTGGGGACCATGGTCGAGGCCTGGGAGGGGCGGGAGGAGTGGGGGTGTTGGTGATGATGGTGATGGGGGTGTGCCCCGTGGTGGGAGAAAGAGGCCAGGTAGTCGGGGAGGTCAGGGATCCGCTGTCGAGTCCCGGACGTCTCCAAGTCGTCGGCGGCGCTGCCGTAGTTCCTGACGGAGTCTAGGTTGTTGAGCACGCTGAGAGAGTCGTGGGTGCTGGGGGTGTAGGACACCGGCCGGTTGGGCACAGGCGGGGGCTGAAAGGGGGTTTCAACCAACAATAATCAATCAATCAATATTTATTATCACCATTAAAATGAACAAGGAAATTTTGTTTGCTGTCACATTAAAACATACAATAAAACACAATGCACACGAGAGGTAACATATCACAGATATAAGGTTATGAGTAAAGCTTATGACAGGATTTTCGGTATTGAGCTTGAGAGTCAGTTTTTTTTTAAAGAAACAGAGTTTTTCTACAATTGAACAATGTGCTAATCGTCACCTAAATCACATTACTGAGACCTGAGACAGAACCCACGCATCAAGACACTCTAGACCTTGACCCAGCCCCTCCCCACCTGTGAAGGGATGTTGTGCACCGGCACGGAGAGGTCCGGGTTGCTGACTTTACGCTTGAAGTCCACGGAGGAGTCCTTCATCAGTCCGTTCAGCAGCACCTCGCTGTTGTCGCGCGCGATGCCCGGCGTCACGTTGGCGCGGTTACGGCCGCGCTCCCGCTTGCGTCGTTTCCACACGCGGCACGCCACGAAGATGAGCACCACCAGAAAGAGGCCGGCCACCACTCCTGTAGATAATAATAATAATAATAGCGAATCATTTATATAGCGCACTCCTCCACCAAATGTGGAGCTCTATGCGCTTAACAACAAAAATTAAAAGCAAGAAATTCAACAACAAAAACAAATAATCGATCACACACATGCAAATACACATACACATGTACATACACTCCCCCCCCCCCCACACATCCACACAGGCACACACACACACCATTACCATCACCATCACTCATCCCACCCAAGAACACTATACATAATACAATCAGTTGAATAAAGCATCAACACTCTCTCTCTATCTCTCACTCTCTCTCAGGATTCACTCACTATCGTATAAGTACAGTACCTCCAGGATTCACTCACTATCGTATAAGTACAGTACCTCCAGGATTCACTCACTATCGTATAAGTACAGTACCTCCAGGATTCACTCACTATCGTATAAGTACAGTACCTCCAGGATTCACTCACTATCGTATAAGTACAGTACCTCCAGGATTCACTCACTATCGTATAAGTACAGTACCTCCAGGATTCACTCACTATCGTATAAGTACAGTACCTCCAGGATTCACTCACTATCATATAAGTACAGTACCTCCAGGATTCACTCACTATCGTATAAGTACAGTACCTCCAGGATTCACTCACTATCATATAAGTACAGTACCTCCAGGATCGTAGAAGTATAAATGCCTGTATGTACCTGTACCAGGTCAGAGGACATTAACCCTTTCGCTGCCAGCCATTTTTCAGCCAAAAAATACCACTAAACTTAACTAGGTAGAGAAAATAAAATATCTGCAATATTGCGAATTCCTCTGTGACATGCATAAGATTAGGCCTATCCTTACATCCCAAAAATAAGAAAATAGGGTCTTTGGATAACAGGCCTTGATTTGATGCCTTTTAGTGACATGGGTGTTAAACCATTGTGGTGCATAAATGCAACATTGGCGATGAAAGGGTTAAACACACTTTCTTCTGAAAGGGCACAAACTCTTAAAAAAGAAGAAGAAGAAGAAGATGGAAATGAAAAAGAACATCTACTTAACCCCTTGACTGCCATATAACGCATCACGTACTGACTTGATGACATCACTGATTACGTCATTAGATGAAGAGGAAGAACTGGTTTTTGCTCTAGCAGTCAAGAGAGTTATATCCCCAGACTATTTTGCCAGATCGGCTCTATCAGTCGTCTTTTTCATGGCATGATTTTGTACAATGATTTTTTCTGGCACTCAAGGGGTTAAAAGCAGTGACAGAGATGGGGGGAAAGTATGCAATAACTACAGTTACAGCAATGTCCCCATAAGGCCTTTGGCCGAGAGGACGTAAAACATTAATACAGTGGAACCTCCCTTATTTGACCTTCAAAAATCCTCCAAAACGAGGTCTTATAAGGGAGGGGTCTCAAAGGGAGGTAATTTTAATACTTACAAAGAAGGGCCATGTCTCAGAAAAGTAGGTCTTATATGGGAGGGAGTCTTATAATGGGAGGTCTTATAAGGGAGGTTCCACTGTATTTGTTCGTCAGGGGGAAAGAAGTCAGAAATTAAAAACGGTCAATTTGCTAACCGACGATGCCGTAGATCTCCTCGGGGCGGATCCCACTGGAGGTGGAGGTGATGGGGGTGACGTCCACCTTCTGGCACAGCCTCCCCCTGTACCCCGCGGAGCAGTTGCACTGGAACCGGCCCCCGGACAGACCCTGGCACGCACCTCCATTCAGGCACGGCGCAGACTCGCAGGCCTCCATCGTCTTGTCACAGTACAGGCCTGGAAGGGGAAAAACAAATATTCAGATTCAAATTCAAAAAGTTCATTGTCCATTAAACAAACAAGTTTAAAATGGAAAATGTTCTTTAACCCTTTCACCGCCAGCCATTTTTGAACCACAATTTTCCATTAAGCTTACAAGGGTACAGAAAAGAATTCATCTGCAATATTGGTCATTTATCTGTGACATGTTTAGAATAGGGCCCTTACTGCCCTAAATTAAGAACACAAGATCATTGGATAACAGACCCTGATTTCAAGCTTTTTAATGACAAGGTGTTAAATCATTGTGGTGCAATAATGCGACATCAGCGGTGAAAGGGTTAATGACTGGTCCGGAGGATTATTCTGAGAAAGCCAGGAGTACAGTATTAGTTTTACTGTAGGCCCCTCGATACAGGTGCAGACAGTTGACGCCGTACATTATCATAACTACTATAATGAGTATTACTATCATCATTACCAGCAATTCCCGGAGCATAGTAACAGTGCTGAGGTTGGACCTTTGATACCGGTCCCCCCATGCAGACAGGGGTAGGGCTGACAGTAGATGCCGTACATTATCATAACAACTACTATAATGAGTATTACTATCATCATTACCAGCAATTCCTGGAGCATAGTAACAGTGCTGAGGTTGGACCTTTGATACAGGTCCCCCCATGCAGACAGGGGTAGGGCTGACAGTTGATGCCGTACATTATCATAACAACTACTATAATGAGTATTACTATCATCATTACCAGCAATTCCTGGAGCATAGTAACAGTGCTGAGGTTGGACCTTTGATACCGGTCCCCCCGTGCAGACAGTGGTTGGAGTGACAGTTGACGCCGTACATGAGTACATCATCATCACAACTACTATAATGATTATTACTATCAATATTACCAGCAAATCCTGGAGCACAGTGACACAATACAGATGTAGGCCCTTCAATACAGGTCCCCCCATGTAGACAGGGGTTTGGACGACAGATGATGCCGTACATTATCATAACAACTACTATAATGATCATTACTATCAATATTACCAGCAAATCCTGGAGCACAGCGACACTGGGCAGAAGTACGCCCCTTGATACAGGTCCCCCCATGCAGACAGGGGTTGGGCTGACAGTTGACGCCGTACTTTATCACAACTACTACAGAGAAACTTCCGTTATAGACCTCCCATTATAAGACTCCCTCCCATATAAGACCTACTTCTCTGAGACATTGCCCTTCTTTGCAAGTATTAAAATTACCTCCCTTTTAAGACCCCTCCCTTATAAGATGTCATTTTGGATGATTTTTGAGGTCTTACAAGGGAGGTTCCACTGTATAATGATTATTACTATCAATATTACCAGCAAATCCTGGAGCACAGTGACACAGGGCAGAAGTAGGCCCCTCAATACAGGTCCCCTCATGTAGACAGGGGTTGGGACGACAGTTGATGCACTGTACGTGCGTACATCATTCAGGCATGGTAGTGGGGGCAAAGTGAGTTTCGCGGAAGAATATCCAATCGATTCTGCATTTCATTTGAAAGACGTCGACTCAAACTAAAATGATGAAGTTGGGCATCAAAATGAAGAAGAAAATCACAAATCTGGAAACGCGTGGCATGAGCTAGGCCACGCATGACTGCTAACTTCAGCGGCAAGTTGCTTGTTCAGTCATTCACATCCAGTTCCGCGAAGCATTTGCATAGGTTTTAACGCACGTCATTTTTAGGCTGCCGAGCGAATTTTTACCCCGGCCTTTTTCTTTCTTTTTTGTGTGTGTCAAATTTTCACTTTTAAACAATTTTCCGCGATTCGCGGAGGTCTACCATGCCTGATCATTATCATCATACTATAATGATTATTACTATCATTATTACCAGCAAATCCTGGAGCACAGTGACACAGTGCAGATGTAGGCCCCTCGATACAGGTCCCCCCGTGTAGACAGGGGTTGGGCCGACAGTTGACGCCATACGTGCATTGCAGGCCCAGCAGGTTGCCCGGGCAACCACAGGTGTAGGAGTTCGGCGATTCCTCATCCACTCTGCACTGGCCTGGGGGAGAAAGAAATAATAAAAGACATCAGATGCCTTTTCATCTGAGACAAGAAGACACAACAAGGCAACACAGTGGTTAAAATTAGCAATATTTCGGTATATTGTAACACTTTTTTTCCAGCTAAAATGTTGGCCAACTGACAAATCCTTTTACGCCCTAAAACATCCCGCGTCATCTTTCAGAAAATTAATAAATGCATGAGAAAACCTTACATAAGTATATTTTTTGAACAAAAGCAAAAAAATTGTCAAACATATAAAATGTCCGTTATGGGGCATATTTTTCTCTATTTTCATGTTTTATTGCGTTTGTGTTTGTGTTCATGTGCTTGTGGAACTCAAAAGTAAATTTCTGCATTGATTGTACATACTGTGGGTAAAAGCATACTGTGCATGCTGTGGGCATGTACATTTTGTACATACTGTGGGTAAACGTTGGCCATATCAGGACGTCTTCACTGACTAGTGTAGGCTTTCCTCACAAGATTGATACCATTTTTAGCTCTCATATAGGGTTAAAAGAAAGACATTTTAAGTATTTACAGTCCATGGATTCATAAAGGTGAAACCCACAGAACTACCTTCTCCGGAAAAAAACCTGGTGTGTCAATAAAGAAAATTCAAAGTACGAGTTTCTGCATAAAGTGATACACATTTGTACCCTCGTAATATATTCCCCCCCATGGGGATACTGGGGGCCTTTCGTAAAAATAGTTCCCCCACCTTCTGGAAGTTCTGTGCTTGTAACTTCCTCTAATCTGCCACTCTTTTTGACTCTGCCTTTTCCCTTTGCTTGCTGTCATCTACTATCTTTCTGCCTAACCGGTCCATTCTCCTGCCTTTTTTCACGACACACTTTCAAGAAGATTTCCTCCAGCCGAAGTCAGACTTGCTGGGCCTAACTATTTTTTAGTTAGGCGCATAATGGCAGCATGATGCATCTGCGCTCATAATTGACAGGAAACTGAGCGAACGAAGAAGAAGAAAGTAATATTTTTGAAGCTGTCTTTTTCAGGGAAAACAGAAAGAAAATCTAAAGCATGGATTTCTCCTTCACGCCTTCCCTGCCTGCCCCTACAATGGGACGTGCGATGTCATTGATGATATCATAACTTTTGATGTCAAAGTCCTGGAACGCTAGTTTCTGCTTTAGACAAGTCAGGAAATATACACTATATATCTAAACAATTTTCTCAGATTGAGTCTGACAGGTCTATCTTCAATTAATCTTTTAATTAAATGAAAGATAATTTCTCAATATTTTTCCGGCGGTGAAGGAGTTGTTGTTGCTGGTTGGCTTACCCTGGCTACAAGACTCCAGGGATCATCCCAACAGCGGAAGCACTTGAACACTACGGTGCAGGTGCATCAGCTACGGATGAGAACATTACGTGTGTGACCGTTTTTGATTACCCAGACCTGTTTACCCCTATTTTGCAAAGTTGTAATTTCTGAAACAAAAAACTGTAATTTTGAAAAAAAAATGTAATCCAACGCGTGCTTCTGCGTATCACAATGAACGTCGATATCGTACTGACCTGAGTGTGCAATACTAATGTCCGTCGAGCAGTAGACACAGAACACATGCTCGTCACCTAGTGCTGAACGACGTATTCCTGGAATTTTTAGGTCACTGTCACAGAAATTCTGTGCCACTTTTGATGTCTTTTCTTTTGATTTTCGACCAGAAGATACAGAAGCTTCGGAATGCACTCGCTTGGACGCCATTTTGAAACAGAAAAGGAAATGGCGCGAAATGACTTTTCACTGCATCGTTTCAAAAGCTTCGCTTACCGACGCAACTGTAGTGGGTTTTTTTAAAATTTAGGATTTTGCTTTCCCGTATTTTTTTCCCGTAGCCGTAATTTGACCTTTTTTCCATAAAAATTACGGCAAAATCGTGATGGTAAACAGGTCTGGATTACCCCACCACGTGAGCAGCCAGTGAATGGGCTAAAGATATACACACGAATACTGATCACTATACCCTTATTCTGGCAGGGGAGGTCCTGGCAGGGGTCTGGGTCCAGTTCACACTTGGGTCCCTTGTAGCGGCCGCGGCAGACGCACATGTAGGAGTTGAGGCCCGAGGACTGGCACGCCCCGCCGTTCAGACAGGGAGAACTGCTGCAGGCGTCTGAAGTGAAAAACAATGCAATGTATTTATTAATTATTTAGGAATATCGTACAACTTAGGAACTCAAGCGTTTTAGTTCTCTCCAACTTTGGACAAATTTGTTTTTGAATTATTGAGGAATCTCTCTCACTCTCTCTCTCACACACACATACATATATACATACACACATGCGCACACACACACACACACACATACACAATCATACTCCCTGGTAGTCATTTTTTACACCCAGAGCCTTTGTCTGTATGCGTTATAATTCAATGTGCATATACTCATATAGACACACACACACACAACACACACACATAAATATACAAACACACATGCACGCACACGCACACACACAATCATACTCACTGGCAGTCATTTTGTACACCCACAGCCTTTGTCTCTATGCCTTATAATTGCGCACATACACACAGATAGACACACACAAAGAAAGCAAGAGAGAGAGAGGGGCAGACAAACAGACAGACATGAGACAAAAGACTCAGAACTTACTTGTAGCCATTCTTACACCCCATGGATTTTGTCAGTGTCTGTACAATAAATGACAACACCCCCCCCTCCCCCTGGGCGATGTCATTGCTGCCCTTTATGGGCAGGGGGATAGAGAGAGAGAGTTAGAGAGAAAGAGAGTACTCACCAGTAGCCATTCCCACACCCATGGATTTCATCAGGTCAGGGTGTCCTTGCAGTGGAACTCCACCACCTCAAACTTCTACGAGTGGGCGATGTCATTGCTGCCCTTCATGGGCAGGGGGACAGAGAGTGAGAGAGAGAGAGAGTGAGTACTCACCAGCAGCCATTCCCACACCCATGGATTTAGTCAGGGTGTCATTGCAGAGGAACTCCACAACCTCAAACTCCTGGGAATGGGTGATGTCATTGCTGCCCTTGATGGGTAGAGGGACAGAGAGAGATAGAGAGAGAGAGAGAGAGAGAGAGAGAGAGAGAGAGAGAGAGAGAGAGAGAGAGAGAGAGAGAGAGAGAGAGAGAGAGAGAGAGAGAGAGAGAGAGAGAGAACTCACCAGCAGCCATTCCCACACCCATGGATTTAGTCAGGGTGTCCTTGCAGTGGAACTCGACCACCTCAAACTCCTGGGAATGGGCGATGTTATTGCTGCCTTTGATGGGCAGGGGGACGTTGAACATCCTGCACACAGACAGCACACATTGCTTTATTTGCTCATTTCCTTCTTTCATTGAAATGTTTACATCAAGATCATGCAAACTACACAGTTTCTGGCATAATATGTATGGTGTGCACACACACAAAAGAACCAAGCTATTAACAACTCAAGAGGCAGATTTATTAAGATTCAACAATCAGAAAAAGGAAACTGATGTCCTCGATACAGTCCTTGAAGCTGCTTCTGTGTTGGTTGGTCAGTTTCATGTTATTGATTTTAAAGAAAACTTATATTATGTACTTACCAGAAAGCACACATACACACACACATTTTCACACACACACACACACACACACACACACACACTCCCCTGCCTGATATCTGCCATACACTGAAGTCACCCACCTTGGGCTCACACACACATCCACCTTGCACACACATCCACTGTGCACACACACATCCACTGTGCACACACACACACACACACATATACACACACACAAGCACACACGCTTACACACACACACATATACACACACCTTACACACATATACACACACCTTACAGTTATACACACATATACACACACCTTACACACATGCACACACACATACCCCCACCACTCCCCTACCTAACATCCTCCATGCACCCTCAAATCCCTTGCTGATGTGGTGGCAGCCGTTCCTCAACACATCCACTTTGCCCCCCACCCTCCACCCCACACCCCTGTCTGTGCCCCCCCCTCCACACACACACACACACACACACACTCCCCTACCTAATATCCTCCATGCACCCTCAAATCCCTTGCTGATGTGGTGGTAGCCGTTCCTCACACACAACACATCCACTTTGCCCCCCACGCTCCACCCCACCCCCGTCTGTACCCCCCTCCACACACACACACACACACACCACTCCCCTACCTAATATCCTCTATGCACCCCTCAAATCCCTTGCTGATGTGGTGGTAGCCGTTCCTCAACACATCCACTTTGCCCCCCACCCTCCACCCCACCCCCGTCTGTACCCCCCTCCACACACACACCACTCCCCTACCTAACATCCTCCATGCACCCCTCAAATCCCTTGCTGATGTGGTGGTAGCCGTTCCTCAACACATCCACTTTGCCCCCCACCCTCCACCCCACACCCCTGTCTGTGCCCCCCCCTCCACACACACCACTCGTTTACCTGATATCCTCCATACAGCCCTCAAATCCCTTGCTGATGTGGCGCTAGACGTTCCTCAACATATCCACTTTGCCCCCCACCCTCCACCCCACCCCCCATCTGTGCCCCCCTCCACACACACATACGCCACTCCCCTACCTGATATCCTCCATGCAGCCCTCAAATCCCTTGCTGATGTGGCGGTAGCCGTTCCTGAGGACGTCCACCTTGGCCCCGAAGAACACCTCCTCCCTGTCCAGGTTGAGCACCTCGTGCACGCCTGGTGCACTGCCCATGGCGCTGTAGGCCCTGTCCAGCAGCAGCTCTGCCAGCCGCCCGGTCCTCTCCACCCGCACCCGGTGCCACTGACCGTCGCTCAGATCCACGGGGATCCACACCTGACCCTCCCCGCTGCCGCAGTTGAACCGATACACCAGGCTTCCCTCCTCAATCTGTGGGAAAATCAAATAGAAGCGTAAACAATTCAGTGATACGATAAAACAAATTTTATAACAGTTTCACTCAGCAAAAGTATAGGCTCACCTCAGAGCCTTTGTCAGTGATAGCGACATAATAGTCAAAAGTGACTGGTTGCTATAAGGAAGGAAGGAAGATAGAAATTTGCTCTAATTCTTAGAGAGTCATACTTGACCCTTCCTGCTGCCCGCAGCTGAACTGGTACACCAAGCTTCCTTCCTCAATCTATGGGAAAATCAAAGAGAAAGGTAAGCAGTTCAGTGACAAAGTGATAGGAATTTGCTCTAGTTTTTAGAGAGTCATACTTGACCCTCCCCGCTGCCGCAGGTGAACAGGTAAACCAGGCTTTCTTCCTACATCTGAAAGAAAAAACAAAAAACAAGAGCTATTTTTGATCAAAGAAACATGAATTTTATTGCATGGTGAAAAAAAGATAAAAATTATAATAATTTCCAAAATAAAACAAGCTCTATCCAAAACTCAGCCAGAATGACGTAGTCGACCTTGTTATTGCGATGTTAAAACTGAATAGAATACTGATAATAAAAATGGACAAAAGTCCATCCAACTCACGGCCAGGATACTGTAGTCGACCTGGCCCTTGGAGTACATCAAGATAGCTGCCTTCTGTCGCGTCCTGAACCGCAGCGACAGCGACATGCGCCGGTGTGTCGGGTGTCCCAGGGTCCACTTGGCGTAGCTCCGCCCGGAGAACGTCATGGGACGCTCTGAAACCAGTGCAATACAATATCATGCAACAGAATCAAACGCACACACTCATCGATAACAGACCTGTGTACCCCCTACGCAAGTCTGGAGTAGTCTGGAGAGCTGAAATGAGTAGTTTTGGTGCGAAATGTGTAGCTTTAGTCATTAAACCATCAAATAATGTTCACTGAAAATGAGTAGAACTCAAGAATTAAAGAGCATTATTTTCAATTTTGAAGAGTAGTAGAGGTCCAAATTGAGTAGAATACTACTCGAAAAGAGTAAACAGGTCTGAGTACAATATAATGCAACAGAATCCAACGCACACGCTCATCAATAAGGCATTCGCCCCCAGAACACAGGGGGATTACGTTCTGGTCTTGCAACAATCAGAGCACTTGGCACACACGAAAGAAACAAACGCAACACACCACAACATGAGTGCAACTACACAAAATGAAAAAAACCCTGAAAGGCCGGGGTCCCCCTGCAGCTGAAGAAAAACTTGATTTATGAAGGTATATTAGTTTGCTTTTTCCACAATTTATACCAATGCTTAATTCAAAGTGTTTGAAAAATACAGTAGACACACAAAGATCTTGTTTGACATATTAAAAAAAAAGGAACTTCCTTTTCTGGTAAAATTCAAAAACAGGAAATCCTTGCATACCAGGAAAAGTTGCACCCATGCTACAATATAACACAAATCAACACCACTCATCCACCAAGGGCACCTGCTCCCAGAGCACAGAGGACACTGCAGCCCTCAACGCACTGACACATGAGGGAAACAAACACGACACACTACAATATAACACAAATCAACACCACTCATCCACCAAGGGCACTTGCTCCCAGAGCACAGAGCACACTGCAGCCCTCAACGCACCGACACATGAGGGAAACAAACACGACACACTACAATATAACACAAATCAACACCACTCATCCACCAAGGGCACTTGCTCCAAGAGCACAGAGGACACTGCAGCCCTCAACGCACCGACACATGAGGGAAACAAACACGACACACTACAATATAACACAAATCAACACCACTCATCCACCAAGGGCACTTGCTCCCAGCACACTGCAGCCCTCAACGCACCGACACATGAGGGAAACAAACACGACACACTACAATATAACACAAATCAACACCACTCATCCACCAAGGGCACTTGCTCCCAGAGCACAGAGCACACTGCAGCCCTCAACGCACCGACACATGAGGGAAACAAACACGACACACTACAATATAACACAAATCAACACCACTCATCCACCAAGGGCACTTGCTCCCAGAGCACAGAGGACACTGCAGCCCTCAACGCACCGACACATGAGGGAAACAAACACGACACACTACAATATAACACAAATCAACACCACTCATCCACCAAGGGCACTTGCTCCCAGAGCACAGAGCACACTGCAGCCCTCAACGCACCGACACACAGGAAAACAAACACAACACAGCATAAAATAACACAATACAATCTGCATGGTCCATGGTTGATTTTTATCCGAAAAAGAAGAAAATCGAAATATTATGTTATTACGTAGAGCGTTGTGGGAAACAAACACGACACACAAGAAGCAATACAAATCAATGTCACTCACCCACAGGGCACTTGCTGCCTGAGCACAGAGGGATGACATTCTGGCACTGGGACCCACTGCGGCCCTCAGGACACTGGCACACGGGGGAACCGAACACGTCCCTGCTGCATATAACACAAATCAACACCACTCATCCACCAAGGGCACTTGGCTCCACAGAGCACAGAGTGACACTGCAGCCCTCCAAATGAACGGACACATGAGGAAAACAAACACGACACACTGCAATATAACACAAATCAACACCACTCATCCACCAAGGGCACTTGCTCCCAGAGCACAGAGGACACTGATAGCTGGTTTTTGCTCCGACACATCAGGAAACAAACACGACACACTACAATTTAACACAAATCAACACCACTCAGTTCCACCAAGGGCACTTGCTCCAAGAGCACAGAGCACACTGGCAGCCCTCAACGCTTCGACACATGAGCGAAACATTCGCCCACGACACACTACAATATAACACAAATCAACACCACTCATCCACCAAGGGCACTTGCTCCCAGAGCACAGAGCACACTGCAGCCCTCAACGCACCGACACACAGTCGGTTGAAACACAACACAGCAATAAAATAACACAATACAATGCGCTGAATGTTCCATAGGTTGATTTTTATCCGAAAAAGATAGAAAATCGAACAAAGATGTTTTACTCGAGCGTTAAGCCTGGTTGGTTTTTGTTTTAGATACAGACTTCAACACAGACGTTTTACTCGCCGTTAAGCCTAATTTGTTTTTGTTTTAGATACAGACTTCAACAAAGACGTTTTACTCGCAGTTAAGCCTAGTTTGTTTTTGTTTTTGCTTTAGATACAGACTTCAACAAAGACGTTTTAACCGTTAAGCCTAGTTTGTTTTTGTTGCACACCTAGATACAGACTTCAACAAAGACGTTTTACTCGCCGTTAAGCCTAATTTGTTTTTGTTTTTGCTTTAGATACAGACTTCAACAAAGACGTTTTACTCGCAGTTAAGCCTAGTTTGTTTTTGTTTTTGCTTTAGATACAGACTTCAACAAAGACGTTTTACTAACGTTAAGCCTAGTTTGTTTTTGTTTTTGCTTTAGATACAGACTTCAACAAAGACGTTTTACTCGCCGTTAAGCCTAGTTTGTTTTTGTTTTTGCTTTAGATACAGACTTCAACAAAGACGTTTTACTCGCCGTTAAGCCTAATTTGTTTTTGTTTTTGCTTTAGATACAGACTTCAACAAAGACGTTTTTGCGCCGTTAAGCCTAATCGCCGTTAAGCCTAATTTGTTTTTGTTTTTGCTTTAGATACAGACTTCAACAAAGACGTTTTACTCGCAGTTAAGCCTAATTTGTTTTTGTTTTTGCTTTAGATACAGACTTCAACAAAGACGTTTTACTCGCCGTTAAGCCTAATTTGTTTTTGTTTTTGCTTTAGATACAGACTTCAACAAAGACGTTTTACTCGCAGTTAAGCCTAATTTGTTTTTGTTTTTGCTTTAGATACAGACTTCAACAAAGACGTTTTACTCGCCGTTAAGCCTAATTTGTTTTTGTTTTTGCTTTAGATACAGACTTCAACAAAGACGTTTTACTCGCCGTTAAGCCTAGTTTGTTTTTGTTTTTGCTTTAGATACAGACTTCAACAAAGACGTTTTACTCGCAGTTAAGCCTAATTTGTTTTTGTTTTTGCTTTAGATACAGACTTCACACGGCCGTTCAATTTGGATCGTTTAGTTCCCACATATGCGCTATCGTGAAACCCACTCACCCCCTCCTCTTTTGCATCTCCTTCCTTCCCCATCTATCCCTCCCTCCCATTCCTTGACCGTAGCAAGACTTCACGCGGCAGCAAAGGTAGCACGCAGGCAGGATTTCACAAGTGGGCTGCTACAGCCAAAGTTCTATTTGGTCGCTGGCAGCTTGCTTACTACACACGCGCGCAGCAGTGCAGCAAGGCTTGGTGGCTTGAAGAGTATAGCCTAGTAAAGAGTGTTCCTCTTTGCTTTGTGCTGTGGAGAAACTACACACTGACACTAGTTGTCTTTCAATTTAAATTGCTCAGCTACCGTTCGACTGAGCACCTAACTAACTACACACTTTAAACACAAGATGACTCTAGAACTTATATGTAAAAGCACACTTATCAACACTGGCTACTTTAGACAGAACACGCCGAGGAAAATGCCGCATAAATCTGTGGTACTGAGGGAAAAACCTAGGCCTTTAAAATAGCGCGCACTGCTGTTCTATTCCAACCCTGACTGCTATAATGTACACAAAGCGTGGTTTATTAATTAACACTAATTACACCACAACTAGCTTTTGGTTCGAATCACTGTTCACACAATGCTGTTCACCACACACCTATGTATGCTCACACCAAAATGTTTGGCAAATCGAAAGTCTGTTTAGAAGCAGTGGACGAAAACATACGGAGCACAAATTCCACTCTGTTTTCCCACTTGTTTCTGGCGCTTCCAAGAGGTTGAGTCATTCGCATTTCCCGCCTCTGGAAGCCTAGCCGGCAGCAACTAAAGAGTCTGCAAATGCCAGTTTTGTAAAGCCGTGTTCAACAAAGATGTTTTACTCACAGTTAAGCCTAATTTGTTTTTGTTTTTGCTTTAGATACAGACTTCAACAAAGACGTTTTACTCGCAGTTAAGCCTAATTTGTTTTTGTTTTTGCTTTAGATACAGACTTCAACAAAGATGTTTTACTCACAGTTTGAAAACTGCCAAAGCCATTCAGGTTTTTGTTATCGTAATCTGGCTTATTCTTTACATTCTCTATAAACACAGCCTGTTTATAAATACATGGGTGAAAGTAAAATGTTCTTTCAATTATTGAGAGAATGTTTCAATGTTCTCTGAATCTTCCTAATCCTGAAGTGATGACCGCATTAAAAATAATTTCCAGTAAATGGATAAAAAAATAAAATAATAAAATTCCAGGTAGGTAGGTAGGTAGATAGGGACAGGCTTCAGCCTTCAAGCCTCACGGCTTATAAAACGTCCCATCCATTTTACATGTTTGCTTATTGCATGCGGTAAAAAACATGATTTCAAATCAATCGTCAAAATCAAAAAATATTTGACTAAAATGTTTGTTACTGTCCAGGAGATTTTTGAACTGGTTAGTAGATTGTACTCTTTTAAAGTTAAAAAAAAACCCTCTCCCCATTGACCACCACAGGCACCAGACTCTATGTCATCATCATCATCATTATCATTATTACTATTGCTATGATTATCATCATAATCCTCACCGTCCATGCAGACACACTGGTGGGTGTAGAAGTGTCTGGCGGACACAAAGCTCTCTCCATTGACCACCACAGGCACCAGACTGCTGTCGTCATCACCATTATCAATAGTACTATTATCAGTAGTAGTGGTAGTAGTAGTAGTAGTAGTAGCAGTAGTAGTGGTAGTAGTACAAGTAGTAGTAGTAGTAGTAGTACATGTAGTAGTAGTACATGTAGTAGTAGTAGTAGTAGTAGTAGTAGTATAGTAGTAGTAGCAGTAGCAGTACCCTCACCATCCATGCAGACACACTGGTGGGAGTAGAAGTGTCTGGCGGACACAAAGCTCTCTCCATTGACCACCACAGGCACCAGACTGCTGTCGTCATCATCATCAATATTATTATTATTGCTATGATTATCATCATAACCCTCACCATCCATACAGACACACTGGTGGGTGTAGAAGTGTCTGGCGGACACAAAGCTCTCCCCATTGACCACCACAGGCACCAGACTGCTGTCGTCAAACTCCACGCCGCCCACACACGTGCCGCTGGCGCATGTTGACTTGGTGCACACGTCGCTGAACACACGCAGCACACGCACCCCCAGCTCCACCTCCAGGTCGTCTATGAACTTCTGCACCTAAAAGTGAAAAATTATCATAATCATCATCAACATTGTCATCATTATCGCTTAACTCATTCAGGACGAAATACGAGTATACTCGGAACAGGAGAACGCCAGTCAGGGCCTACTTACGAGTATTCTCGGAACAGCGATTTTTTAGTCTAAAACCTGTCTAAATCCATGGTGTTTTTTTAGTTACATCCGTTCATCACTGTTCCAGCTTTTGCTTTACTTATGTTTGGCACTTGTATCTTAATTTGTAATGTTAAAAATGTAAAAAACAAATCAGCCCTAGATAAGCCTCAGAAAATACTCCAATACGTTTTCATTAACAGTGATAGTAATAACAAGACTAATGATTCAGATTTTAATACAATTAACCATGATCTCAAGGCGAAAAATAAACTTGGATCAACCAGTAATGTTGTCAAAACTGAATCATTGACATTGTGAGTTTTGTTGCGCTTCTTATTTGTTATATTTTTTTTCAAGGCAGCCCCAGGCCAGTAGTGAAGTTTACCTAAGGGAGTGAAGTCCTGAAGGCGTTAACACACACAACACAGACACTGCTAGCTGTACTTATTGATCATTAAGAAACTTCTGCACCTAAACAGTAACAAATTATCATCATCATCAGTGTCATCATTATCATCAATGCTGAACACACGCAGGATGTGAGCCCCAGTTTCATCAAGTCATTCTATAAACGTTTGTACCTGGAAAAAAACACACACCAAAAAACAGAAGTAATAATAACGAGATGATGATGACAGCGACAAAGAAATAGAAAAGTAGAAAGAAGTGATATGGTACAATTTGTCTCAATTTAAAAAAAAAATTAAAATCCTTTCATAGCAATTACTTTAACCCTTTCACCGCCAGCCATCTTTGAGCCAAACTTTTCCATTAAACTTACTTGGCTACAGAAAAGATTTTGTCTGCAATATTGTGGGATTTCTCAGCGACACATTTAGAATAGGGTCAATCCTTACTGCCCAAATTTAGGAACACAATATAATTGAATAATAGACCCTGATTTCAAGAGTTTTAATGACATGGGTAATAAATCATTATGGTGCCAAAATGCGACATTGGCGGTGAAAGGGCTAAAGACAGGAGTTTCAATTTTGTCTCTGAGGGATAAAATCTCCCTAAACTTATAACAGACTCGGTGGAAAGTTAATCTGCGACAATTGATCGCAAAATCTATATCAAACCATTGGAGCCATTCCGGGCTCCCGACATTCTACCATAAATGTCAGTACCTTGCGTTTCAGCGAGCGGCGGTTGAAGAACCTGTCCAGGGAGCGACGCACGGCAAAAAGAACGTCCAGATCATTGTCTGGGGTGGACCTGGCCAGACGGTTGTTGTTGTTGTTGTCATCGTTGTTGTTGATGTTGTGGTTGTTGTGGCTGGCCTGGATGGTGTGTGCAGAGGGCTGCACGTTGATGATCTCCACGTCGTTCAGACGCACATTGAGCTGCTCCTTGAGCACACGCTGGAATTCGCGGCGGTAGCTGGCGTAGAACTGCTCCGGGATCATGTTGGAGAACTGGATGGTGACCGCATTGTCCACGATGTCTTTGGAGATGCACACCACTGTCACCAGCACCTGAGGATAAAGAGAGATGGAGATAGA
Source organism: Phymorhynchus buccinoides (assembly GCA_017654935.2). Classification (NCBI taxonomy): domain Eukaryota; kingdom Metazoa; phylum Mollusca; class Gastropoda; order Neogastropoda; family Raphitomidae; genus Phymorhynchus; species Phymorhynchus buccinoides. The sequence continues at coordinate 15,831,512 of CM065691.1, forward strand.
AATCATGACAATTATATAGCATAGACATAGTGTACATGCATTTCAGAGAACTGGATGGTGACTGCGTTGTCCACGATGTCTTTGGAGATGCACACCACTGTCACCAGCACCAGAGGATACAGAGAGATGGAGATCATGACAATTATATAGCATAGATTCTTATCCTTTATAGTGTACATAGCTATAGATGCATTTCAGAGAACTGGATGGTGACTGCATTGTCCACAATGTCTTTGGAGATGCACATCACTGTCACCAGCACCTGAGGATACAGACAGATGGAGATAGAAATCATGACAATTACATAGCATAAGAATTTTCAAACAATGGCTAACCACAAATCTCACCACCTTAAAGACCCACCACGTCACGTGTCAAAATCACGGTTTTCACGTGTTTTCCCTCTTATAGCGGGTACGAAATCTTAAGAAATCTTCCTAGCATTAGAGAGAATGTGACACGTGATGTGGGGGGGGGTCTTCAACACTCACCCGCCCAAATAGCGTGTACTTCTGATCTGTGATGCTGACATTCACAACGTACTCCCCCTCGTCCAGCCCGGTCAGGGCGATCAACCTCCCGTCGTCTCGATGCACGTCAAACAGATGGCGGTTGGGTGACACGATACTGAACGACAGCGTGTCGTAAGGGTCACGGTCGCGGGCCTCGATCTGACCTATGACCCCGCCGGGAAAGGCGTCCATGCAGGAGGCGATGTGGATGGACAGGTTGCGGACGTCGGGGGGGTAGAGGCTGTCGTCCACCACATGGATGGTCACCCTGGTGTCCGAGTGCAGCGGAGGGGAGCCACTGTCAAAGACACGCACCGTCAGCTGGTAGCGCTCCTTCACCTGGAAATGATCATGATAATCAGAAGATTCTACAGAACTGTAAGGTGGTGACTGCGCGAGAGAGAGAGAGAGAGAGAGAGAGAGAGAGAGAGAGAGAGAGAGAGAGAGAGAGAGAGAGAGAGAGAGAGAGAGAGAGAGAGAGAGAGAGAGAGAGAGAGAGAGAGAGAGAGAGAGAGAGAGAGAGAGAGAGGAGGGAGGGAGGGAGGGAGGGAGGGAGAGAGAGAAAGGAGAGGGGGGGGGGGAGAGAGAGAGAGAGAGAGAGAGAGAGAGAGAGAGAGAGAGAGAGAGAGAGAGAGAGAGAGAGAGAGAGAGATGACTGGACAGACTGACATGATAATAAACAAACAAAAATGTATAGATAAATTAATCAATAGACAGAGACAGACAGACAGAAAGAGATAATTTCTAAACATGCCTTGGCATGAGGCTATCAGACCAGTTGACGCAAGCTAGAACACCAAGGCTACATCAAAATGTTGCTATGCTCTACATAGTTGTGCTGGGATTGTCCTAAGCCATGGCAAACTTCTAGCATAGCATCATCAGTCTTAAATCCTCCAAAGTCGGAGTGTGGCTGCCCACGTGGCGGGGTAAATCAAAAGCGGTCACACACGTAATGTTCTCATCCCTGGCTGTTGCATTTCTACCATAGTGTTCAAGTGCTTCGGCTGTTGGGATGATCCCTGGAGTATCTAAGCCAGGGTAATACAACATCATAAGATGATGATGATGTTGACGATGGTGATGATAATGGTAATTTTTAAAAAATGAAATCATAATCATAAGATGATGATAACGATAATTTTTAAAAAAAGTGATGGAAAGAAAAGTATCAAATGTAAAGGCAATTAGGTAGCTTGCTGTTGAGTGATAAAGTAAGAACCTACAAATGAACAAACGTCATTGTTATTGCAGCACCCTGGCTAGGATTTGCGTGCATTCCCTGATCAACATTTACATTATTCTTCTTATTCAGTTGTTGTTGTTGTTGTCAAGACTCCAGGGATCATCCCAACAGCCAAAGCACTTGAACACTTTGGTACAAATGCAACAGCTAGGGATGAGAACATTACCTGTGTGACCGTTTTTGATTACCCCGCCACATGGCCAGCCACACTCCGACTTCAGAGGATTTTGGACTGATGATGTTATGCTAGGAGCTTGTCATGTTAAAAGACAATCCCTGTACAACTACACAGCACATAACAACATTTCATTGTAACCTTGGAGTTCTAGCTAGCTTATGTCAATTGGTCTGACACCCTTAAGCCAAGGCGATTCTTATTCATTTAATACTCTTTAACTCACTCGGGACGAATGAGCCGGATCCGGCTCATGGCTCACACAACCGTTTAGGACGAATGGCCCGGATCTGGCTCATAAGAGTTTTCAAGAGGTTTTGATTTCTGGCGTGTAACCAGCTTTCCGGTGCAAAGTCATAACCTATTTTCAGTTTGCTTTGACCTTGCCTCTCTTGAAATCAACCAATCATTGCAGACTTCCCATTCAGGTTTGGTTGTAGAGGGGGGTCAAAGATCGGAATGTGAAATTTTCCTTCTTTCTATCTGTTAGCTGTTTTCGTCAATAGGAGACAAACGACGAAGGTATGGAATCTGATATTTTACGATCGTTTAGTGCATGGTGTTAGTGATCTTATCTGAAAATATCAGTCCATAACTTTTCATAACTTTTTTGTGGTGATGGGTTTTCGAACCTAGTCGAATGGCCCGTCCTAAACGGTTGTAAAGGGAAGCAACCGGCTAGTGCCGAGTGAGTTAATCAGGGTGATCATATATAATGTCTAGTACTGCATGCATCATCTTCTCTCCTCCATATAGGCCAGTTTGACCAAAAATGTACGTCTTGAATTTAACAAATGGTAAAAGGGCTTGTATATTAAAAAGACAAGAGAGCTTTCACTGACCTGCTTGGACAATTTGCCGGCTGTGGACAGCACCCCCTGACTGTTGACGTGAAACTCGCCGTCTTTGTTGCCGGCGATGATGTCAAAGGTGAAGGGCGCGCCGTGGGTCGGCGTGTCAAGGTCGCTCACGGTGAAGGTCAGGATTTCGATTCCTGTTCGCCGGCCCTCCTGAAATCACAACCAAGTCATTTATTTGTTATGTGTTTGCCATCTTTATTTAGTAAAAAATTAAAAAAAGAGTTGAAGAATAAGCTACCTTGTAATTATGATCATTTAATATAAAACCTAACGAATCAGTTGTAATTCTTGAGTGGAAAAAATCTTAAATCTGAAAAACCCCCTGGAATACATGAATGAAACCGTACAATTTTGTCATCTAGCTATATGTCAACACCTGGCAAATTTTGTTTTTTTTAAACTGTATAGCCTCAAAGGACACTTCTCCATCAGTATAACTAATATTACACACTACAAAAAAAGAAATACCTGGAAATCCAACATATAATTGAATTCCCTGAAGAAGAAACAATGCTATGATTTATGACAAAGGGGATGACCAGTAGTATTCAATATACATAGATGTACCTGTTGATCAGGGAAACCATTTACCCTGCTGGTATTATCATCTAAGATATCCACATTTTGTTTTGAGAGGATAACAAATATGGGGTTTCAGTAAGATTTGAAAGGATTTCTTGTCTTTTTTCTTCATCTTCTGCGTTCCCAGGCCACATGGCCATAATGGGTGAGGTACATAATTATGTATCCAGTTTTCAGTTTTCACTGGTTTCCTCACTGCATTCAGCCGACATTTCAATTTCGAAGTAAGGGTTTCTTGTCAAATTAAGCAACACACAATGTTTTCAACAGAAACTTTACAGAAAGTTATCAACAGAAAGTGCAATCTAGACAGAAAAGAAAAGTGTGCATGTGAGACAAAACTGGCGCCATTGCGTTATGCAGAGAATACGAAACTGCCAAAGTGAAATGGAAATGAAAGTGTGCAATAGAAAAATTGTGTGCATATAAGAAAGAAAAGTTGTATTTTATGACACAAGGTGATAAAAAGAAAAGAAAAAAATCCCAACCATCCATCACAATTTAAACCGTTTAGAAATCACCAGTGTTATCATCGGCTCAGAAAAGATGCATGCTGTTAAAAAAAGAGTATCATTGTCAGTACGACAACAAAGATTTATGGAGAACATAGCTGTATTCAACAATTGCTTAACTTAACCCTTTCACCGCCAGCCATATTTCAGCCCAAAATGTCCATTGAAATTACTTGGGTAGAGAACAAAATCCATCTGCAGTATTGGGGATTCTTCTGTGACATATATAAAATAAGGTCTATCCTTACTTCCCAAAACTAAGACAATAGGGTCTTTGGATAATAGACCCCGATTTGATGCCTCTTAGTGACATAGGTGTTAAATCACTGTGGTGCTAAAATGCAACTTTGGCGCTGAAAGGGCTAAAAAAAAGTACATGTAAAAAATAAAAAAAAGATTTGTTAAACAACCTGCATGCTTGCTTATCCAAATCAAAAGAAACAGAATGACAGAGAGGGGTAAAAAAAGGACAAGAAAATGACCAGAGGTAGAGAAACATGCTGTGAAAATATTTTTCATTCTAATTTCATGCATTTGAAGAAACCATTTCTATTATACAGTGAAAGTCATACCAATATTTACAGCAATCTAATTTTTTTTGGAAAGTTTCTAAAGTCATTCAGCACAATGAATTGCTATATTATATTAATAATAGCCTCAACAACATATTGTAAGGTATTAGTTATGACAAATTCTTACTTTACAACACTAGGCAGATAGTAATAACAATAATAACATTGAGCAACAGGCCAAGCACAGACATAGTATGTTGAAAACGTGTGCATCAACAAAAACTGCTGACAATAACATTCTTGTAAACACAAACATACAATTAAAGCCTGCTCATCAAAATACCTTCAAAATGAATCAAGATATAAGATATAACTGCGATATTGTAATATCTTTTTGAATGAGGCTCATGGCATTGACACACAATAAAAAAAAAAGTTTTCTTCCAGCAAATGTTAAGAAAAGCTCCCTCCTCTGCCCCTTCCATTCGTTTCAGACGGTTTCAGTTTTAGGGTTAGAGTTAGGAACAGGGTTTGGGTTAGGGTTAGGAATAGGTTTAGGGTCAGCTTAGTCATTAACTTTTATTTTTGTGTGTATTTGACACTAAACTGACCCTAAAGCTATCCCTAACCCTATCCCAAACCCTTTTCCTAACCCTAACCCGAAACCGTCTAATCCACACACACACCAAAATAAACAATTATGGTACGTTATGAGACTGACACTTAACTGACCCTAAACATATCCCAAACCCTAACCTGAAACCGTCTTAAATGAATGGAAGGGGCAAAGGAGAGAGCTTTTCGTAACATTTGCCTTTTCCCCCCTGACAAGCGCGTTGTGCCCATAGAAAGCTCAAACCATCCACCTTTTAAACCAACAACGGAAGCCAACACTGTCTTTCAAAAGTGCAAACAATAGGAAACATAGAGTGCCTTGGGTCCGAGTGGAAACTGTAGCTGATAAGCATTGGCAATACTAAAGCAGAAACGCTTAAAAATTAATCACCAGAGATTTTTTCGACAGTGCTTTGCAAAGTCTGAAAGTTTATGTTTAAACCTTGACATTGTAAAAATGTACAGTAGCAAAGCAAGCAACATGAAAGACAAAAACTTTAGCTGATAATTAAATCCATTTGAGTGTGAACCTTTTTTGTTTTGTTTGAATTCATTACCATTTGGTTAATATAAAGGTTTCTGTTTTGTTTTTCAAAGTCACCTAATTGATATAGTACAGACCTGTTTACTCTACTCTTTTTGAGTAGTATTCTACTCAATGTGGACATCTACTACTCTTCAAAACTGAAAACAATGCTCTTTACTTATTGATTACTACTCATTTTCAATGAACATTATCTGATGGTTTGATGAACAAAACTACACATTTTGCACCCAAACTACTCATTTCAGCTATCCAGACTACTCAAGACTTGTGTAGGGGGTAAACAGGTCTGATACTATTTAGGTGACTTATGAAACAGCAATTGTAATTCTATGTACAGTGTCTTCCTTTTGCATTCTTGCAAACACTAAAGTCATTGACTATTCCTAAAAAAAGAAAGAAAGAGGGAGGTAAATCCACTGATATATATGCCCTCATAAAACATATGGTAACCCCAACGCAGTTTATCCCTTCTTCCATCCTTCCCATCATGCCACATGCAAACAAGGATGACTGTTTAATCCTTAGTACCAACTGATGCAACGTAAATTTACTTTAACACAAACAGCAGGCACAGATTCTTGAATGCATCCATAAAACTAATGACAGACATTCATGAACGCCAACAAATAACATACAAAAATCATGATCAAGACATTCAAACAAGCATAATCATAATTAAAAAAACAACCCACACACAGAAACAAACAAAACAAACTAAATGAAAATAATGGTAACATTAAATGGTCAATCTAGCTCGCCGATTTGACCGCCAGGTGGCAACCAACTCAATAGGGGCTTATCTCGTGATATCTTTAGTTGGGGGTAGAGAAAGAGAAAAAGAGAGGGATGGACTCCTCTCCCCCTCTCTCTCTCTTTATCCCCAACTAAGAATATAGAGAGGATTAGCCCCACTCGAGCGTTATGCCACCTGGCGGTCAAAACAGCCAGCTAAACTGCTCATTGATAATAGCTACAAAACTACCAGCTGCCAAAATTTGTTCATTATCATGTGGAAAGTCTTTAATGTTGAAAAATCATACAGAAAAGGAAAAATAAATTATAATCATAACTTCTTTTTTTTTTCAATGTAAAAAAGAACTATAAAAAACTTAAGAAACAAAACATTTATTCCGAAACCAACCACTTAAACATGCCCAGGAAGCGCTGGTGAAGAGAAGACAAAATAGAAATGAACGAACAGAAAATCGACACAACTAAGGCAAAGAGTGTCATGCGGTGAAAGATGCATCAAGAGCTCCAGTCATATTATACCACGATTTCTGTCCATGCATCCTCCATACTCACTTCTGTAAACATAACCCGCTGAGCAGAGAAAAGAGCAATACATCAGTTGCAAAGCTACCTTTTATCGCCCGCATAAAATACAAGAAATGAATTACAGGCCACCTGTCAGAATTAATAGACACAAACCCTTGTCCCCCACTTTCACGGCATGAGAGATTTGTAAAATAAAGATAAATCGACTTTTTTCCCAAATGCAATACAGTGGAACCTCCCTTATAAGAACTCCCATTATAAGACTCCCTCCCACATAAGACCTTCTTCTCCGAGACATTGCCCTTCTTTGTAAGTATTAAAATTACCTCCCTTATAAGACTCCTTCCTTATAAGACCTCAATTTGGATGATTTTTGAAGGTCTTATAAGGAAGGTTCCACTGTACAACAAAATTTGAAAATAAAACTTGAAAATATACTTGGAAGCCAAAAGTTGAAAATCTGAAGTTTTGTCATCTCATAGATGAATTAGAAAACAAGTCAACAGTTGTAAGTGGTAGTGCTGACCCTCATGCTTATAAAAAGTAAATTTAAAGCGCAAAGTTGCAAACCAGTTAATTTTTTCTCTTTTTTTTCTTACACAAAGCATAAGCTTAAACAGGGAAAGAAAGGAGAAAAGAAAGTAAGTGATAATTTGCCAATGTAATTATTCTCCGACTTATCTGACATAACTGGAAAGCAAGTCAAAAGTTGCAAACCTGGGCCTGTATTCACATTGAGATAGCATGACACTTAGCATGATGCTAACTTAGAAGCTCTTCCAATGTCCTATAGGATTTAATAGGACTTTTGGAAGAGCTTCTAAGTTAGCATCATGCTAAGTCTCATGCTATCTCAATGTGAATACAGGCCCAGGTGTTTATAAGTATTAGATATACAGCGGAAATCTGGAAGGTCAAAATAGAAAGGACTGACATTTTTATTTGAGATAGCCGATATTTTGAGTTTAAAAAAAAAGTGTTCCCATAAGAAGGGTCAACTAGAGACCAACACATTATGGTGAGTTATCCGATTTTTTGTGGAATCGATTTTAGAGTTAGCTGGATTCAACTGTACATTGACAATGTAGCTTGCAAATTCAATGCTTCCTTCTTACATAACACAAGAAGTATATAGGGAAAAAAAGCAGCAATTCCGCCGTTTCTTCCTCATACTATAAGAAGTAAATTTTAACAAAGCAGAATTGTATGTTACAAAACTAATATTTCTCCCACTTCTTCTCCTGGTTCTGGTTCTATTGGCCACTGCAAAGAACACCTTTTGCAAGAGTGAATGCCCTTGGTGGGTGGGGGAAGATGGTTGAGTACTGACCAAACAAGAGCATAACTCTCACCAATAACCCTATTTGAGGCCAAGTCTCTCTCTCTTGCGATCAATCTGGCAGTGCTAAGGTCTCAGTCCACATGAGGTCGTAAACTGGACAGTGCGGCGCAGGTCTTCAGCCATTCGCCACAGCTTGCTGGCAGTTGGCACCTCCTGCAGCCAAGTAAAGGCTGCCTTTTGCAAGAGTGAATGCCCTTTTGGATACTGATAACTGGATATACTGGATACTCTTGCCGTCAAGGGTGTTAATAACCCTACTTGCAGTGGCCAATAGTCGAATGTGGCATAGAATCGACAAACTTAAACTTATTTCTTAAACTGGTGTGGTTAAGGATAACCGATGTGATCTGATTATATATCTGTTAAATTAATCGTGCAAACCCCCCCCCCCCCCCCCCCCCCCCCATGCCCAAACTGTATGTGACCAGTGCATGCAATGTAGTACTGACCCACAACCAAAGCCCCCCTTAAAATGTTCACTTTTGGAGAAAAAAACACCTATAAAAGAGCCACCTTTTGTGCAGTCTGTATGTACTACGCATACTTGCATCATAAATCACATTGCTTAGCTCTCTCTCTCTCTCTCTCTCTCTCTCTCTCTCTCTCTCTCTCTCTAGCTCTCTCTCTCTCTCTCTCTCTCTCTCTCTCTCTCTCAGGCATGGGAATTAGAGAAGACAAAAAAGACTGAAAATTGGGGTCTGGAAGCAGGCATAGGAACAAGGAATAAAAAAAAACACCTGAAAACCGTGTGTGTTGGGATACAGCCCCCAGAAAATGAAGCTTCTTCTGTTATCTAAGCCTTAAAAACAGTATTAGAGATAAGACTGATATATTTAGTTCATTTTGCATTCATTTATAACCAATAACTTAAGTTTTACTCATTGGGCTTCTTTTTTTTATCTCATAAATGTCCTCTTGGACCATCAAAAAAGCTGAAATCAGCCCAAAGACTGACAATTCCCATGCCTGTCTTTCTCCCTCTCTTGCACGCATGCACACTCTGTGAAATTCCCTCTGGATTATAAATTTGTATTTTTGTTCATTAGAAAAAATCATTAAGAAATAACATTTAAGTGAAGAAACATAAACTGCTTTCTACAGAAAAACACATGAAAGGCGAACAATTTAACAGATTCTTTAAAAAAAATAACAAATTGTTTTTTGAACATCATTCTTAATACCACAGCTACAAGTAATACCATATGAACATTTAAAAAATAGTATGGCAATATTCCAAAAACATGAAACAGAACAAAACATTACAACAAAAATCAAAATGCTTGATTTAAGAAAAGACCAAAGTTAAGAAAAGAAACAAACTCTGATTACACAGAACATTACCAACATTCAAAACTCAGAACAAACGACCAAAGAAGAAGAGTTAAGAATTTTAAAATGTTAAACCAAACCAAAAATGAAATTGTAATACATAAAAGAAATGACATGACAATTATTTCCCAATTAACAAATCAGTGTGAAAACCACCGGTTAATCATTTCCCCAAATGACCAATCAGAGCCCAGAACCACCCGCCAATCAGTCAATGACCAATCAGAGCCCAGAACCACCCGCCAATCAACCCAATCAGCCAATCAGCTTCCTACCTGGACCTGTGCGGTGTAGTTGTCGCTGGGGAAGCGGGGCGGGTTGTCGTTTTCGTCCCCCACCACCACGCTGACCACGGCCGTGCTGAACAGAATGGGATCCCCCGAGTCACGCGCCTGGATGGTCAGAGCGTACCTCTCCACCTGAACACACCATAACAAAAACCTTGACCATTCTAATAATAGCAACTTTTGGTTTAAACAAATCTTTATTCGTTTGAAAACGATCAAACAGAAAGACAATTAGAGCAACAAGAAGCTCGAAGCTTATACCGTGCTCCTTAAATTAGCATCATGATTGCACAATCGATTGAACAGATGGAGACTGCATTTAAACCAAGTAATATAATGATAAACAAAATTAAAGGTATTGTTAATCAATATCGATAGTAACTTTTGAAAATATTGCTTACGCATTTTACAGAATTTTAAGCCGCATATTATGAGACACACACACCCTCCAAATTTTACACCAAATTCTGATTTTTTAATAATTTTTTTTACCAAATTCTGATTTTGTTTAACAGGTTATTACTTTATAAGGCACAGAGGTCTCAGTCTGGAAAAAAGATATTGCCTTAATTATAGTCTGTAAAATACAGTATCTGTTTTGCAAACTCAACATAATATTCATACATCATGAGATTGTTGGAATCCGAAGCATGGGATTTCATTTTTATGCCTTTTTAAAAAATCTGACGAAGATCAGTAGCCAAATGGTAAAAAAGAGTCTGTGAGAGAATTTTAGCGCATGTTTTTTTAATTTTTAATGTCACACTTAACACAGCCAAATAGGACGTAATTACACAAATATTCATAAACGGACATTCACGAGGAAGAATTTTAAAAAAACCAGCGCAAACACATCTCACTTACAGTTTCTCTGTCGAGAGGTTCTGCGACCTGGATGACCCCGTCCTGTGGACCAATCAGAAAGCTGCCCTTGGCGTTGCCGTCGACGATGCTGTAGGTGATGACGGAATTGACGAAGCTATCAGCATCTGTGGCCAGAACCTGCGACAAAGGAGAAAATTTACCCCAATAGAAAAATCTGAATGTTCTCAATCCCTAACACGAGATATAGATGTACACACTTCTGTTTTGTTGAGTTAAAAACACATTCACAAACACACTGACAACAGAAGAACATTAACAGAACGCATAATATTCTTGCCCCCTATCTACAGTCCCCTCCTGAACAGTACTCACCCCACAAATGACAGCTCAGTGGACAACACCAACAGCTCCCACCACAGCCAGTCAGACAAGGTTGAAAAAGACAAGCAGTAGCTTGTTGAAAATTACCAAAGGTATTTTTATTTTATTTTTGTTTCTTTTTCTTTATTTAAATGACTGTGAGCAAGAACACAAGAAAACATAATATTCTTATCAAAGGGAAAACCAGAGACATAAAGGGAGTCTTATAAGGATGGGGGGTGTCTTATAAAGGAGGTTCCACAGTAAAATTTAAAAACGTTTCATACCTTGAAGACCTCCGTGCCTTGCTGAGCCAGCTCGCTGACAGAGGTAGAGTACGCTTGCTGGCTGAATCGCGGCGGGTTGTCGTTGACGTCGGTGATGTTGATGCTAATTATAGCCGTGTTGCTCAGCGGGGGGGTCCCCTGGTCGCGCGCCAGGATGGTCAGGAAGTACTCCCGAGAAAGCTCGTGGTCCAGGGGTTCGGTGACACGCAGCTCTCCTGGAGGGATAATGATACTGATAGTTTTAACCCTTTCGCCGCCAGCCATTTTTTAGCAAACAAAATACCATTAAACTGAACAGGGTAGATATAAAAATGTATCTGCAGTATTGGGAATTTCTCTGTGAAATGCATAACATTAGGCCTATCCTTACCTCCCAAAACTAAGACAATAAGGTCTTCAGATAACAGGTCCTGATTTGATGCCTTTTAGTGATATGGGTGTTAAACCATTTTGGTGCATAAATGCAACATTGTCGGTGAAAGGGTTAATAATAATGATGCACAAAAACACACTAACACACACAGAGACGTAGACACACACACACACACACACACACACACACACATTGACTGAATCCAATTTACTGTCAAATTAACACAAAGGTTGTAGTGAAATAAAAACACACACACATACATGATCACATGTACACACTGAATGAATCCAATGAGGATTTATACTACTCTTTGCCGACACGAAAGGGCAATAATTTTAGGCCCGAACTGCCGATGCCCCCTGGTGACGAGTCAGGAGCAGATAATTTTCTGTGGCTAATAGTTCCTGACATGCAAGGGCGATAATCTTAAGTAGGGGGCATTCGCATCTCAGGGCACGAGACAGGGTCAGAGAATTTTCAGTACAAAGCCTCATTAAAGGTTAGATTTATGCTAAGTTGTACTGACAAACTCTCTGTCTTTCTCTCTCTCTCATACACACACACAGACACTACCCACATCCACTAAGTGTTCAGTCCCTTTACATACACACACGCGTACACACACACACACACTCACACACACGCACACACACGCACACACACACACACACACACACACGCACATGCACACACACACACCTCCACCCCATCCCCCACACAAACTCACCGTTTCTCTTTCCGATAGCAAACTTTCCCTGCTGGTTCCCAGCCACAATGCTGTAAGCTATGGCCGCGTTTTGCCCAATATCCAGACTGGTGGCCTTGACCCTGGTCACCATCTCCCCCACCCCCACGTCCTCAGCCAGCACAGCGTAGTAACTGCTGCGCTCGAACGTCGGCGGGTTGTCATTGACATCCAGCACCACCACCTTCAGCTCCGCTGTGGCCGACAGCTCCGGAGATATCTGAGGACAACACATGGCAAAATTAATTACCGTATTCAGGGCTCCCAATCGCCCAGCAAAACAAGGGGTCCCAGGGACTCCTTCACTTACAGCATAGAGGGTCCTAGAGGCGGGATAGAGGGTCCCAGTGGCATAGCGAATGCTAAAAAGAATTTTTCTAGTGCATCCCTGGGACCCCCTGCACATTCTTTTAGAGGGTCCTTTGGAATCTTAGTGCTTCATAGACCCTCAAATGGGGGTCTCAGATTTTTTAGGTATTAGGTACTTCATAGTCACAGAGGCGTCTCTGTGAAATTCGGGTTACTCCCACCTGGAGAGCGCGTCGCAGCCAGAGGTGCTCCACCCAATTTTTTTTATGCATGCAATTTTTGTGTGACTGATGAGGAAGGAAGGGGGGGGGGGGGGGTGTTAAATTTTGACCAAATGACAACTTTTTCGTTGCCACTGGGTTTAATATGTGCTAAGTGCATGGGCACACAGGACCTCGGTTTATCGTCTCATCCGAAAGACTCCACGTTCAGACCGTAAGGCCTAGTGCAAAGTGAGAGGAAAAATCCCCTGTACCCAGGTTCGAACTCGGGTTTACTTGACAGAAGGCGAACGCGTTCCCTCTGTGCCACTCTACACTGCCTTGGACTAAGAGGTGACACTTTTCTTTCTTAGACAGAGACCCCACAGCCTGTGAGTAGTATTACAGGAAGAAACTTTTACAGCAGAATATGAATTTCATGCAAACAAAAATTTTTTTTGAGGGTGCGCCTTATAGTCTGAAAAGTATGGTATTTATCCAGGGAGTCACCAAGTCACAGAAACAAGCTGACTGCTGCATTGAAAACCGTCGGGTGTAAACAGGAAAGAACTACCACAAATCCTAAATGACCTGGGCCTGTATTCACGTTGAGATAGCATGAGACTTAGCATGATGCTAACTTAGAAGCTCTTCCAAAAGTCCTATTAAATCCTATAGGACATTGGAAGAGCTTCTAAGTTAGCATCATGCTAAGTCTCATGCTATCTCAACGTGAATACAGGCCCTGAATAAATGACTCACATAGTGTCACTGTGCTAAAAAGGAGTTTACCGCGGAAACAAAAAGTAGAAAGAAGAACATTCTGAATGAAATGCAATTTCTCTCTCCCTTTCAACCCCCCCCCCCCCTTCTCTCTCTTTCTCAAAAATCTATGACAGACAAAATGGGGACAAAGAGCAATAAAGAAGCATATCTCATTGTAGACGATGACAGTGGAAGTGTACTGGGTGCGGGAGACAAACCTAAAAGAGAGGAAAAAGAGCAAAGAAAACCGTACCTCATTGTAGGCGATGACGTTGACTTGGTACTAGGTGTGGAGACAAACTAAAAAGAGAGGAAAAAGGGTATTGGGAGGCATACCTCATTGTAGGTGATTACGTTGACTTGGTACTAGGTGTGGAGACAAACTAAAAAGAGAGGAAAAAGGGTATTGAAAGGCATACCTCATTGTAGGTGATTACGTTGACCTTAGTACTAAGGGTGGAGACAAACAAGAAAGAGAGGGAAAAGGGTATTGGGAGGCGTACCTCATTGTAGGTGATGACGTTGACTTGGTACTAGGTGTGGAGACAAACTAGAAAGAGAGGGAAAAGGGTATTGGGAGGCGTACCTCATTGTAGGTGATGACGTTGACTTGGTACTAGGTGTGGAGACAAACTAAAAAGAGAGGAAAAAGGGTATTGGGAGGCGTACCTCATTGTAGGTGATGATGTTGACCTTAGTACTAAGGGTGGAGACAAACAAGAAAGAGAAGGAAAAGGGTATTGGGAGGCGTACCTCATTGTAGGTGATGATGTTGACCTTAGTACTAAGGGTGGAGACAAACAAGAAAGAGAGGGAAAAGGGTATTGGGAGGCGTACCTCATTGTAGGTGATGATGTTGACCTTAGTACTAAGGGTGGAGACAAACAAGAAAGAGAAGGAAAAGGGTATTGGGAGGCGTACCTCATTGTAGGTGATGACGTTGACCTTAGTACTAAGGGTGGAGACAAACAAGAAAGAGAGGGAAAAGGGTATTGGGAGGCGTACCTCATTGTAGGTGATGACGTTGACCTTAGTACTAAGGGTGGAGACAAACAAGAAAGAGAGGAAAAGGGTATTGGGAGGCGTACCTCATTGTAGGTGATGACGTTGACCTTAGTACTAAGGGTGGAGACAAACAAGAAAGAGAGGAAAAGGGTATTGGGAGGCGTACCTCATTGTAGGTGATGACGTTGACTTGGTACTAGGTGTGGAGACAAACTAAAAAGAGAGGAAAAAGGGTATTGGGAGGCGTACCTCATTGTAGGTGATGACGTTGACTTGGTACTAGGGGTGGAGACAAACAAGAAAGAGAGGAAAAGGGTATTGGGAGGCGTACCTCATTGTAGGTGATTACGTTGACTTGGTACTGGGGGTGGAGACAAACTAAAAAGAGAGGAAAAAGGGTATTGGGAGGCGTACCTCATTGTAGGTGATTACGTTGACTTGGTACTGGGGGTGGAGACAAACTAAAAAGAGAGGAAAAAGGGTATTGGGAGGCGTACCTCATTGTAGGTGATGACGTTGACTTGGTACTAGGTGTGGAGACAAACTAAAAAGAGAGGAAAAAGGGTATTGGGAGGCGTACCTCATTGTAGGTGATTACGTTGACCTTAGTACTAAGGGTGGAGACAAACAAGAAAGAGAGGAAAAGGGTATTGGGAGGCGTACCTCATTGTAGGTGATGACGTTGACTTGGTACTAGGTGTGGAGACAAACTAAAAAGAGAGGAAAAAGGGTATTGGGAGGCATACCTCATTGTAGGTGATTACGTTGACTTGGTACTGGGGGTGGAGACAAACAAGAAAGAGGAAAAAGAGTATTGAAAAATGTACCTCATTGTAGGCGATGACGTTGACTTGGTATTGAGGGGTGGGAGATAAACAAAAATGAGATTGATTGATTGATTGATGTTGTTTATAGCCCCATCGACAGCTACGGCCATGACAAACAAGAAAGAGAGGGAAAAGGGTATTGGAAGGCGTACCTCATTGCAGGTGATGACGCTGAGGGTGTACTGTAGGGTGTGGAGACATACAAAAAGAGTATTGAAAGGCGTACCTCATTGTAGGCAATGACGTTGACCTTAGTACTAAGGGTGGAGACCAACAAAAAAGAGAGAAAAAAAGGGTATTTGAAGGCGTACCTCATTGTAGGCGATGACATTGACTTGGCACTAGGTGTAGAGACAAACTAAAAAGAGAGGGAAAAGGGTATTGGAAGTCGTACCTCGTTGTAGGCGATGACAGTGAGGGTGTACTGGGGGTGCTGCTCCCTGTCCAGGGGACCCACCAGCCGCAGGATGCCGCTGTCAGGGTTGATGCTGAACACACTGGGCTGGTTGGCCTGCAGCTTGTAACGCGTGTTACGGTTGATGCCTGAAAACAATGAAACAAATAACTTGTAACACCGGTTACACATTGCATAAAACTAACATACCGGGCTGGTTGTTCTGCAGCTTGTAGCGCGTGTTACGATTGATGCCTGCAAACACAGAGGTTGTAACATGTGTTACCATGGATGCCTGCAAACACAGAGGTTGTAATGTGTGTTACTGCTGATGCCTGCAAACACAGAGGTTGTAACATCTGTTACCGTTGATGCCTGCAAACACAGAGGTTGCAACATGTGCTACCGTTGATGCCTGCAAACACAGAGGTTGTAACATCTGTTACCGTTGATGCCTGCAAACACAGAGGTTGTAACATCTGTTACCGTTGATGCTTGCAAACACAGAGGTTGTAACATCTGTTACCGTTGATGCCTGCAAACACAGAGGTTGTAACATCTGTTATCGTTGATGCCTGCAAACACAGAGGTTGTAACTCAAGTTACTACCGATACCTGAAAACACAGAGGTTGTAATGTGTGTTCCCAATTATGCCTGCAAACACAGAGGTTGCAACATGTGTTACCATTGATGCCTGCAAACACAGAGGTTGTAACATGTGTTACCATTGATGCCTGCAAACACAGAGGTTGTAACATGTGTTACCATTGATGCCTGCAAACACAGAGGTTGTAACATGTGTTACCATTGATGCCTGCAAACACAGAGGTTGCAACATGTGTTACCATTGATGCCTGCAAACACAGAGGTTGCAACATGTGTTACCGTTGATGCCTGCAAACACAGAGGTTGTAACATGTGCTACCGTTGATGCCTGCAAACACAGAGGTTGTAACTCAAGTTACTACCGATACCTGAAAACACAGAGGTTGTAATGTGTGTTCCCAATTATGCCTGCAAACACAGAGGTTGCAACATGTGTTACCATTGATGCCTGCAAACACAGAGGTTGCAACATCTGTTACCGTTGATGCCTGCAAACACAGAGGTTGTAACATGTGTTACCATTGATGCCTGCAAACACAAAGGTTGTAACTCAAGTTACTACCGATACCTGAAAACACAAAAGACCGTAATGCATGCTACCAGTGACGCCACGGCACGTTCAGTTTGAACACATCAAGGTCAGGTTAGGTTAGGTAGATTATAGTCACAGAGGCGTCTGTGAAATTCGGGTTGCTCCCACCTGGAGAGCGCGTCGCAGCCAGAGGCTTTTTTTTTGGGGGGGCATGCGATTTTTGTGTGACTGATGAGGAAGGGAGGGGGGTAAATTTTGACCAAATGACAACTTTTTTTTATTGCCACTGGGCTTAACGTGTGCTAAGTGCATGAGCACACGGGACCTCGGTTTATCGTCTCATCCGAAAGACTCCACGTTCAGACCGCAAGGCCTAGTGCAAAGTAAGAGAAAAAATCCCCTGTACCCAGGTTCAAACTTGGGCTTACTGTGCCACTCTACACTAATCAAGCCACTGACAGATTCCCAACAACAACACACCTGAGTCTTTGTCAACGGTGGTGACACGCGTCAGGAGCGTGTTGACGCGCGCGTCTTCTTGCACGGTGAGCGTGTCCCGCAGGTTGTCGGTGAACTCCGGGGGGTTGTCGTTGACATCGCGAAGGAAGACCTGCACCTCCGTGACGCAGCTGAGACCCCCGCCGTCCACGGCCGCCACCTCCAGCTGGTACCTCTCCTGGGTCTCCCGGTCCAGCTCCGCTGCCGTCCGCAGAATGCCTGTCGTTCACCAAAGACGTACACATCGGTTATCTTCTTGAATGTACTGTATGCTCTGGACTATGCATACCTTATTATAAGGCGCACCCCACAAAACTTTACGCAAAATTCAGATTCAGATTTTTGTTGTATTTTCTGGGGCAGTGGGTGAATGCCTCTGCAAACAGCTGCATTGAACATTACGTACTAAAGTAGCTTGGCTGGAAAAGCCCAAATTTTCTACAAGTGAAAACATTGCGAAGACAGGTCTGTATATGCAAACTGAACAATCTCCATTGCTTGCTGAACACTTCTGACACTGTATTTCTATTCAATAAGTTACGTAGTGGAACCTCCTCGTTCCGACCTTCCCTATTATGACCTGAACTATTTATACCAAAGACACCCCCACCCCACATATCCCCACGGGGGGAAACGCTCTTTTAATACACAAGAAAATTGTCAAGATGATCGGCAAAATTACATCAGAAAAATATCCAAATGAAAATATCTGGCACAGTTTGGTCCCTCGCAAAGTCCCAGACCCCTCCCTATTAAGACCTTATTTTGGATGAGTTTTTAGGGTCATAATAGGGAGGTTCCGCTGTACTGTGAGCAGCAGCAAACCTGATTCCTTTTCCAGCATGAACATGTCCGCCCCCTCCCCAGACAGGGCGTAGGTGATGCGGGCGTTGGGGGTGGAGTCCTCGTCCCTGTCCGAGGCGCGGATGTGAGCCACTGGCTTGCCCACACCAATGTCCTCGTTTTCTATCACCGCCAGGTACGGCTGAAACGAAACCAAAGACACCATTGACAATTAAGCACACTGGCTTGCCCACACCAATGTCCTCGTTTTCTATCACCGCCAGGTACGGCTGAAACGAAACCAAAGACACCATTGACAATTAACCCTTTCACCGCCAGCCATCTTCGAGCCAAAAATTTCTATTAACCCTTTCACCGCCAATATAAGCACCACAATGATTTAACGCCCATGTCACGAAAAGGCCTCAAACCAGGGTCTGTCATCCAAAGACCCTGGTTTCTTAATTTTGGGAGGTAAGGATAGGCCTAATGTTATACATGTCATAGAGATTGCTGATGATTTTTTTTTCTCTACCCAGGTAAGTTTAATGGATTTTTTTGTGCTGAAAAATGGCTAGCGGCGAAAGGGTTAAAGCTACTTGGCTACAGAAAAGATTTTGTCTGCAATATTGTGGGATTTTTCTGTGACACATTTAGAATGGGGTCAATCTTTACTGCCCAAGTTTAGGACACAATATCATTGAATAACAGACCCTGATTTCAAGAGTTTTTATGACATGGTTGTTAAATCATTGTGGTGCAAAAATGCGACATTGGCGGTGAAAGGGTTAAGCACTCAGTGTTATTGTGAATAATTGAGCAGTGATGAGCATAAACTTAGCTCTTCTCGCACTATGGGTGAAGAATACATTCGCCCAAGGATCACTCTACACTCCCACCAAATGCAAAGACATTCATTGCCAAGTACCCTGCCATGTGTTTGTTTATTTTTAGACCTTAATGGATGCTATATATGTTTCATTGGATATGACGGATTATGGCATTATTAGTTTACTCTATTTCTTCTTCTGTCCAAAGCAAAATGTGCACTCAAAAATATTGTTACTACTCTCTTGTCGGTTGAGATGCAACTGACAACCAAGAATGTCAAATAATACATGGCGCCAGAAGAGTTAATAGTATGCTACTTCCTCTTATTCATGACAAAAAGATAATTTGAAAGGATTTTTATATTTTAACCCTCGAGAATTCTTACCAGCTGAAACTGACATCACTGTAAACGCCTCTCAAAATTTGATCCGCCTGAAATTTCTATCCAATGCACCCAACTTCAACAGCTAGAAACAGTATATCTTTAAAATCATGATATAATGTTTTCATTTCAAAAGTAGAGATAAATGTGGATATTGACGCAAAATGTGTATGTTCATTGTTATGCAATGCACATGCTCTCAGATCACTAATACATAGATGAGGATTGTACATTATAACAAAGTAAGTCTACCTGAAGGTGCACCACCCGAATTTTACACAAAATTTTGATCTTGTTATTATAGTTTCTTACTTATAATCTTATCAGTCCCATTATAAGGCGCAGGGGTCTCAGTCAAGGAAAAAAGAATCACCTTATAATCCATCAAATATGACGCTGAGGAAGGGAGTACGACGCCCCCGAAAGCTCCGAGGTGAGCCTAAACTTTAGCTGAGTGAAACTGTTTTAAAATTCGTTTTATCATAAAATATGTTACTTTTTTTTAAAGTGCTTTGTGTGTCCTGATTATAAAGCGATTAAAGCTTGGCTTAAACGAATTTTTATTGAGTAACACATAGAAAAGCAGCAACATAAATGAGAACGAACACAACAAAACAAGGCGCTCAAACACAAGTAGATTATACAATATTGGCTGCCACAAGTAATAATAGAATGGAACAGAACATGATAATGAAAATGATAACATACAAAATGTGCACGAACAAGCAAGCAGCAACAAGAACAACAATAACATAGAAATTGAAAATGAAATGAAGTTGAGGCATTTAACTCCCCAAAGTAAAAAACCATTTGTGATTCAGTGTCCAGACAATCAATTATTTGAATCACATTCTCAGCATATTTTCAGCCAGGACCACAAGTCCACGTGACCTCAAATTGGCATAAAGCTGATCACAGGGAAGTAATTAATCAATAGCAAACCTTTTGGATATCTGAATAAATCTACAGACTGTAGAAAATATTTGCCTATTTTCTGTTCGATTAAAGCTTAGTCTCAAATCGCAAGATGAAGCACAATGTAACTTCTAATACAGCACAATTCCCTACTCACATGCAGACATTCGGGGGTGTTGTCATTGTCATCCAGAATGGTGACCAACACCTGGGCGTAGGTGACAAACCCTCCATCCGTGGCAGCCACCTTCAGGCGGTACAGCCTGTGGGTCTCCCTGTCCAGGGGCTTGTTGACAAACAACTCCCCCGTGGAGTGCACCTGGAACTGGCCCATGGGGTCCCCGCCCACCACGTAGTACGTCACATCCGCGTTCACACCCACGTCCTCGTCCGTGGAGGTGAACGTCAGAATCACCGTCCCCGGCAACGCCCCTTCATTGACGGCCGTCGAGAACCGCTCGCGCTCGAACCGCGGCGCGTTGTCGTTGTGGTCGGTCACCGTGACGACGACGCTGGTGGAGGAGGTCAGCCGCGCGCCGTGACCTTTCAAACTGGCGTCGTCCCCGCTGTCCGTCGCCAGGACGGTGACGTTGTACTCGCTCTTTGTTTCTCGGTCCAGCCTGGACAGGAGGCTGATCCAACCGGTTTGCGCGTCGATGGTAAACACACTAGCCACCTCCTCCATGTCTGGACCGAAGGAGTAACTGACCGCAGAGTACACGTCAGCGTCGGAGGCTTTCACCTGGATGATTGTAGTTCCCATTTCCGCGTTCTCCACCACAGAGGCTCTGTAAGGTTTGGACTCAAATTGTGGATAGTTGTCGTTGATGTCGCGCAGCTGAATCAGCACCTCCATGTGAGCCACCAGGGGCGGAGAGCTGTTGGTCTGCGATCTCAGGGAAAGAGTGTAAGCGGGCGTCGTTTCTCGATCGAGTTTCTTGGCGATACGGATCTGGCCGAATTTGTCCACGGAGAAGGTAGGGGGGTTGTTAGTGCTGCTGGTCATTCCGGGGACGAGGGCGTAGGACACTGGCTCCCTGCTGCTGGCGCGCAGCGTGGCGATGACTCCCCCGACCGGCTCGTCCTCCTGGATGAAAAACGAGCGCTGCGGAGTGGGGAAGGAGGGGGCTACATCCTCGGAGCCCATCACCAGGACTTCCACAGGGACGTGGTTTTCCAGAGGTGGCTGGCCTTGGTCTCTGGCTCTCACGAAAAACTGGTAGACTTTGTTCACTGGAACACACAAACACATGCATACTTGGAAGTTTGTAAGGAAGATGAGCATGCAGGGTCTCTTCAAAGGTTTCTGCCATTGAGAAGTAAAAAAAGGTCCATTTAATGAACAAATGTCGGTCTTTAGATTTAAAGTTATGAGGGGGAGGGGGAGACTAACACACACATTGACATGTCATGGCACATCAGATGAATAACTGAAATTATACAGACAAACCCCCCCAAAAAAACAACAACCCAACACAGTGAAACAGTGAAAACAGGCAAAAATTACAGTGAATGAGAGATTGCAGAAAACTGCTTGCACAGAACTTCCAGAAGAAAGGACTATTTTTTTTTAATAGAAAGGTCTCAGGTTTTAAGTCACATCCGGAGGTTACCTAAGACAACATAGAAGAGACACCTATCACACACCTGCGAAGGTCAGAGTGGCCTTGACCGTGACGTCCCCTGTTTCCTGGTCGACGGCAAACAACTGCTCGATGCTGGGGTCGTCTCCCGAGTGCAGCATGTAACGGACGTAGCCATTGGCTCCCAGGTCACCATCCTCCGCCTTCACCTAAAAATAGATGATGATTTTGTTCATGCACATATCCTTCTTTCTAAGAGAAACGTTGTGTTGTATTGTACTTATGTTCTATTGTGTTGATGTGCCACATATCAGTGGCTGTTACGATAGTGTGCATGTGAACTTAAATGCCGTATTTTCCGGACTACAAGGCGAAACTTTTTTCCCAGACTGAGACCCTTGCACCTTATAATATGACTCTAACATAGTAAGAAAATGTAGTAACAAAATAAAAAAAGTGTGTGTGTGTGTGTGTGTGTGCGTGTGCGTGTGCGTGTGCGCGTGCGTGCGTGCGTGCGTGTGCGTGCATGTGAGTGAGTGCATGAACATCGGAATATGCTACTGGTGAGCATTTTGAACGTGAGGTTATATATTTTGTACTCAGAGCATTTGTACACGTGCAGATGTTTCTTTTTTCGCTTTTCTGTGTATGAAAGGTAAATTGCTGAGGCAAATACCGTGAAACCTGTCGTATGTGATTTTTCTTCTTTTTTTCAATTCTTTACCCGAGTAATGTTTTCATACCGTTTAGAATTGTAGCTCATTCTATTGTCATTTTAATCGTTGACAAAGACCAGAATAGATACCCGGACGAACTATTGGGTGGATTTTCAGCTCTTGCTGTGTGTCTTTTTAATCGTGATTGTTCTTACTGCAAAACAGTGGAACCTCCCTTATAAGACCTCCCATTATAAGACTCCCTCCCACATAAGACCTACTTCTCTGAGACATTGCCCTTCTTTGTAAGTAGTACATTATCTCCCTTATAAGACCCCTCCCTTATCAGACCTGATTTTGGATGATTTGTGAAGGTCTTATAACTAACTATAAGGGAGGTTCCACTGTAACAGTTTATAATTGTAACTCTAAACAAAGCTGACCTGAATAGTAGACAGTGGTTGAAGTAGACATTGGTGCGGTATTCCTTCATCAAAAACTGGAGCATGTTATTTATAGGCACTACAAAATTGTCTATATGCAATAACAGTTAATAATATGTTACTTAATACACAATGATTCTACAACACAGTGTTTAATTCGTATCATAGTATCTCCAAGATTGACCCACTATATTCACATACAGTGGAACCTCCCTTATAAGACTTTCAAAAACCATCCAAAATGAGGGAAGGGTCTTATAAGGGAGGTAATTTTAACACTTACAAAGAAGGGTAATGTCTCAGAAAAGTAGGTCTTATATGGGAGGGTGTCTTATAATGGGAGGTCTTACAAGGGAGGTTCCACTGTATAGAAATGCCCCATACTAGTTCGGGGGACGTTAACCTCATGTTTCTTCAACAGTTTATAACTCCAAATCAAAGCAGGACTAACCTGGATTACAGACTCGCCGATGGAGTGGTTGAAGTAGACATTGGCGCGGTACTCCTCCATCACAAACTGGGGCATGTTGTCGTTCTGGTCCCTGACGGTGACGCTCACCATGCTGAACCCCATGCGACCCCCGTTGTCTGTCGCTGCCACCGCCACGCTAAACTGACCACGCCCCTCCCGGTCCAGGATCTGATTGGTTGTTATCTCCCCTGAAAAGATGCAGGAACTAAGGAATCAATCTCCCTTGATCAGAAAAAAACCCTCTTGAGTAGGTATCAATGGAATAGGAAGGATCTAAATTTGCAATTACTTCAGCAGTACAAAACTGGACAGAATACTGGCTCTCACAGCCATAGTCTTTCTCGTATCAACAAAATGCTGTAATATTCCATCTCATAATGGAAACAAGATCTTCAAAGTTATTTCTTTTGTGAAGTATTGGCCGATTTCTTTTTATAAAAATCTATTTAACAAGTGACT
Organism: Phymorhynchus buccinoides; assembly: GCA_017654935.2. Classification (NCBI taxonomy): domain Eukaryota; kingdom Metazoa; phylum Mollusca; class Gastropoda; order Neogastropoda; family Raphitomidae; genus Phymorhynchus; species Phymorhynchus buccinoides. The sequence goes on from CM065691.1 coordinate 15,855,560, forward strand.
AAGAACAGGAGTATTTTTACACTTCTCCAAGACTTGCTTATATCCGTTTTTTCTGACAGATGAAAGAGAGGCCGCTTAGTCAGTCATAGCAGCATCACTAGAAAACTATTGCCATGCTCAGAATGCTCTCGTCAGAAAAAAGCGAGAGAGACAAGAAATAAGAAAGAAATGGAGACATTGAAAGAAACACACTCATACACAACTAGCTGACAGACAGACAATTAATTCATTCGCATCGCAACGATTTTGAATTACTAAAAAAACTCACAAATCACTCCAGCCATAAACGCAAACAAAACATACATAAAGAAAAGGAGAAATGGAAGAAGATTAAGGGTTTTTACTTCAGGGTTAGACATAGGGAAGTGGTAGATCAGACGTTTTTATATATAGACTTTATATCAGACGTTTTTATATAGAAAAACTCTCTACACCGATTGGCTTACCCACAACAAACCACTACAAAAGCAAAGTCAGGGTGCAAAATTGTGGTCTAAGGGAGCGAAGCGAGTTTAGAAGTGACCAAGGTATGGTGTGCACATAGAATTACTTCCCTTGAAGCAAATGCATCAAATTGACAAGCTATCTATTAATTCCGGCCATATATGGCCGGAACGACTTGAATGAGTTAAAGGAGAGCATCACATATCCTACCAGTATCAGCATCGATGGAGAAGAACTCCGCCATGCTCTCGCTCGTCAAACTGTACGTCAGCATCCCATAATTCCCGCGGTCGGCGTCCACAGCCGACACGGACGCCACGCTCATTCCCACGGAAACCATCTCCGGCACCTCCACGAAGTATTTCCGCTCGGCGAATCGCGGGACGTGTCGGTTGGTGTTTCTCACGCCGATGGCCACGCGGGCGAAATCTGCGTAGACGCCGTCGCTGACCGAGACGTTGAGGACGTAGGCTGGGCTGAAGTCAGGCTGGCGGTGCTGGGTGATGCTGATCAACCCTGACTGGGAGTGCATGGCGAAGGCCCCTTTGTCGTCGCCTCCCACGATGGAGTACACCAGCTTGCCTTTGTCGGAGGAGTCAGGGTCTGTGGCTGCCACCTGGTGAGAGAAAGGAGAGAGAGATAAATGGGGGTTGTGTTTGAGCAAGCTGGGTCTAAAGAGGAAGGTATGATTCTTTGTTTTGTGCAATTTAAAAATATATATATATTTTTGTTTGGGTGGGTGGGGTGGAGTAAAGACATTTTTGTTCAAGAACTGACTTGCTTCAGCTTTGTCATTAAATGTGCACTGATTTACACTCTCAGTTTTGTGTTATTGTTGTTAGTTTGCTTGCTGCCATGCTTCTATGTGTGCCTATTGGTTTAAACAAGTTTATTCATAAACAATCACATATCAAAGCAGCATGAGAATAAGGATCACAGAGCACAACAAGCTTAAAGCTTATACTAGGTTTATGTGTGCCTATTAACTTATTCACGTTGAAAAAAAGTCTTTTTCAAAGTGTCTTGTCTTATGTCCCAGCTTATATGTAGCAATATGTCTAACAAGTCTTATGCTTCTATGTGCAAACTGTGTGCAAACATGAACTGTGAATTGAAATGCAGAGACGCAGAAACCTACAATCAGCGCAATAGAATCGCAGTGAGTTGCTGCTGGATTTGGCATCATGTTGGTTCCCCTAAATGTGCACTGCCTGGCTAGGTCAATTAGGTCCATAGTTTGTGTGTGTGTGTGTTTGCTCTCCCCCAAGATTCTCCGATATTATGCCATAAAATAGCCCTTTTCGACTAACCATCAAGATCAAGAAATGCTGCAAACTGTTCAACCCCCTTAACTGCCTGCCCTGTGTCTACTATGGGCTATGTGATGTCATTGATGATGTCATAACTCTTGATGTCAAAGTCCTGGAATGGTTTTTGGCTTAGATACATCAGGAAAGGTATATCTCCACACCGTTTTCTCGGATTGAGTCTAACAATAAAAAAAATTGGGTAGGCGCTGCACTTGCGGCGACGCGCTCTCTGGTGGAGAGCAGCCCGAATACCACAGAGACAAGTCTCTGTGACTAGAATATACCAAATACCAAAAATAACAGGTCTCTTTTAAGCTTTGCAATAAGAAAATCGATAATTTCTCAATTTCTCTCTGGGGGTGAAGGTGCTAAATTTTCTCCCTACTGCATTAAACCCATCATCGCTACAGCGCTCACCTTGGTGACGAGCTGCCCCCTGGTGGCCTGGTCGGTGATGTGGCAGTTGAAGGAGGGCTGGGTGAAGGTGGGGGCGTTGTCGTTGATGTCCAGCACCACCACGTGCACCTCCGCCGTGCCGCTAAGGGCCGGCACTCCGCTGTCTGTGGCCACCGCTAAGAAGGTGTACTCCCCTTGCACCTCGTGATCCAGGGGGCTGCACACACCAGTGGGTAGGAGTGGTGAACACAGAGAGAGAGAGAGAGAGAGAGGGGGGGGGGGAGAGAGAAGGGGAGGCAGAGAGACGGGAGAGAGAGAGAGAGAGAGAGAGAGAGAGAGAGAGAGGGGATGGGAGAGAGAGAGAAGGGGAGGCAGAGAGACGGAGAGAGAGGAGGGAGAGAGAGAGAGGTAGGGTTAGAGAGAGAGAGCGAGAGAGCGAGAGGAGGGAGGGGAGAGAGAGAAGGGGAGGCAGAGAGACGGAGAGAGAGGAGGGGGAGAGAGAGAGGTAGGGTTAGAGAGAGAAAGCGAGAGAGCGAGAGGAGGGAGGGGAGAGAGAGAAGGGGAGGCAGAGAGACGGAGAGAGAGAGAGGGGGGAGAGAGAGGAGGGGGGAGAGAGAGAGGTAGTTATAGAGAGAGAGCGAGAGAGTGAGAGGGGGGAGGGGAGAGGGGGGAGGGGAGAGAGAGAAGGGGAGGCAGAGAGAGACGGAGAGAGAGGAGGGGGAGAGAGAGAGAGAGGTAGGGTTAGAGAGAGAGAGAGAGAGGGGGGAGGGGGGAGAGAGAGAGAGAGAGAGAGAGAGAGAGAGAGAGAGATAGAGAGAGAGAAGGGGGGACAGAGAAGGGGAGGCAGAGAGACGGAGAGAAAGGAGTAGGAGAGAGAGGGAGGTAGAGTTAGAGAGAGAAACAGACAGACAGACACCACCCAAAAAAATGTTATAAAGTAAAATTAGTATTTTAGTTTTGAAAAAGTCCAATTTAACTAAAAAGAGGAAATACGTTTGTTTTTTTAAAAATGGAGGTTAGAAATGGTATTCAACCTTCAGAACCTTTGATAGTTGTGAAAACGTTCAGAAACAAAAGCTGTGATGGTGGCTTGAGGGTGACAGGAAACCTAAATACAGTGGAACCTCCCTTATAAGACCCCTCTTTAGAAGACTCCCTCCTGCTTAAGACCTACTTCTCTGAGACATTGCCCTTCTTTGTAAGTATTAAAATGACCTCTCTCTCACCTAACACCTTATTTTGATTTTTTTTTTCAAGGTCTTAAAATGGACGTTCCACTGTACTTGTAGAAAACAAAATCATGGTACTGTTAACCCTTTCGCCGGCAGCCATTTTTCAGCCAAAAAATACCATTACACTTAACTGCATGGGTAGAGAAAATAAAATATCTGCAATATTGTGAATTCCGCTGTGACATAATATAACATTAGGCCTATCCTTACCTCCCAAAATTAAGAAAACAGGGTCTTTGGATAACAGGCCCTAATTTGATGTCTTTTTAGTTTTAGTGACATTGTGGTGCTAAAATGCGACATTGGTGGTGAAAGGGTTAAAGAAAACAACATTTGACTCGGACTGCTGCATTTTAATATTTTTCTTCATTTACCATTTACCTTTGCAGAGAGATGACGCCACTCTCAGAGTGAATAGCAAAGGGCGGGGGGAGGGGGCTGTCTGGGGAGGAGGGGGCCAGGCTGTAGTGCAGCAGGCCGTTGGCCCCCGCGTCCTTGTCCTTCGCCCCCACCCGCAGCACGGAGCCGCCCACTGGGGACACCTCGGGGATGGTGTGTGTGTAGCGCAGGCTGGAGAACACCGGGGGGTTGTCGTTGACGTCCTGAACACACAGAGCATCATTGCATCGATGATGTTGATGATGATGATGTCGATGATGATGAAGGTTTGCTTCACCTACCATATTTTACAAATTTTAAAGTGATACTTTTTTCTTTTTTTTCATAATGAAACTTGTACAACTTATAATTAATAATAAAGTAAGAAACCGTTATACCAACAAAAAATTGTGTAAAATTTAATAATATAATGAGAAACAGTGTTATTACAAAATCAGAATTCTGTGTCAAATTTGGGGTGGGGGTGGGGGGTGGGGGTGATATAATATATTGTGCCTTATTATCCATAAAAGTGTGTAACATCATGATGATGATGATAATAACAATAGCAATGATCATGATGATGAACATTTGTGAGGTTTAACCCCTTCGCTGCCGCCTTCTACTTGCGCATGCGCCGCCGGTTTGCCGCACAATTTTTGAACGCGGCAATATCGCTAATTAGCGGCGACGCTGTGTCAGTGGCAAATACTGAAGCGGTATAGAGGACATATATATACATCGTTGGCACTGAAGAAGTTAATCTAACTGATGCTTTAAGCATTCATTAAATAAAAAAGAAAATGAAAAAAAGGCATCACATCGATTACGAAAAGGACAAATTAAGATGACATCAAATCATTCAAGAGAGAAAGAAAGAGTGAGTGAGGTAAGTCAAGATGATCTTTATTGACGATAAAAGAACAAGCTTGATAAAGCTTTTTTACATACTATAGTGAGTGAGTGAGTGCATGTGTGTGTGTGGGTTGGGTGGGTGGAGGGGAGGACTCTACAAACCCTGACTGCCTTACCTGGAGAGTGACGGTCAGTGTCAGGTCACTGTGGCTGGCAGAACCGACGTCGCTGGCACGGATGACCAGCTGGTAGTGCTCCTGGCTCTCCCTGTCCAGCTGTCCAGCCACCAGGACCAGGCCTGCATGCACACAGTGGTCACCACAGATTACATTGTATCTTCAAAATCACGGGCCGTGGGTGGATGCCTCATGCCTCCATACGGGGAGCTGAACGACACCGCCCCCTCCACGAGTCTCTCCCCATGAGGATCTTTCACAAAAATAGTTCCCCCACCTTCTAGAAGTTCTGTGCTTTTAACCTCCTCTTAAATCTGCCACTCTCTTTGACTCTGCCTTTCCCTTTTGCTTTCTATCATCTACTATTTTTCTGGCTTATTGGCCCATTCTCCTGCCTTGAAAAAAAAAAATCTTCCAAATAAATGTTTACCTTTGAGTTCCTCCGAAATCGGAATGTGTCGGCTATACGAGTGGGGAGACCAGTGAAAACTGAAAACTGGACATATACGTACCTTACGCATTATGGCCATATGGCCTGGGAATGCAGAAGAAGAAGTTGCATGAATGTACATGGATGTGTTGCCTATTGCATGAATGAACATGACGATGAATTAAGCGGGTTGTATGGTGCAAACTAGAGGATATGGATGTAGGAGAACAGGATGGATACTGGTGCTTAAGATTTTCTCCCATTGATTCACATAACATTTTGTTTATAAGCTTCTTTTTTATATTGTAGAATGCATTAGTAAGCAAAAGAGAATGTAGTCTTTGTATGAAAACAAATGTTTCATAAACCGTTTTTTGTTGTTGTTGTTAAATGACAAGCTGTACATACAACCAAAAAGCCTAATTGTCCCAAAGAGTTACTTCTTCGCAGCCTACCAGCCTTGCAAAGAATGAAGCCAACTTTCTCACTTCCCACCTAGAACAGGGAAGGTAAAAAGGTGGAAGTTGGGAAGTGTTAAGTATGGTAACAGTAGGCAGTGAGTTCACAATGATCCCCACCTGTAGTGTAGGTGGAAGGGTGGGAGAAAAAAACATGACTTGAGTCAGCTGCGGAGTACTCACTCTTTGTATATTCAGGCTTTTTGATACAACACCATGCACAAATTGTTATCGCAATCAACACAGCATAAATAAAACTTTCACACCTTCAAATTTAAGAAAGGACAATATTTCAAAAGAATTTAAATGTTATCGTATAGGTAAGACATGAAATGATTGAATATGTTTATCTGAGAAATTTGCCATCAACATACATGCGATTCATCACATGCTTATGCACTCACCTATCTCAAAACCTGATTAGTTCAGTGTAGTGAAAACTATTTAATGCCTTCCCCCACCCAGGAGTGCACAGGTACTTTCACTACCTCTTCCACAATGACATAGGTGAATGAAAGGGTATGTACACCAACATGCAGATAGCACATTAAATGACACTAAAGTAACATGCAACTCTACTCAAACAGGAATGCACACACACACACACACACACACACACACACACACACACACACACACACACACACACACACACATACATATTCCCATACATATATTCTGAATCATTTTTAGTGGAAGGATGTTAAACTGAAGAACATACACACACACACACACAATTCTTTGTGTCATTATGACTCACAAAATATTATCCAAGCTAGAACTGCGTCAATTAGACTGCAATGTTACAGACAGTCTTTACTGTTACCTGATAGATCTCCGACCAATAGATCCCTACGCTGTACATTTGTGACAGTCTTGAACTAACAGCATAGCTAATCACCGGTAAGCAAATTCTTGTGTTGTTCTATTTCAAAGCGGGGATCTATCTAAATCTATCAGTATATACCCCAATGATCGAACAAAAACCTTTTCCAGGCTCGCCCACTTATAGTGATACCCCCACATGTGCGCCAACCACTCCAGTGATCACCCTCAGAAAAAGAATCAGTTATTACCACCAACATACAAGGCATATAGGACATTTTACAGACATTTGTGAGTTTTTACCTGGCAACATTTTGCATTAAAATTTCCACTGGAATGGTTAACTCATTCAAGTTGTTCCAGCCATATATGTCCGGAATTAATAGATAACTGTCAATTTGATGCATTTGCTTCAAGGGAAGTAAATCTGTGTGCACACCATACCTTGGTCACTACTAAACTCGCTTCGCTCCCTTACACCACAGTTTTGCCTCTGACTGCCTTTGTAGAGCTTCGTGTACGGTGTAGATAATTTTTCTATATAAAGTCTCTAAATAAAAAAGTCTGATCTACCACTTCCCTATGTCTAAACCTGAAGTAAAAACCCGTAATCTTCTTTCATTTCTCCTTTTTGTTTATGTATGTTTTGTTTGTGTGCATGGCTGAAGCGATTTGTGAGTTTTTTTTAATAATTCAAAATCGTTGCGATGCGAATGAGTGAAACAAACATGCAGGAAAAGAAAGGCAAAATAATGGTGGCACTGCACTAGCAGGGGTAAGATCTACGATGTGGGAGGGGCAATCAACAAAATTTCACAGGCAGTGATACGTTGCATGTTACAATTAATTCAGTACAATGCATGCAACTGGCAACTAAAAGTTCAGTTAAAAAAAAGAAGAAGGCATTAATGTAAAATCACAAACAACAACATATATAATTAGGGTTAAACATAAATGGCACTGGAAAGAAAACTGTGGGCAAACAAAACCAGATTAGAATATACCGAAACTAAATGAACATTTGTTATCAAGCAAAAGATTATATGAATAGAGGATATCAGACTTCTAAACAAAAAAATCAGCATACTCAAAGGGGCAGGCACGCACATGCACACACACACACACTCACTCATGCACGCATGCACGTGCACACACACACACACACACACACAGCAAAGAATGAGGAAATGAATGAGTATATCGTCAGTGAAATTCAAAAACCTCGTATCTCGATTTGGGGGGGTTTCGATTTAGATACACTAATTTTCTACCTAATTTTCCCCGCCACCTTCCACCAAAAGCTCGTATCTCTAACGGCTTTCTATCTGGGGTAAATGAGGTTGTGTAAATGGAAGAAAGACTCGTAAGTCCCAAATTCAGATCTGGTTAAGGACAAAAACCTCCTATCTTTGTTCTTTTCAGGTATTAAAAAAAAGAAAGTAATTTTAACAAAATACAGGACTGAACTCGCAATGTCTTGAACAACATATTCATCATAGTTAATCAATTGTAGTAAACGCGTTTAATTTTTAAAAGTTTTTTTTTCATTTTTCTCAAAACTACCAAAATTGAGATACGAGGTTTTTGAATTTCACCGACGATATGGAAATTAAAAGGACAGGGATGGAGGAGAAAGGAAGAAACTGAACAATAAAAGAGAGAGGGGGGACGAACAAATCTTGTTATGAATATATGAGAGATAAAAAATTAAATAATAGGAGAGAGAGAGGGGTGGAGAGAGAGAGAGAGAGAGAGGGAGAGAGAGAGAGAGAGAGAGAGAGAGAGAGAGAGAGAGAGAGAGAGAGAAGGGGACAAACAAATCTTGTTATGAATATATGAGAGAGATAAATATTAAATAATAGGAGGAGAGGGGTGAGAGAGAGAGAGAGAGAGAGAGAGAGAGAGAGAGAGAGAGAGAGAGAGAGAGAGAGAGAGAGAGAGAGAGAGGGGTGTGTGAACAAATCTTGTTATGAATATATGAGAGATTAAAATTAAATAATAGGAGGAGAGGGGTGGAGAGAGAGAGAGAGAAGGGGGGGAGGACAAACAAATGAATGATATGAGAGAAAGATTAAATAATAGGAGAGAGGGGTGGAGAGAGAGAGAGAGAGAGAGAGAGAGAGAGAGAGAGAGAGAGAGAGAGAGAGAGAGAGAGAGAGAGAGAGAGAGAGAGAGAGAGAGAGTGAGAGAGAACAAAGAGAGGAGAGAGAGAGAGAGAGAGAGAGATTAGAAGAGGAGGGGGAAATAAGAGGAGGAGAGAGAGGTGAGAGAGAGAGAGAGAGAGAGAGAGAGAGAGAGAGAGAGAGAGAGAGAGAGAGAGAGAGAGAGAGAGAGAGAGAGAGCGGGACAAGGGACAGAATCTTGAGATGAATACATGAGATAGAGAGATAAAGAGAGAAAGAGAGAGAGAGAGAGAGAGAGAGAGGGAGAGAGAGAGAGAGAGAGAGAGAGAGAGAGAGAGAGAGAGAGAGAGAGAGAGAGAGAGAGAGAGAGAGAGAGAGAGAGAGAGAGAGAGAGAGAGAGAGAGAGAGAGAGAGAGAGAGAGAGAGAGAGAGAGAGAGAGAGAGAGAGAGGGAGAGAGAGAGAGAGAGAGAGAGAGAGAGAGAGAGAGAGAGAGAGAGAGAGAGAGAGAGAGAGAGAGAGAGGGGGAGAGAGAGAGAGAGAGAGAGAGAGAGAGAGAGAGAGAGAGAGAGAGAGAAGAGAGAGAGAGAGAGAGAGAGGAGAGAGAGAGAGAGAGAGAGAGGGAGAGAGAGAGAGAGAGAGAGAGGGAAAGAGAGAGAGAGAGAGAGGAAGAGGGGGAAGAGAGAGAGAGAGAGAGAGAGGGGGGAGAGAGAGAAAAGGAGATGAAGATAGAGAAACATAATAAACTTTTATTTTATTTTACATGTTAGCAATTAGTGCTCTTTTGTTTCACCCAGCTAGGGGTCAAGAAGAGACAGACAGACAGACGGAGAGACAGACGGAGAGACAGACAGACAGACAGACAGACGGAGAGACAGACATACAGAGATTGTTTTTAAAGATGCATTAAAACTCATGCATGCAACGCCTAAGAATAATGACACCATTAAATCAATTAAAAGGCATCTCCCTCCCCACGTTTCAACATGAACACAAAATGTGACAGATTATATATCCATGGGTACAACTACACAAAATGAAAACAAATGAAAGGCCGGGGTCTAGGGGTAATTGCGCCCCCCCCCCCCCCCCCCCCCCCCTGCAGCTGAAGAAAAAAAGATTTATGAAGGTATTTTAGCTTGCTTTTTCCACAAATTATACAAATGGTCATCTTAAAGTGTTTGAAAAAATACAGTAGACACACAAAGATCTTGTTTGACAAATTTAAAAAAAAGGAAATTTCTCTTCTGGTAAAATTCAAAAACAGGAAATCATTGTTGCACCCATGTATATCCTCATGGTTAAATAGCTTACATCTATTTAAAAAACAAAAGAAACCACTTTTCAATTTGAAGCATGCAACAACAAATTTCACCCCACACAAACTGTTAATTCCAAACAAACTGTTAGTAAACATCCGAAACTAAAATGGGGGTTTAATCTTTCCATACACAGAGAAATGGCAAAGTTAGTGTTATTTAAACAAAATGGCTTTCGTTGGTTTTTTAAAGGCCACAACAGCTAAACAGTTCTCCTCTAAAAGGGATGAGGGGAAAAAGTACTCACATAGACCTATCTCTTGCATATCTGAGAGATCACAGTAAAACAAGGCAAACAAAGGCAGATAATTATTAGTTAATAAGCAAAGAAAATATACCTCTCCCCTAACCCCCACCCACCCAAAAAGAAAGACAAAATTGAAAGAAAGCAGCCAACCCATTGTTTTCTCAATCAAGCTACTTGAAAGAAAATGCATTTTTTATTTTTCAGCATGCACAATTTTTTTTAAATAATTTTAAGCATAGATTTTAAGTGAACTATGCAAAAGAAAAGGTTGATCCTTCTTCCCAAACAGAAAATTGAAGCATCTAAATGAAATGTGTTAGGCTGATGAGCTTGATGCATTGCAACTGCATACATGATACAATTATGAACTATTAGTGTATCAAAATTATAAACTATATATGTGGTATATATAAAAACAATCCAGTGCCACTATTTTTAAAAACACACAAGATTAAAACTTTTTTTCTGATATGGAAAAACAAAACAAAAAAACTTTCTAGTTGTAGATGTAAATGTACTGTATATACATCAGTAGTAATGCAAAATATATATATTTCAGACTCAAGCAAAACAGTCCCAAACATTCTCTCAGTATCTTACACAGTTGTTAATTCATTTGACTGATATGATTAGTTGGAATAAACAAGGTGGACATAAGAGACAGGGAGAGAAAAGGAAAGAGACACAGTGGAATCCGCGTAATTGGCCATCGGAAAATCGTCCAAAGCCGCTTAATCGGCCAATTTCCTCTGGAACGGAATATTTTCTTCTTAAGCATGTGTTATTTTGTTCGTTTTTACGGCCAAAGCTGAAATCTTCAATTTCGCTTTATTGGCCACTTTTTCTCTCTAATTTTTCCTCTTTACCCCTTTTTGAGAGGGAGAACAACAGAGGCAGACAAACTGACAACACGCTTTTGACGTTTACATGGTTGAGTGTGAAGTTGGAAGGTGAGCTGTTGTCAATTGAAAGACCCTGCATGGCGTTAAAATCACTCAAGAAAACAAAATCATTGTCTTTTACTCGCGCTTCTGTCAAGTTGTAGGATTAATAAACACACACACACACACACACACATCACAAAAAGGGAAAGAATTTGAATTTGAACTGCAACATTTAATTTTGACGTCATTGCTTTTGACTTGCATAATTGCGTCATACAGTATCTCCATGTTCGTTTTATCGGCCAATTCGCTTTATCGGCCATATTTTTCCTGGTCCCAAAAGTGGCCGATTAAGCGGATTCCACTGTAGATGAGTATATTCTCAAAAGGTAAGAGGAAACAAAAACCAATATGCCAATCACAACCCACATACCAAAATCCACACTCTCAGCAATGGCCAACTGATGCAAAAGCACTCCAGTCAGTAGTGTTTCTACGACATGTATATTTTATGACAGCTGCGAGTTTATCACATTAAATATCAAATTATTTCATGTTCATGTATATTTTACATGGAGCAAAAGAAAAACAAATTCCTTTTGTGGACAATTGTTGTTGTTGTTGATGTACCCTGGCTAAAAGACTCCAGGGATCATTCCAACAGCCGAAGCACTTGAACACTATGGTACAAATGCATCAGTTAGGGATGAGAACATTACGTGTGTGACCGTTTTTGATTACCCCGCCACGTGGGCAGCCACACTCCGTCTTCGGGGGAATGTGGACAATAAAGTTATCATAAATTGAAATTTGAACCTCCTTCAAAATTGGAATGTGTCGGCTGAATGCAGCCGGGAGACCAGTGAAAGCTGAAAACCAAACACATACGTATTTCACCCTTTAGGCCGTGTACACAGTAGACGCGAAAATCCCATGTGCAATCCGTAAATAAGTAAAAGAAAGAAGGAGGAACAAAATAAGTGCGCATGTCCATATTTCCCCTAATCAGTATACTTTTTTTCCTTGATAAAACAAATTTTATAACAGTTTCACTCAGCAAAAGCATAGGCTCACCTCAGAGCTTTTTTTCCTTCTTTCGTTTACTTATTTATGGGTTTACGGGCATAACTTCTGCGTCTAACATCTTCCTGCCTCTATGGTCATATAGCCTGGGAACGCAGCAGAAGAAAAAAAAGAAGAAGAATTTGAACAAATCTTACCTGTGTTGAAGTCGACGGCAAAGTCGCCGTATCGATCTCCCTCCACGATGGAGTAGAGGAGCTTCTGCCCTTTGGGGCTGAGGGCCTGCACGCTGATCACGGGGGAGTGCAGGGGGGTGTCCTCGGGGATAGACACCTCCATCCTATGGGGCCGGAACACAGGGCTGGCACTGTCCACCACCAGGATGGGCACCTCCA
>CM065691.1:15873052-15888052 GCA_017654935.2 Phymorhynchus buccinoides
CCTGACAATCTCTTTACCCTCTTGATGATTTCTCCGTGCAGGGCGTCGGAAGGTATGACGGTTTCAAAGGGTTGTTTGACGAACATGGGTGCATTGTCGTTGACATCGACCACCGTCACCTGCACCACTACATGGGCCATGTGGGGCTCCGGGTTCAAGTCTGCCACCTGCACACAACAAAGAAAATAATAGCAAAAAAATTGAAAAATACTGTAATAAAACAAATAATAATAGCAAAACAGGAAAACTACAGCAATGAACTAACAACGAAAAGAGAAAACTACAGCAGTAAACGAATACAGTCAAACGTCTATTATAAGACGTTCTGAAACTGTAAATGGTGTTTTACGTCCTCTTGGTCTGAATCAGACACATATGGGACATTTGTAAATACAAATATGGTGGGAACAATACTGGAGGCAATGCCCGGAGGCAGTACAACACCAGTAAATCTAATACAGATAGGTGTAGCGGTAACCACGCCTCGGTTTCATCGGCTATGGCACCGCTACAAGTATTTGTTGCATTTTATAATTATAAGACGTTCCCTTAAAAGACCTTTCATTTAACACTTGTTTTCTTTTTTTTGCATGGATATAATGTATCTTAATATAAATATTTTTTACTAACCGAGTAATAAATGCATGGAATAACCTTCCCGATGAAGCAGTTAATGCAAAGTCATTAAATTTGTTCAAAAATATCATAGACAAGTTTTTCCAAAACAAAATGTATTCAGTTAATAACAGATTTAAATGAATAAAACACAGATGCCTTAGTAGTCATCGGTGAATGAAGCCCCAAACCAAATAAAAATCAAAAAATAGAGGGCAAAAGGCTAAAACAAAATAGCCTATAGTGCCATTTATGCTATGCTATTATGCTATGCTACATTTATGTATAAAACTGACCTCTTATAAGACCCTTCCAATTTAAGACCCTTTTTTTCCTGACATTTTTGAAAGACTAATCATAAAAAAAAAAAAGGAAAACTAAACCAAGAACAGAACTATAGACATAACTCATAAAATGCAAACCTTTGCCGAATTTTGGTTTGATTTCGATTCTAAGAAACTAAATCCATGCATGCACACACCATCCCACAAAATACACACAAAAATGTGCACACACACACACACACACGCATGTCCAACTTCTCGCGAAGCATGATTTGTTGTCCATTTTTCCTTAGTTTTGTTTCCATTTTTAATGCATGCAAATGTGTTTCCTTGCTTGTATTGTGCTTGTACGAGACCACACTGTAATTTCACCTAACGTGATAATAAAGTATTTTTGACTTTGACTTGACTTGACACACACACACACGCATGTCCATGTATCATTGGATGAAACGTGAGAGCCAGAGGGTACCATCAGCCCTATCTATTCCTTTTGTGATACAGTGGAACCTCACTTATAAGACCTTCAAAATGAGGTCTTAATAGGGAGGGGTCTTATAAGGGAGGGAATTTTAATACTTACAAAGAAGGGCAATGTCTCTGCCTCCTGACGGCCTAACATAAATTATCTCCCCTTGGACTGCTGGTCTCGGTTTCTGCGACTTGAACAAACCCGGGTGTAGCTGCGAATTGGGATTCGGAACGAGCGGCGTGGGAGCAACGCCACTGTACAGCCCAGAAGATGGGACAGCAAACAAAAAAAAAGAAAAAAAAAGAAGGGCAATGTCTCAGAGAAGTAGGTCTTATGTGGGAGGGAGTCTTATAAGGGAGGTTCCACTGTACTACATTCCGGCTTTCCCCCTATGCATTACAGCACACATACGAAAGCCAACACACAGCACACACTAACCTGAACCACCACAGTATAGTCTTCCCTCTCCTCCCTGTCAAAGGGCGTCCCTGCAGTCTGCAGCACTCCCGACGTTTCTCCGACGGCGAACAGATCCCGATTGTTGAGGAGCGAAAACGTAAAGTGCTGCACGAGGCCTGGCCCTATGGGCTGCACGGCGACAAGGTGCTGCACTCTGCCGTCGTTTTCCGTCACCGAGGCGGAGTAGCGGTCCTTGGTAAAGCTCAGCCCACTGTCGGAGGACTGCTCCATGGTGATGACGACGTCGACTTTGCTGTCGTAGAGACCGTCACTGGCCTGCACTTGGAGCCGATACCTATCAACATAGGTTGGGGGCAATGTTTCAGATTCTTACTTTCATTATCTTATAGTGCTATGTAATGAACTTTTAACATTCATACCTACACAAGTAAGCTTCAATATTCCTTTCATCGCCACTGTTGGCTCTTGGCACCACAATGACTATAACACCCATGTCACTGAAAGGCATCAAATGCGGGTCTGGTATCCAATGACCTTATGTTCCTAATTTTGGGAGGTAAGGACAGGCCATATTTTATGCATGCCACAGAGGATTTCCCCAATATTGCAGACAGAATCTTTTTTTCCTCCCAGAGTCCCTGTGCCTTATAATACTACTAATATAGTAAGAAAATATAATTAAAAAATCGGAATTGTGTGTAAAATGTTTGTCGGTGTGCCTTATAGTCTGACAAATACATTACCAGTAGTGTGTTTTCACAGAGTATGCATGGTGTGCGCATTTATGCAGTATGATACAATGTGTAATGGTGTACTAAAACCATAACAAAGTAACTATGCGCGCCTCTGGCTGCGACGCGCTCTCCAGGTGGGAGCAACACGAATTTCACACACGCCTCTGTGACTATAAAGTACCTAATACCTACAGCATTGATCTTGTGTTAGCGGGTGATGAAAGGTAACAAACTGTGTGTGTGCCAGTCTGTTGCTTCCGACCATCGCTTCCAGACAGCGTTATAGAGGCAGCCGCTGTTCTGGAGGGCTGGCCTGAAATGTGTTTATTAGTGGAGATGCCATGCCCTGAGTACATCCCCACTTTCTTGGCCAAAGGGATTGGGGACACCTGGCATTAGAGGAAGGTCCCCCCAAACCAAAGCGTACTTTAGCATGAATCAAAATGGTCAAATGATAATGAAAGTATAATAGTTCCAGTGTACTTTCCACATCAATAGGAATTGTTCGGAAATAATTAAAGGGAGTAATTTCATGGTATGTGGGAGTGATCTTGCCTAATTCAAACGGTCAAACAGAGAAAGTTACTCCACCTTCAGGTAGATTCCCAGGTCTAGCCTCGTGCGTTTGCGCAGCCATACAGCACTTAGAACACAATGTGTCATTCTAAAATTTATATAATTTATATTTTTACGTCACATTTTATAAGTTTTATCAGTTTGTGGCCACTGGCCACCCCTCATTTAAAAAAAAAAATGATTGCAAGTCGCTGACTCGCATCTTGCGGTTTCAAGCTTGAACGCCATTGTTGCAATGGTATTTGACAAGTAATGGAGGTAAGCAACTCTAATTTTCACGACGTGCTCTCCCCTATTTTATTTTATCCTAAAATCGTCTGTTAGCAATCAAATGGCGGCAAATGTTAAGATCAGCTCCCTCCGCTGTTCCGTGGTGAAGTTGGCCAATCAGCTTAATGGAAAAGGTAAATCAGAGGGAGCTGATTGGCCCTAACCCTAAGCCTTCACCCTGGAACAGCAGAGGGAGCTGATCTTAACATTAGCCCAAATGGCTGAATAACTTACAACCAATCCGTGCTGCCTACCTGTCTCGCACATCCTGGGAGTGCTCCACGTGTAGTACTCCGCTCTGGGGGTTGATGGCGAACACGCTGCCCGCGTTTCCCCCGACGATGCCGTAGGTCAGCCCCTCGGAATCCACGGTGTCAGGATCCACAGCCTCCACCCTCACCACCTCCACATCACGGTACGTGGGCAGCAGCACCCTGGCTGAGTAGCTGGGCTTGGTGAACTGAGGGGCGTTGTCGTTCACGTCAGAAACGTACACCATCACCGTCGCCGCTGAAGGAGATGAGAGGCGAGGCACTCCTCGATCGTGAACCTGCACTGTGAAGTTGAACCGAGCGCGACGCTCGTGATCCAAAGGCGCCGCGCTACGCACAGCTCCCGTGTTGACATCGACGCTGAAAGACTTTCGAGCTTCCGATTCCAGAATCTCGTACTCCAACAGAGCGTTGTTCCCCGAGTCTGCGTCCATGGCTTGAACCACCAGCGGGGAGAGATCGGGGCTCAACACGATCGACCCGGGCTCCGCCGATTCGCTGATGTTGCCGTAAAAAGCAAGCTCGCTGAATCGCGGGGGGTTGTCGTTTTGGTCGCTGATGTGAACGGTGATGTGAGCGGTGGCGGTGGCGCCGACGATGTTTGAGGCGAGGATGGTGAGGTTGAACGACTGGTGCTGCTCGTAGTCGATGGGCGCGGTGGTGGACAGAAGGCCGGAGTTAGGGTTGAGGAAGAAGAGGAGGTGGGGGTCGCCGTCCATGAGGGTGTAGACCACCGTGGACTGACACTCTGCCCTGACCACCCCCGCCACTGTGCCTGCCGCGCTGTTCTCCTGAAACGCACCAGCATACCTCATGGGCATAAGATCTTAATAAACTGTCAGCAAATGGAAATTACTGACACACAAGAATGAGAAAATACGGGCTAGTGCATGGCTATTGAGTGATATAAAAAAAGTCATACAAGAGTTGCTATATTTCTTGCTGCTCTTACTGATTTCAATGCACATTGCATGTTTCAGATTCAGAATAAAGCATTACTTGAGCCAAATATTCTCCAATTTATTTTTCTAATGTTCGAATGAGTGCATACATGCTAGTGTGTGTGTCTGCTTGAGTGCTTATGTGTGTGCGTATGTGTTTGTTATTTTTTTTAAAGAAAAACTATTCCTTTCAATTAAAGTTGAATCCAACCCAAGATTGATTTGCAATTTTACCTGGGCTCTCTCATACTTTCTGGGCAGAAAAACGCAAGTGAGGAGCATAATATAGAGTACTAACAGGTCTGCGTGTTGGTTGGGTACATGCGTACCCACCCTTGAAATTGTAGAGATCGCAAAGAAATCACGTCATGCTTGCGTCATTTTGAGGGGTACGCAACCCCCTTTGGTACTCTATAATTTATTTTTTGCACTGCCATACATACATTTTAACCAAGTTTTCAATATTTTCACTTATACAAATGTTCACTATCTTTTCTAATCCTTCGAAGGAAAATAGCACACTTTTTGTAATGAAACTGAATCCAAAAACAATTGTTTGCATTTTTACCTTGAGCTCGGTGGCGATGTGAGGACTGATAAACTTGGGCGGGGCGTTGTTGGACACAGTGACCGCGATCGCCACGGCGGCCGTGCTGCTGCGGGGTGGCGCCCCCTGGTCGGTTGCCATGACCACCAAGTGGAAGAGAGGCTGCACGGAGCGGTCGAGCGGCTTGGCCACAGAGATGATGCCCTCTTCCTGGTCCATGGCGAAAGTGCTGTCAGCATTTCCTACACACACACAAAAGAGATTATTTGTTTACAGACAGACAGACACAGACACACACAGACACTCACACACAGACACACACATCTTAACCATTTATTCAGGAATCAAAATGAACGATATATTACACAGTTCATCTCTGGTGACAAGAAAGGCAGACAAACACACACACACACACACACACACACACACACACACACACACACACTCAACACACACTCTCTTGACCTGTTCCTAGGGGAGATGCTTTATTTGTTTATAGTGGAGGCGCTTGGCCCAGGTTACACACCCACTCTCTTGGCATTATCATAGTGGAGATGCTGAATTTGTTTATAATGAAGATGCTTTACCCATGATACATGCCCACTCTCTTAACTAAAGGGTCTTAAGACATCTGGCGTTAGTTCTACATAGTTTGGAAGTGATAACTACAGAGATGGACAGAGCGGACATGATATCAGTGAGAGGGAGAGAGAGGGAGAGAGAGAGAGTGAGAGAGAGAGAGAGAGAGAGAGAGAGAGAGAGAGAGAGAGAGAGAGATGAGAGAGAGAGAGAGAGAGAGAGAGACTTAGATAGGAGACTGTACTGGGGGATCCTTTTTTTTTAATTTCTTTTTTTTTTATGTGTGGACTCAATAGTCCAAATATCAAACACACACACACACACTTTACACAACACACACACACACACACTTTTAATTATACACACAGAATGTGGGTCACAACAATGACGTCAAGAAAAGTTACGTGTTGTATTTGTTACGTCAAGTTTGTTCTACTGTCTGGCGTCCAAGGCCAAAAGCCGAAATATTGGGAATAGTCTACATTCTTTCTTGTTATTAGGTCTGCATCATATATCCTATATACACACACACACACACACACACAATTTAGTTTTACTGATTGATCGACACCATTGTCTCTACAGGCATTCTAAACACTCTGTTCACACTCACCACACCAACAGCACACTACTTTAAATGTAAATACTTTTTTTAATTAGGGGGGCGTTATATTGTCACTGAATCACTTTTAGCTTACACACACTCACACTGGAAGGACGTTTAAACTTAAATTAATTGTCTCAACACTTTTACGGTGAACTCAAGAACACAACACCACACACACAAACCAGCAAAAAAAAAGGTATTAAAATGTAGGGGCCTTAATAGGAAGGTGGACGCTCAGTAGTCCAGATATGAAGGGGGAAAAAATCACCAAATATTTGGGGGAGGGGGGTCACATCATATTAGAGGGAGTCTTTTTTTTGGCTTTTTTTTTGCTATCCCATCGTACAGTGGCTTGCTCCCACGCCGCTCTGATTCCGAGTCCCAATTCGCAGCCACACCTCCGCACGTTCAGGTCGCAGAATCTGAGACCAGCAGTCCAACAGGAGCAAATCTATGTTAGGCTGTCAGGAGGCAACCAACCGAGGAGACACTGCACTGCTGCTGAGTCACTTCAGTGGAGTTCAGTAGAGTATTAGAGGGAGTTTTAATAGGGAAGATCTTATTAGGGAGGTTCCGCTGCATACATTTATTTTCAAGACTCACCAGAGAGAATGGAGTAAGTCAGGTGAGCATTTTCCCCTCTGTCAGGATCCGTAGCCACCACCTGCAGAACAGAGCTGCCCACAGAAGCGGTCTCGAACACTCTGCCCTTGAACCTGTCGGACAGGAAGGCCGGGGCATGGTCGTTGTCGTCGTCCACCTCGATCTCGACGCGGGTGAAGCTCTTCTTGGATGGCACACCCTGGTCACGCACCATGACGGTCAGCAGGTGACGGTGAAGCTCCTCCCTGTCCAGTTTGCCCGACACCATGATCACACCTGGAGTAAAATCAAAATTTAAAAAAAAGGGAAAATGGTTATAAGCCCTCTCTATTCTGTCACGGGTTTTCACTACTGTGGAACCTCCCTTATAAGACCTTCAAAAATCATCCAAAATCAGGTCTTATAAGGGAGGGGTCTTAAAAGGAGGTACTTTCAATACTTACAAAGAAGGGCAATGTCTCAGAGAAGTAGGTCTTATATGGGAGGGAGTCTTATAATGTGAGGTCTTATAAGGGAGAATCCACTGCACTTCGATCACACAATCCCCTCCCCTCAGCCAACACATTCTGATTTCTGAGGAGCGCAAAAGGAAAACGTTATCTGGAAAATTTGTTTGGAAGAAAGGCCAGGAGAATGGGCCAATAGTGGATGACATGACATGGACTGTAAGAAAAGGAAAAGGCAGAGCCAAAAGGAGTGATAGATAAGAGGTAGTTGCTTGAACACAACTTCCAGAAGATTGGGGAACGATTTATAGTGAAAGATCCCCCCCGGCATCCTCATGGGGGGACTGCTAAATTTTCAATCGGGAACAAGTTCAAGATGTCAGTGCTGACTTTCGGTTGCTCAAACTTGGTCCTCAACAATGAAAACGCTCTTCAAAATCAAACATGTGGTGTAAATTCTTTATCCTTCTCTCGATGACCACCATTTTGTGACCCACTGAGCACCACAAAAGGGACATTAAGTGTCAAACTGACCATTCTGAGAAAATTATGCAATTTGAAAACTTCAGACAATTCTCTTTCTAATGATACAAGAACCATTCTTGTATCTTTTTCCGTTCCAGAGTTATGAGCATTTAAAGTTAGTAGGGTGAGCGTCGGCCATTAAGAAAACAGTCTAAAGTCTAGCCTAGCTGAAGAAAATGCATTGACCTACTCGTTTTAAAGCATTTATAAGACCATTATTAAAGGTTGTCCTTCAAAAATATGAAAGATAAGATGTTAGAGAACACGGAAATAACCATAACTCAAAATTGACAAAAGATGAGATTTCTTACTTTCCAAGGCTGTTGTGAGAAACGAGCCCAGTGACTTAACCCTTTCACCGCCAGCCATCTTTAGGCCAAAAATGTCCATTAAACTTACATGGCTACAGAAAAGATTTCGTCTGCAATATTGTGGGATTTCTTTGTGACACATTTAGAATAGGGTCAATCCTTACTGCCCATATTTAGGAACACAATATCATTGAATAACAGACCCTGATTTCAAGGGTTTTAATGACATGGGTGCTTAAATCATTGTGGTGCAAAAATGCGACGTTGACAGTGAAAGGGTCACAATTTCGTTGGTGACGCGCTATTGCTACCAAAGAGACACTACGTCATCGCTCATTCCCGATTCCCTCACCGTTGAGAGGACCAATCTTGAACTTGCTCAGACTGGTCAGGGATGCGGCGGAGGCGATGGAGTAGAGCAGGCGGGGGTCCTTGTCTCGGTCCGATGCTGACACGCGCAGCACGTGACGCCCTACATCGCAGTTCTCCGGCACCCTGGCTCTGTACAGCTGGTGGGAGAACACCGGCTCATTGTCGTTCACGTCCAGAACCTCGATGTACAACTGCACAGGAAACAGGGGACAAAGAACCAAAGAATAGAAATTAATCAAAATTACATGACTTGTTTGCAGTTTGCTCGTCATATAGATTCATACACTGCAAATTGTGAGACCCTTAAAGGTATTTATCAAAACAATAAAAACATATTGTAATATCATGAATGTCATATATTGGCCACTACAACGACCATCTTTTGCAAGAGTTAATGCCCTTAGTAGATGCTTGAGTACTGACCAAACAAGGGCATAACTCTCGCCAATAACCCTATTTGAGGCCACTGAATGGCTGCTTTTTTTGCAAAAGTGAATGCCCTTTTGGATACTGACCAACAAGGGCTTAACTCTTGCTGTCAAGGGCGTTAATAACCCTAGTTGCAGTGGCCAATACTTAATGCAAGTTAGGGGCGAAATGCCAAAACAAAACAAGAGGTAATGTAATTCAACCTCAATGCACAAGCTACTGAAGAAGAAAAGACAAATGGAGGAGGAGGGGGCAGCAAGTCAAGTCAAGTCAAGTCAAAATGATCTTTATTGAGGGTTACAGAATAAGCTGACAAAGCAGCAAGAAACAATAAGTTCGCCATTATTCAGTTTCTAACTTTCACATGGATGTGCAACTGGTGGGAAAGCAAGATTGAAGAAAGAAAACAGGCAGAAGACGAGGAAAGTTACCAATACTCAATTCAACCTCAGTTCACATTAAAAAAAAATACAGTGGGGGAAAAATCATACAATCATTTCCATTGTATTGAACACCCGGTGAAGAAGAAAACAACAACAGAGGAATAGAACAAATTCGACAGACAGAGACTTTGGAAAGGAGCGGAAGAAGGAGAAAGGGACAGAAAGAATGAAGAAGGGACAGAGAGAAAGGAGGAGGGGTTTGGCAGACTTCTTCTTCTTCTTCTGCGTTCCCAGGCCATATGGCCATAATGGAAAAGGTACATATGTGTCCGGTTTTCAGTTTTCACTGGTCTCCCCGCTGCGTACAGCCGACACATTCGGATTTCGGATGAGCTCAAAGGAGAAAAAAAGGCAGGAGAATGGGCCAATAAGTCAGAAAGATAGTAGATGATAGAAAGCAAAGGGAAAAGGCAGAGTCAAAGAGAGTGGGAGATTAGAGGAAGTTACAAGCACAGAACTTCCAGAAGGTGTGGGGAACTATTTTTACAAAAGACCCCCCAGGTATCCCCACGGGGAGAGACTCGTGGAGGGGGCGGGGGTCGTCCAGCTCCCCTTATGGAGGCACGAGGCATCCACCCACTGCCCCGTTTGGCAGACAAAGAGAAAAGCAAGAGACCCATGCAGACACTAACAGACAAGAAATAAAGAGCCAGAGGCGATCACTCCCATTCAAAGAACAAAGTGGTGAAAAGCTCAAAGAACAAAGTGGTGAAAAGCTGAACAAGGTTGGCGTAGATGGCTTTGTTCTGGGGGCTCCCTTTGGAGAGGGGCCAGGGGTGGGAAATTACACCCTTTACGACAGCAAAATGAACTGCCTGTCTCCTGTGATATTTCACCCAGCAATTGAGCCCATCATCACTACTACTGACAGGGAGTTTGTAGAGCCCTGGGGTGGGTAAGTGGATTTCACTTAGAAGTTTAGAGCATGTTTTTTTTTAAAAAACCCACACGGAAACTTGTGTTCTTATTTAAAGGAACATATTTAATTTTGTGAATCTGGCTGGGATTAGTCTTTAAAAAAAATTATAAGGAAATAGACAGTACCTGAATGTTTCTTCTTCTTCTTCTTCTTCTTCTTCGATCGCTCAGACAGTTTCCAATCAATTATGAGCGCAGATGCGTCATGTTGCCGTTATGCGCCTAACTAAAAAACAGTTCGGCCCAGCAAGTCTGACTTTGGCTGGAGGAATCTTTCTGAAAGTGTTTCTGTTCAGTTTCAAGTCATATTTTAGAGTGTATTTTGTGAGTATAATTGGAGTAATTTTGAAAGAAAAGCTTTTTTAAAGGAGTATGTTTTGTGAACCTATTTGTGTGCGTGTGTGAGAGAAGTGGGGGGGGGAGGGGGAGGGAGAGAGAGAGAGAGAGAGAGAGAGAGAGAGAGAGAGAGAGAGAGAGAGAGAGAGAGAGAGAGAGAGAGAGAGAGACATAGAGAGAGAGAGAGAGAGAGAGAGAAGAGAAAGAGAGAGAGAGAAAGAAAAAGAGAGAGATGAGGGTAGACGATTATCCCTTTCAGCCACATATTTCACAAATACATTAAATTTACCTGGGTAGAGAACAGAAAGCAAAGAAAGAAAAATAAGGTCTACCCTTAAAAAAAGAAAGAAAGAAAAAGACAAGAGATGAGGGTATTGGAATGGGTCCGATTAAATCATGCACATTACAAATGTACATAAACAATAAACAGGTGGGAATAAACAAATCAAAGAACCAACCAACCAACCAACAAACTGCTTAGAAATACTGGGAGGCCTATTTCTGGGAGGCTTACTTGTCCTAAAAACCCTGACCTGACCTATTTCTCATCTCACAGATTTTCTGCCTACTTTTCCTTCTTTTTCTTTCAGTTTATATCCCATCTACTCAATAAAATAACTTCTTCCTTCCAGTCTTCTGTTCTGTTTTCGGCTTCTTCTTTTTTTGCAACAGCATCCCCGCCCTCTTTTAGTTCTCACACTCTGTCTCCAATTCCAATTTCAACACATCCATCTTCCTCCCCAGTCCACCCTACTCCCTCCACCTTGCCTACCTAACCTAACAGTCTCACCCTACCTAATTGCTTGAAGGATGCACAAGGTAGCAAGCATGCAAATGTAGTCCCAGTACATGCGCTTAAAACACAAACAGTCATGTACACGTGCGTGCATGCATGCAAGCACACACACACACTAGGCGTGCAAGCATGAAAGCGTGCAGTCAAGCACGCATGCACGCGCAAGCGCACATACACACACACACACGCACGCATGAACGCACACAAACACATGCACACACGCATGAACACATGCACACGCGCGCACGCACACACACACACACATGGAATTAAATGATCAATTTGATATTGTATTTTAATAATTTTCCTTGGGAAATAAATCCACTTCTATCAACAACAAAATATTACGGTTTATTTTCGGAAATAACTCGCAATTAAATTCTTCAACCCCGAATCGCTTGACGAATCGATATAACCGGCATCATCTTTGAGACATCAGGAATGATCGAGCCAAATTGTTTTCACTATCACTTCAGTAGTCACAGAAACTGAAACTAGTGAAAGACTCTTTTTTGTTAACACACACAGGCACATACATGCAATGACAAACAGATACACACACACAGGAGACCCTCATTCTGACTGCATAGTAATCACATTTCCCACAGAACTCAGGGAATTAAAATGAACAAAAAGAAAAGCACCAAGGAAACAGACTAAAAAAAAGAAAGTCTCTGGAAGAGATTGTCCAAGAAACGAAGAAACGTCAACCACCTCAAGGCACGATCAGATCAAAGCCGTAAACTTCCTTTTACTGCCACTGTCCTGGAAAGGGCCTGATGAAACATTTACAGCTCCTAACTAATTCATGGAGTTCACGCCAGCACGTTGGTGTTCACATTCACACCCATACATCTCTCTCTCCTCTCTGTCTCTCTCTCTGTGTCTGTCTGTCTGTCTCTCTCTCTCTCTCTCTCTGTTCCTCTCCCCCCGTCCTCCCCCATCGTGGGATTAGCGTGTTGGAATGTCCTAGTTTACTTCATTAGCGAGGGCAGGTGCCTCGTTATTTATACATTAAAGACAAAGACAATCTCTTTTCTTCAAAGACCCACCAGATCACGTGTCAAAATCAGGGGTTTCACGCGTTCTCTCTCTTATAGCTGGTAACAAATCTTGTTTTGACCAGGTCTCACTCCCATACAAATGCCCCCAAATTCAAAGCGAAAGGGCATTTTAAAGAGCAGCCTCAATTTTAAGTTGGGAACATTGTACGTGGGTCACAGCTTAAAGAAAAACCCAAGGGACTTAATTGTGGTGCGTCAGTGTGTCTTTAAGGATGAAGATTTCTTTTCTTTACCTTTCTATGTTGTTGTGTTGTTGTTTTTCTAAATCAAATTTCTTTTCTTTTACAATCTACCTAACATTCTGCTAGTTTTAAACTTAAATTGATTAATGTTGTTTTTAGAATGGATGGAAATCTGTTTATTGTCCTCCGGTCTGGAACAGACACATATGGGACATTAGTAGATATAAAGATGGTGGGAACGATCCTGGAGGCAATGCCCGGGGGCAGTGCAACACCAGGAAAGTCAGGAATTTTTAACAATACAGATGTGTAATCTATATAACACTTTTTTGTTTTTAGAAAGTTATCTATTATGGTTATCTAACTAATTACAAAGCCATAAACTCGTCACTGGAGGCATAGGCTTGTCATCGTTTTTAGGATCAGGGGAGACAAGTGAAAAGGAAATGGGGGAGGTGTGTGAGGAGAAGAAGTTCAGTGGGATGATAAAAAAAAATCTGCACAAGTATCTTTCCAACAAGGACATCACTACTGGGATGCAATCTAATGAAAAAACGAGTCTTGGCTGACTGGGTCAATGTAAATTAGGGCCCCCCCGCCCAACCTTTGGACCTCCACCATAACAGTATCTAAAAATCAAACTGTTGATTGTGGATACTTAAGAGGAGGAGGAGAAGAAGAAGAAGAAGAAGAAGAAGAAGAAGAAGAAGAAGAAGAAGAAGAAGAAGAAGAAGAAGAAGAAGAAGAAGAAGAAGAAGAAGAAGAAGAAGAAGTAGTAGAAAAAAGAAGAATGAAAAGCCACCGAAGGACCCAGAAAAAGAATACATGTATTATAAAAAAAATAAAATAAAACTAATTTGAGAGAGAGAGAGAGAGAGAGAGAGAGAGAGAGAGAGAGAGAGAGAGAGAGAGAGAGAGAGAGAGAGAGAGGGGGGAGAGAGAGGGGGAGGGAAAGGGAAGGGGGGGGGGAAAAGAGAGGGGATAGAGAAGGAGAGACAGAGAGACAGACAGACAGACAGAAAAGCAGACAGACAAATGCCCAGAAGGAAAAGAAGAAAGCAAAGATGATTGAGGCAGAGGGAAAGATGATGTGCTGAGAGGAGTGGAAAGCAGTCAGCCTTACATTACATTCATCACAGGTTTCACTGACAGTGACAGAAGCGGCCCTCATTTCATATAAGCAAGAACTCTTTCCATTCTCTCACAGGGTTTGCATCATCATTCCCGTATGATTAGGTAGGTGTACCTTGCCATGGGGTGAAACCAACTGAGAGAGGCCACCATCACCACAGGCTCCGTCAGCGCATTTTCATCAGCGCTGACCAGATCACCATCTGAGAATGAGCCCACTGACCACTAGGGTTGTTTGTTTTATTTTGCTTGCTTGCTTCTGGAAGT
Source organism: Phymorhynchus buccinoides (assembly GCA_017654935.2). Taxonomy (NCBI): domain Eukaryota; kingdom Metazoa; phylum Mollusca; class Gastropoda; order Neogastropoda; family Raphitomidae; genus Phymorhynchus; species Phymorhynchus buccinoides. Next base: position 15,887,193 of record CM065691.1, read on the forward strand.
GGGGCCTGGGCCTTCCCGGATGAACTGGGGGTGGGGGGGGGGGGGGGGGGGGGGGGGTTAATGGTCTTAACCCAGGGTAAGCAGTAGGTCTTTCTCTTTCTATATTTTCAGTTGAGTTAAACAAAGGTCGTTCGCCAGGTCGGCAAATATGGAATAGGGTCAGGGATAGAGTTACAATTGATCGTCCAGAAAAGGGATAGGGTTAGTAAATAGGTATGGTTTAGGGTTAGAACTGAAAACAACCAAAACAAATGAAGGAAACAGTCTGCATGTGAAAACAAAAGCAAACGTTCATTGTTTGTCCGACTTTGTTCAAGTTCATTGTGCTTAGGGTTAGAACGTATGGTCCGGGATAGGGATAGGGCAAGGGAATTGGTTAGGATTAGGAATATATCCCATAAACAAGAGCAAAACGAATATCAAACTTCGATTGTGTGACAAATATTGAAAATTAGACCTTCGTCAGCCCCAGTTAAATAAAAGATGGCTTATGTGGGTCTAACCAATCTCTGGCGAGCGACCTCCTACTATTTTCCGTGGCAAGATTTATCATCAGAAGTGGCATCTGCGACGTATTGAATCAGAATCAGAATCAGAATAAGAATAAGAAGGATTGAATGTGTGTTTGTCAGTCTGTATGTCTGTGCCACAGTATGTGTGAGCAAATCTGTATTCCAGAACCAGAAGAACTTTTGATCATTGACAACTCGGGAGAGGAGAATATTAATTTTGACTAATGCTGCACTTAGGTCTCTTTTAAATGTGCGAAAGGTTTGCAGCATACAAAATCTTCTTGTTGTTTTCAAATCATTATTTACTTGTCTCTCCTAAATGACTTGGCAGCATTAGACTTTATGGTC
>CM065691.1:15900552-15903052 GCA_017654935.2 Phymorhynchus buccinoides
TCCTGGGGGCCTCACGCCAAGGTGTTGGGACCATTGGACCTCTAGTCAAGCGAAAGATCCTCGGGGGTTAAATTTCACATGGGGGGGCAGTGACTCAGTAGGATCGTGTCTTTTGGCTAGAGGTATCAAACCAATGGATGGAAGAAACAAATAGGCAGTTTGCGTGTAACCCTTTGTAGGAAAGCCATTAAGGGGCTCCATTTTTGTTTGTATTAGATATTATGATATGGGGATGGGAGAGGGTTTGGTGACATTATAATTATGGCAACAGTGTTGCATCCGTTCAGCACAGTGCAGATTACAGTGTCTGCTCAATGGAAAGAATGTCACAAAGTATTCCTGACAGCCCCACTCGAACATAAGACTAAGAAGAATGTGCATTGCAGGAACTGACTGTGCAGAAGAATCTATCTTGCTTGTGTCTTCTCACTCCTTGAAGAGTTCACATAAAATAAATAAAATGGTTCTGGAACAACAATAACCCAAAAAAGTGCCTTGGAATCGATCATCAAAGTCTCCATTTCCAATCGACTATTTATAGCATAGGAAAACCTGTCCAATATCTAATAAATTGGGGCGAAGTTTGTGACAAATAAATCATGATAAATGACTCTCGATGAACGTCAACAGCACACAAGAGTCTGTCTAGGGACTAATCCATGGATCCTTTGGAGGACTAAAAGGCAAATTAAATCAGATTCAGCCAGAATACACCATCCCTATCTTTGAAAGGCACTGCACCTCAATACCATAAAAGAGCCTTTCTTGTATCTAACCTGCAGACACTTTGGAGGATGTAAGGTTAATTTCATGAAAGTGAGTCAGAATCTATCATCACTATCTTCATCTGGCACTAACACTGAAGAGCCTGTCTTGTACATCATCAATAGATTTTTTTTGGGTGGGGTGGGGTGGGGTGGGGTGGGGTGGACAGATTGAGAGTAAGCCAGAATCCATTGCCATTATTTTGTTCTGGCGCTAACCTTTCAGTGGTATACAAGAGCCTGTCTTGAATCTAAACTTTAGATCCTTTGGAGAATGTATATGGACAAAATGAAAGAGTGAACCAGAATCCAGCAATCTTCTAGTTAGTTTACCCCCCCCCCCCCCCCCCCCCCCCCCCCCCCCCCTTCATGTTTTTGACCCTCCAGCTCAAAGTCTGATTCTCTCAGCTTTATGAAAATACTCCTAGGCTGATCCTAACCCTACCCCTTCCCCCCAAAAAAAAAAGACAGAACGTTGCTTCTCAGTAGAAATTTTCATTGTGAAAATTTGAGAGGGGGTGAGGGTACTAAAATACATCTTTGCCCCTAGAATCCATCATGAGTGTCATCATCTAGCACTGACCCTCAATGGTGTAGAACAGCCTGTCCCCTTCATCCTGGTCCTGGGCCGACAGCAGCACGATCAGCTGGCCCGGATTGTCGCTCTCCGAGATCCTCTCCCGAACCCCCTTGCCTGCGGGGCCCTCCCCCTCCCCCACCCTGTCCCCGCCCCGGGAGAACCGGGGAGGGTGGGGGGAGGACTGGGGCCTGGGCCGCACCACCACCCGGATCTTCTGCTGGGACTTGCGCCGGTCCACCCCGCTGTCCATGGCTCGCACCTGTCACAAAGCAGAAATGCTGGATCATGAAAGAACGAACGAACGAACAAAGGTTTTATTTATACAGGGTAATGAGATAAGCATACATACTTTTTTTACACCCAACCCTGTGGCGAATGAAAATATCGAACAAACAATAATAAAACATGCAATGAAAGCAAAAATAAACAACTAATAAAATGTAAAAAGTGAGGAAAAAAACCGTTGAGGAGGGGGGGGGAGAGAGAGAGAGAGAGAGAGAGAGAGAGAGAGGGAGAGAGAGAGAGAGAGAGAGAGAGAGAGAGAGAGAGAGAGAGAGAGAGAGAGAGAGAGAGAGAGAGAGAGAGAGAGAGAGAGAGAGAGAGAGAGAGAGAGAGAGAGAGAGAGAGAGAGAGACAGAGAGAGACAGACAGAGAGAGAGAGAGAGATGACAAACAATCCAACATTTTTATGGGCATTAGTGTCCAAACATTTAAAAAATCAAATGTCAAAATATTATTAATAGGTTTTTTTCATTGAAACACACTGATAACTGTATGTGAGGCCATTTTACACCGAAATATGCATTTTGAGCAAATTTGAACACGGACGGACGGACAGACAAACTGAAAACAATACCAGTCTCGCTTTGCGACTGGTAACAAGCTCTGCTAACACACTAGCCAGAAATGATGAAAACTTCCAATGGAAATCAATGTTGAAGGTTCATGCCCTGGCAAATATGGCTTTGGGAGGAAAGAATGGGGCAGCTATAACGCCTGTGGAAGCTTAAGAGAATGGGGCAGCTATAACGCCTGTGGAAGCTGAAGAAGAATGGGGCAGCTAAAACGCCTGTGGAAGCTGAAGAAGAATGGGGCAGCTAAAAGCCTGTGGAAAAGAAGAATGGGGCAGCTAAAACGCCTGTGGAAGCTAAAGAGA
>CM065691.1:15908052-15915552 GCA_017654935.2 Phymorhynchus buccinoides
TCATGTGTTTGGGTCTGTGTCTCTCTGTGTCTGTATGTCGATTTTCTCCAAAACTACAGGACAGATTTTAATCAAACTTGTTACATTTTCTGGGGTGTTTGGGATGTAACGTTTGATAGGGTGGTGATGGTAGTATTATAAATATATATCTATTCCACGCAATTATACCCTCCCCCTTTTTTCAAACTTCCGTGGGCAATGCAATGAGTGTTTTAACTAAACAACTGTTTGTCAAAAGATAATGTATGGCCGTATCTGTTTTGAGAGAGACAGAGAGAGAGAGAGAGAGAGAGAGAGAGAGAGAGAGAGAGAGAGAGAGAGAGAGAGAGAGAGAGAGAGAGAGAGAGAGAGAGAGAGGGTGTGTGCGCGTGCGTGCGTGCGTGTGTAGAGGGAGAGGATGAGAACAACTTACAACAAACTCGGGTGCACAATGTGTTCATGAAGACGGCCGTTTATTACTCTGTAGGATTAGGGGAAGATTCCTGTTGGATACGGTTGCTATGGAAGCACATGCATGTAGATAATCTTAAATCACACTGCAGAGAGAGAGAGAGAGAGAGAGAGAGAGAGAGAGAGAGAGAGAGAGAGAGAGAGAGAGAGAGAGAGAGAGGGAGAGAGAGAGAGAGAGAGAGAGAGAGAGAGAGAGAGAGAGAGAGAGAGAGAGAGAGAGAGAGAGAGAGAGCGAGAGAGAGAGCGAGCGAGAGAGAGAAGAGAGAGAGAGAGAGAGAGAGAGAGAGAGAGAGAGAGAGAGAGAGAGAGCGAGAGCGAGAGCGAGCGAGAGAGTCAAAGTCAAAAATACTTTAATCGTTAGGTCTTTGGCCCATAGCTACACAAAAAGTTCACAAAAAGTATTATATATTATATATATGAGCAAAAAACGACAAAAAGAATAAAGACACACCAATAACGTATTATATGTAAACACAACATAGATACAGACATTCATCATGCATGTATAAATTATTTTCGCAAGGCAAGAGCTTTGTGAATAAATAATGACGTCTTAATAATAATGTTAGGGTTTTTATTACATAAAATCAATGCGAGTTTGAAAGATGAAGGATGTTTATAATAGTTTGCTGGAATTAGAGAGAGAGAGAGAGAGAGAGAGAGAGAGAGAGAGAGAGAGAGTGTGTGTGTGTGTGTGTGTGTGTGTGTGTGCGTGTGCGTGTGTGTGTGCGTGCGTGCGTGCGTGCGCGTGCGCGCGCGTGTGTGTGTGTGTCTGTCTGTATCTGTGTTCATTAAATCAAAAGTCCAGGAAATTTAGCACCAAGATTTGACGTCTCGATGGGTATCACTATGCTCCCCAATCCCGATCCCATCTCAACTCAGATGGAAACCAAAAACAAGACAAGACAGGGCCTAGGGGCACTTTGACGCTATCACAAATCGAACTCGACAGCACCGGGTCCGTTGTTAGCAACTTCAAAGGTAAAGAGGAGAACTGGTTTCGCTGATTCCCGTCCACTTCGATTGTATCGCATAAAGCGTGGAATAGTGTAAATAATTTCTTGTTGTTTGTATGTTGTGTTTTTTCCCCCTTCTTTTTCCGTGTGACATAGGCAGGGTGACAATCCGATTCATTAAAAATGATTTGTTTGTTCGTTCGTTCATTTACTCCTCTCTTCCTCCATCACTCCCTCCACTGCTCGCTCTCTCTCTCTCTCTCTCTCTCTCTCTCTCTCTCTCTCTCTCTCTTCTCTCTCTCTCTCTCTCTCTCTCCTCTCTCTCTCTCTCCTCTCTCTCTCTCTCTCCCCCTCTCTAAACTGTGGTTATTGCATTGATAACTGGATCGATAGATCAGCGAGTCCTTATCGTTGCACATATTATTTGTATCCATTTAACATTTGATTTGACATATGTTGTTTTGTTTGTTACATTCTTATTGATTTATGGAAATGCTAATTTCTATTTCCAACTCCAACCACTCCTCATCATGTCTGTGGCCTAAGGCCAATGTGCATTAAAACAAGTTGTTCAATGTTCTCTCTCTCTCTCTCTCTCTCTCTCTCTCTCTCTCTCTCTCTCTCTCTCTCTCTCTCTCTCTCTCTCTCTCTCTCTCTTTTCATTTTGCAAATATTGTTACAGTCAGTGCTACGTTATATTTTGTTATCCTGTACCCCCTTCATGAGGGGCGAAGACCTTAATGATAAAGCAACTAACTCACTCACTCACTCATCTCTCTCTCTCTCTCTCTCTCTCTCTCTCTCTCTCTCTCTCTCTCTCTCTCTCCTCTCTCTCTCTCCTCTCCTCTCCTCCCTCCCTCCCTCCCTCCTCCCTTCCCTCCCTCCCTCCCTCCCTCCCTCCCTCCCTGTCCCTCCCTCACCCCCTCCCTCCCTCCCTCCCTCCCTCCACTCCCTCCCTCCCTGTGCTTTGTGTGTTTATGTGTACACACACACACAAAGAGGGGGAGACCAAAAAAAAGGACCAGTATGTCTTGGCTGCATCCACCTTGCCTTGAAGCAAATCCAAAAGAATCAAAAGGTTTTTTTAATGTATTTAAAAAAAATAGTTTTTGTTCAAAGTCAAACCTATTATAGTAAAGATCAGCATTACAAAGAGCGCACCCAAGGCTTTCGTCTGCGTTTTGTTACTCTTAATGCTACAAAGAGAGAGAATCTCTCACAACCTAAACGAGGGTATGCCCCCCCCCCCCCTCCCCCCTATCTCTCTCTGTGTGTCTGTCTGCCCCTCTCTCTCTCTCTCTCTCTCTCTCTCTGACTCCCTCTCTCTCTCAGTGTGTGTGTGTGTGTGTGTGTGTGTGTGTGTGTGTGTGTGTGTGTGTGTGTGTGTGTGTGTGTGTGTGTGTGTGTGTGTGTGTGTGTGTGTGTGTGTGCGCGCGCGTGTGTGTGCGCGTGTGTGTGTGCATGTGTCGTGCGCTCCCACTGATGAATTATTAACTCTTTCGGGCAAGTAACACACGAATGCAAGCGCAATCCTCAAACACGTTTATCAAAAGAAAATGTCACTTCTTTCTGGACGCCTGCCTCTCAATCGTACATCTTCAGGCGACAGTCTCCAAAGTCTACGGATTGCTGTATGAATTCTTAGATATCCTGGACCGCAAGAACAAAAAAGACAATTAATATTGTAACGCTTCACAGAAATGAAAAAGCAAATCATGTGCATGACTAGAAGGTTTGTGTGTGTGTGCGTGCGTGCTGTCACCAAAAAGCCTGATGTCACTGTCTGTGTGTGCATGCGCATAATATGTACACGTATGTTAATGTACGTACGTGCGTGCGTGCGTGTACGTGCCCGCAATCGTCTGCGCATAAGTTCCCTTTTTCTCTCTCTTTTTTGTTCCCTCACTCAATTATTGACTATCCAATCCCATTGTCCTCTGGCTCACACACGTATGTTTTGTCGGAGGCTTGGGTCAACACTAGTCAGCCCCTCACCAACTAGGGTCCTGTTTTATATTTTGAACACGGATCCCTTGCCTTTGATCCTTTCTCGCCCAATTTGTTCACCGGCATTCTGGCGGACCATCACTTCCAACTCTCTCTCTCTCTCCTCTTTACTTCCTCTGTTCCACTCCCCCAATAACCTTAACGTTGAGATAGCATGAGACTTAGCATCATCTAACTTAGAAGCTCTTCCAAAAGTCCTATTAAATCCTATAGGACATTGGAAGAGCTTCTAAGTTAGCATCATGCTAACAAGTAACATGAATACAGGCACTGGTTGTTTCTTCTTCTTTCTTTTTTTTGTGGATGTGTGGGTGGGGCAGTATGGTTACCACTCAATCTCTGCTGTTCTTCTCCTTCGATCGCTCAGACAGTTTCCTGTCAATTATAAGCGCAGATGCGTCATGCTGCTGTTATGCGCCTAACTAAGAAATAGTTAGGCCCAGCAAGTCCGACTTCGGCTGGAGGAAATGTTTTTTAAAAGTGTTTCATGAAAAAAGGCAGGAGAATGGACCGGTAAAGCAGAACGACAGTAGATGACAGTAAGCAAAGGGAAAAGGCAGAGTCAAAGAGAGTGACAGATTAGAGGACGTTACAAGCACAGAACTTCCAGAAGGTGGGGTAACTATTTATGAGTCTCGTCTGTGTCCATAATGGACTCCATGTCGTTAATATCTGGGGACCGATTTCACCCAAAATCGTTCGAACCAGATAATATAGGCAATTTCTGGATCAATGTATTCATTACTTCGGAGTAGAATGATGAGACTATCTGGGCACAGATGAAATCTTTGAAGTGTGCACTCTGGTGATTAAGGTGGGTGGGCTGCATCGCAATTTCATCATTATCTAGGCCATTTACATTATGCACTAACAGTTTCCGGGGGGGGGGAGAGAGAGAGAGAGAGAGAGAGAGAGAGAGAGAGAGAGAGAGAGAGAGAGAGAGAGAGAGAGAGAGAGAGAGAGAGAGAGAGAGAGAGAGAGAGAGAGACTGGACACTGGAAAAGTTTATTTGACAAGGAGAGAGAGAGACAGAAAACGAAAGAAAGAATGAATGAATGAATGAATGAATGAATGAATGAATGAATGAATGAATGAAGAATGAATGAATGAATGGGGGTGGTACATTAAGAATTACGTTGCTTTCAGTCCTCAAAAAAAAGAAAAACACAAAAACAATAGTTCCCCGAACCTTCGGCTAATGACAGCCAGAGAGACAGACTGCCAGCCAGAGAGACGGACAGATAAAGACAGCGACAGAGATGGGATAACAGACAGAAACAGATAGAGCGAGGAAAATAACTGTACACGTTTCACTGCTTTCGGCATTTTCAGCAGTCTGTGAAATTACCGCTGTTAGCAACAGTACTGTAAGTTGACGTCAAACTGTTATGGAAAATGGCACTGAACTCAACAACCCAACACAAAACACGCACACGCTCGCACTAATCATGTTCTTTTCCAAAACAATTTTTTTTTTAAAAGAAGATAATATTGACGATAAAACAACGCATGCATCCCCACCTATCTCTAAATCTTCCACCTACACCAAATCTGACCACGTACCCCCCCCCCCCCCCATCCCCCCCACACACACACACAGTGACACCACACCAAAAGAAACAAGAAATAAACCCGAGCAGGTTTGAAGTTCCCTCCTCTACATCACTTCCCTTTGACCGTTAATTCGACGGCAGACGGTGGCACATATGCACGCACAGACGGACAAAACAGCAACATAGCAGTTCCGCAGTTTCGCTCGGGAACTAACAAAACTGAAGAATGTCTCTCACAAAACCAAGACAGGCTGCGAGAGATTCGCCCATGCAGTTTATTTATTTAGATTAACTCTAACGCTCAAAGGCAACAAATCTTGAACTTTGTCATCGCCACTCTATCCTTGTTTATCAGCATTTGTAATTTTCTTATCCTATTTCTAAAGGCCTACTTTTAAAAAAACGAATCTGTATATCAAGACCACACATCCAAATCCAAGCCCACGTGTGAATTTGAAAGGGTGCACGCACGCGCTCTCAAAAGCACGCGTGCGCATCTCAAAACACGCGTGCGCACGCACGCACGCACACGCACACACACCATAATAAAAGATAAGAAAAAGCGAGCTAAGGCACCAGATCTGATTTTTAACCAAATATTGCAACTCAAAGTTTGGTTTGGTTCTGAACTTCAATACAACTAACCTTCCAGGCTATAATCGCATTATCGTCGTGTTCCATCGCGCTATCCTGATGCAGGTGTGCGGTGATTATAAACATGTTGACTTTGTGTAAGAAACAAACATATAGTTATCTTTAAAGGGAGGATGGCTCCAACCCACCTGCGTGCGCATCTCGACCCTTCCAACGGAAGTGTCGCCATCTTAGTCCTTATTTGTGTGTAAACAAAGTGAAAATGTTATCTAAACGTGTAAAGAAAACATCCAGATGTTATAAATACAGTTTAGATCAGTTTCGAATTGGAACAGCCAAATACGCAGCATCGATCTGGCATTTTTCAAACAAAGTTCTGACTAAGATGGCGGTCTCCCATAATATGGCGCTCTTGTCTGACGACACTCTGCTCTCTAGAGGGGGACTCTCACTTTCTTCTCTCTCTCTCTCTCTCTCTCTCTCTCTCTCTCTCTCTCTCTCTCTTTCTTTCTTTCTTTCTCCCTCTCTCTCTCTCTCTCTCTCTGTGTATCTTTCTCTTACTTCCTTTTCATTTTATATATATATGATTTCGTTTACTCTGATGCTTGGCGTCAGTGTGTATATCCGTAATTATTTGCTTGATTTTTTTTGTTTAGCTTAGTTATGTAACTATAATTATTATTCTTTCGTCTCAAGGACAGACAAGACTAGGCTTGGCCTAAAATCATCATGCTGAAAAATAAAGTTGACCAGGCTTGTCCCTTGTTCATTAGTATTATTCCCCTTTCTCCTCTCTCTTGACTTTTAAGCGTTTGGGGGGGGGGGGGGGGGGGGATTCTTTATCTTTGCTGTTGTGTGACCAAAGTTTTTTTTTTAAGATTATATTACTTTGATAGCGCATGTTGTTGCAATGTTTTTTGTTGTTTTTTCTGTTCATCATTTTCTTCAGTGACAGAGGGCAATAGTGTAAAAAAAGCTACCCAGCTTATCTGTTTTACTCTCAATAAAAACATTCGCATTCGTATGCTCGCGCGCTCGCTCTCGCTCTCTCTCTCTCTCGCGCAATTGCGCGTTTGTGTATGATTGTGGGAATGCGAGACACAGAGCGTGCATGCGCAGCAATGTTACTATCACGTAACGATAGACACAGACAGACAGACAGAAAAAGAATCCATCTGCTGAAAATTATGCTGACAGTTGTCTTGTTCATTATTATTCCACCTTACCAGGTTGACATTAAGCGTAGACTAACAAGAGTTTAAGATAAGAGATAATTGAAAGCGAGATCTGCGCGAGTGAAAGTCGAAGCCATTTGTGTGTGTGTGTTGTGTGTGTGTGTGTTGTGTGTGTGTGTGTGTGTGTTGTGTGTGTGTGTGTGTGTGTGTGTGTAGTTGAGAGAGAGAAGAGAGAGAGAGGGGGGCGGAGGGGAGAGAGTAGGAGAGAGAGAGAGGGGAGAGAGAGAGAGAGAGAGAGAGAGAGAGAGAGAGGAGAGAGAGAGAGAGAGAGAGAGAGAGAGAGAGAGAGAGAGAGAGAGAGAGAGAGAGAGAGAGCGCGTCAAAACAAGCAAAACTCAAAACCAACCAAAACACAAATTGAAAACAAACATGACATTTACTCTCTCTCACACGCACACGTGCCAATCAATCAAACTTATTTTCCCTTTCGCGCGCGCGCGCGCGCATACACGCACACACACATACTGGCGCGCTTGCGCCCGTGCACACACACACACACACTGGCGCTCGCGCACGCTCACACACACTCACACACACAAACACAAGCAAACAACACACACACACACACACACACACACACACACACACACACACACAGACAGACTGACCTCCAGCGCGTGCTCCTCCTGTTTTTCACGGTCAAGGACGCGTTTGGTTGTGGAGATGACTCCTGAAACAACACAAAGAAGGACATGTGAGCAAACA
>CM065691.1:15920552-15925552 GCA_017654935.2 Phymorhynchus buccinoides
CAAAATGTCCGCCAAGGTGAACGTTGGTCCCAAGCTGTGAAAATATCTTTAATGCTGACATTTTCTACCTATAAACTTATATGCTTATACTCAAACCAAGACATTCAAACAAGAGTATCAGACGTCGATAAATTGTTCTTTTAGACTTTGTCCGCTCAAAAACAAAAAGTCACAAATGGCTCAAGGAATTTCAGTTTGGCAGAAGAACGTTACAAGAAAGTGACCGTTACAGTTGTCAAATGACCATTGTGACTGTTAAAACCGTAGCCAGTGTAAATACACTTGTCGGAAGATTAATGATCTCTGGATAAATGCTGATGAGATGAAAAAAGATACTGAACTTTTCATCGGGAAGCCTGGATAAAATCTAATATGAACAGCTGGGTATGCAGAAGCGTTATAACCGTTATTTGCCCCACTAGCTTACTGAAGATCAGAAAAGGGGTAGGTTTGAATGGTGCATCCAAATCATACAACAAATCAGATTGCGATAAGTTAGCCAGCAGTATAATTTTTCATTATACTGACAGATAGTTGCATCATCTGTAACAGATACAGATGATGCAACTATCTGTCAGTATAATGAAAAATTTAAAAAGCAATAATAATGTATCCGTTTGCATGTTCTAGGTAAGACTCTATCAGTAAAATATAACAGAAAACAGAATAGTAGCAACATTATCAAACACAAATTTGTCTGAAAAGCTGGCTATGGCTTCAGTTCATCTCCTAGAGAGAAGAGCCCTCACAGTAGATTGAAACATAAATATCTATTTAACCAAAGGTACTTTGAGATTGGCGTCCAAGCACTGGTACCAGGTCTCCCCATACTTTAGTGTGACATCGCTATTGACCACACTGCTGCAGCTACTTCGGACATTATGCAAGAAAACGACTTTTGCAGAGGTTAGCCGGTCTCCCGACAATTTAATTCTGTACTTAGTCCCTTGTTATTTTTTCCTACTATCATAATTATGTGAAGTACTGGTGAAGGGGCAAGCAATTCATAGAAAGTTGAAGATGCCTGAGCGTTCGTCGATGGCACTATTTTTTTTACAAACGTCAGTTGAGCTGGTCTGGTGCCATAACCGTTTGGTTTGAAAGAACATCCACGTGCACGTACGTTTTCTAGTGAGGGACTCTTCTAAAAGTTTGACAAGCCAGGAGGAGGATGCAGTTGCACACTGCCAGTTCTCCACGTTGCAAAATATATGGAGTGCCCCTCGCATGTGCTCGCGCGCGTGAGTGCGTGCGTGTGCACACGTGTGTGCTTCAAGTATATTTACGTGCAAATATGAGTATAAATAAAAGCACGCAGTAAATGTTTCTTCCAAAAAATATGTTTCTCTCTATTCTCTCTCTCTCTCTCTCTCTCTCTCTCTCTCTCTCCTCATCTCTCTCTCTCTCTCTCCTCTCTCTCTCTCTCTCTCTCTCTCTCTCTCTCTCTCTCTCTCTTCTCTCTCTCTCTCTCCTCAAAATAAAATGCAAATGTTTGGTTTGGTTCTCTCTCTCTCTCTCTCTCTCTCTCTCTGTCTCTCTCTCTCTCTTCTCTTTGCTTGTATGATGTTATTGTTATGTGAGTGCTGTTTCTGTTTGGGGGGTTTAAGGGGATGGGGGGGGGGGGGGCAGGAGTCAGTGGGATGATGAAGGATAAAGACGATTTGGGAAGAGGGGCGGAGTAACGTCATCAGGCCATTAAGTCATTAGTTTCCACCGCTCCGCCCGACACAGCGGAGTCTGACCAGGACATCGGTTCTCAATCACCAAAAAAAGCTTAAATCTTTGCAATCACACAGCGCAGGGCAAACAAACACAACAGGGGATAACTATCGGGAGAAAGGACCTGGTCTGATTGCTCTCCTCCATCGTCATCTTCCCCCCCCCCCCCCCCATCTCTCCCTCTCTCTCTCTCTCTCTCTCTCTCTCTCTCTCTCTCTCTCTCTCTCTGTGTGTGTGTGTGTGTGTGTGTGTGTGTGTGTGTGTGTGTGTGTGTGTGTGTGTGTGTGTGTGTGTGTGTGTGCGTGTGTGCGTGTGTGTGTGTGTGTGCGCGTGCGTGTGTGCGCGTGCGCGCGTGTGTGGTGCGTGTGCGCGTGTACGTGTGTGTGTGTGTACGGGGTTAAGTGGCGATGTATCCCCGTGTCTATAATTACGTCCCCGTCTCTAGAACAATAACAAGAACAAGAGTTTATTACTGGCTAGCCAGACTCCGTCTGACCGGTATTGGTTTGGGTCTGTCTGTCTGCTTGTTTGTCTGTCCGTTCTATACAAAAACTACTGGACGGATCTAACCCATACTTGCTAGGATGATGGAGTATGCGATGTTTGAGCGCGGGTTCGAATATGAAGTTAGTCGGCCTTGTCATATTTGTGTTCTAAGCAATTGTGTGTTTAATAGAAACCAAAGAGAGGACAGCTAGGCCACGCCGCTCATTCCGAGTCCCAACACGGAGCCACACCCCGGCTTGTTCAGGTCGCAGAATCCCGAGACCAGCAGTCCAAGGGGAGCGAATCTATGTTAGGCCGTCATGAGGCAACCAACCGAGGAGACACTGCACTGCTGCTGAGTCACCTCGGTGAAGTTCAGTGGAGCCTGTACGCAGGACACCACCTACTAAACCCCCTACTGACGACAATAGCCCTTTAGTGTCCCGCTGTCTCGCTGAGGATACATTGGTGACGTGACGTTTCTGTTTGTCTCTTAAATAAGTACGAGTTGTACGTTGTTTTAATTCATGGTGGTTCACTGTTCACTGGTCTCCTTGACCGGTGTGATGTTCTCGGTTTGACTTTGTTCTCAATCTACGTGCGCATGCGCGAAACTGATCATGACGTACCATCACATTCTATCTTTTGTGTATACAACATTAAACAGACCCTAAACCTATCCCCAACCCTATCCCAAACCCTATTCCTAACCTTAACCTGAAACCGTCAAATACACAAAAAATAAAGTTGATGGTACGTTATGAGATTACTGTCTCAATTTCGCGCATGCGCACGTGAATTGAGAACAGGGCAATCCGAGAACACTACACCGGGAACGGTCGCGGGCGCGCTGCGCTGACGAGAACACCAACTTCCACCATCCATGCAAATCATGTGCCAGTGCCTGGGTGTCTGCAAAGGTCTTCTGGGTCCATTCAGTGATGTTGTCGGTCCATTTCTTCTTCTGTCTGTCTCTTCTTCTTCTGCTTCCCTGGACTGTTCCCTGCATTATGGTCTTTGAAAGGCCGTCGGTTCTTGTGACATGGCCGTACCACTTCAGTGTCCTCTTCTTGATGGTACCGAGGAGGTCTTCATTGTGGCCTGTGGCTTGTTTGATGGTCCTGAGTACGTCTTCGGTAGTGATGTAGTCCAGATACGAGATGCCTAAGAGTTCTCTGTAGCATCTCATTTCCACTGCTTGGATCCTTCTCTGTGGTGGATCATTCATTCATCTTGAAAGCTACTGTTAATTAAGCAATGCTTCTTCTCTTCTTCGTAACTAGTTCTTTTCACATCTTGGTCTCTTCGCTTTCAATGTGACAAGTTTACACCAGCTTCACACAGTCTGACTTTACCCCGACCTTCTATGCGTCCCACCACACTGACACAATACCCCCCCCTCCCCTCTCTCTCTCTCTCCTCTCTCTCTCTCTCTCTCTCTCTCTCTCCTCTCTCTCTCTCTCTCTCTCCCCTCCCTCTGTCTTCCCCCGGCTCCCACCTAATTTTAACCCATATCTGAACCTTTGCCATTTTGTAACCACAACCGAAGATATGATAAATGTCAAATACGTCAAGAAAACAGAGAGAGGGGGTGGGGGGGGGGGGGAGAGAGAGAGAGAGAGAGAGAGAGAGAGAGAGAGAGAGAGAGAGAGAGAGAGAGAGAGAGAGAGAGAGAGAGAAAGAGAGAGAAGGAGAGAGAGAGGGGAGAGAGAGAGAGGAGGGGGGGGGAGGGAGAGAGAGAGAGAGAGGAGAGGGGAGAGAGAGAGAAGGGAGGGGGGGAGGGGAGAGAGAGGAAGGAGAGGGAGAGAGGGAGAGAGAGAGAGAGGAGAGAGAGGGGAGAGAAGGAGGGAGGGAGAGAGAGAGAGAGAGAGGGGAGAGAGAGAGAAGGGGAAGGGAGGGAGGGAGGGAGATTTACACAACACAAACCCAGACAGCCATAAAGATTGCACAAGTAAAACACATAAACTTGTTAGAGGTTGGCGTTGCCGGTGACTGACAGATCGGGGGAAAGATGGAAGAGGAAAGGGATTCAGATTATGCTTCAAGATAATCAATATCAATCTATCCCTTTTTCAACCACCCCCTTTTTTATGTTCGCTAGTCTCTTTCTTCTTCTTTTCCCCCTTTTTTGTTGTTGAGGGAACGACGTCACTTGGTGGGGGGTTTGTTTGTTTGTTTGTTTGTTTGTTTGTTTGTTTTACAATCACACGAATGTAGGGTAAAGGTATAAAAACATAGCGCAAACCTGCACATACAGGCGCACGAACGAGATGCATGTCATCATTCAAATAAAGCCAACCAAGCGCGCTCACACACGCCTTCACACGCGCGCGCATGCACACCCACACATATATTACACACATGCGTTAACATATACATTTACACGTGTACACGCACGTACACGCAGGCGCACACACACAAACACACACAAGCGCTACACGCACATACGCACGCACGCACACGCACACACACACTAATCACGATTTGATAGACATCAGGGCCTGCCACACGTCCACTAAAATCGCACGATTATACGATACGATACGATTCGATCACGTGGTCTCGATGCGCCAATCGCATTTGTTCTTGGAGATCACGTGGTCGAATCGTATAGTACAGTCGTGCGGCTTAAGTGGACGTGTGGCTGGCCCCCTTAAGTCCCATAAGAACAAAAGGTCGCATACAACAATCGGTTGAGAATAATCGATGGTATGTATTTCTCAAACAATAGGAATTGTTCAGAAATAATTAAAGGGGAGTAATTTCACGGTGTGTGGGAGTGATCTTGCCTAATT
>CM065691.1:15928052-15930552 GCA_017654935.2 Phymorhynchus buccinoides
ACTTATTAGGTTAGATTAGGTTAGGTACATTATAGTCACAGAGGCGTCTCTGTGAAATTCGGGTTGCTCCCACATGGAGAGCGTCGCAGCCAGAGGCGCGCCACCCAATGTTTTGTTGCTTTTTGTTTTTGTTTTTGCATGCGAATTTTGTGTGACTGATGAGGAAGGAAGGGAGGGGGGTAAATGTTGACCAAATAACAACTTTTTCGTTGCCACTGGGTTTAACGTGTGCTAAGTGCACGAGCACACGAGACCCCAGTTTATTGTCACATCCGAAAGACTCCACGTTCAGACTAGACCGCAAGGCCTAGTGCAAAGTGAGAGGAAAAATCCCCTGTACCCAGGTTCGACTCGGGTTTACTTGACACGAAGCGAACGCACTACCACTGTGCCACTGTACACTACAATAAGAGTATGGCCAACAGCAAAAATGCAGAGCCAACGCCTCCCAGCCTGACTCAATTTCAAACCTTCCCTGCCCCCCACTACACTGCAACAGGCAGTCCAGAGCGAGGATCGGCCTCAACATCCACGTGATGGGAAAAGTCGAGGACGTCATCGCGCAGCGACAGTCTTCTTCTTCTTCGCTGTGCGTGGCCACATTCAATTCTTTGATTATTTTGAACATCATCATGGCCGCCCAAAGACAGAGCACTCTCCCGGGTCGAGAGGACGTAAAGCTCTAAATTTCGTTCGTTCATAGCACTCTCCCGTCCAATATCAGAAAGCTTCGCTTCGACAGTCTTTGCCAACACATGGGTGCAACTACACAAAATGAAAAAAAACCCTGAAAGTCCGGGGTCCAGGGGTAATGTCCTCCAGCAGCTGAAGCAAAAGTTGGTTTATAAAGGTATTTTAGTTTGCTTTTTCCACAATTTATACAAATGCTTATTTTACAGTGTTTGAAAAACACAGAAGACACACAAAGATCTTGTTTGACAAGTTAAAAAAATAAAAAGGAACTTCCTTTTCTGGTAAAATTCAAAAACAGGAAATTGGTGTATACCAGGCAAAGTTGCACCCATGCTTATATCACTTTCCTTTGACAAATGCGAAGTAAATTCTATCTTTTACCGCACGCAGGGGGAGCGAGTGAGCGTGAGACAGAGAGTGAGTTTTCTGTTGCTTGGAAACGGCCTCTAGACAAAACGCCATCTGGTGTCAATGGTTAAGGACGAAAACTACACCTAAACAGCCCACTGAGTGTGCAAGTCTAGCTGTGGATGGAGACGCAAGCACAAGGAAGAAGTGGTTGCATCATCCACACACACACAAATTGTTATACAAGTTTTCATCAATATACATAGAGAGGCGCTGTGGCGTAGTTGGTTAGAGTCACCACACGTAAACCAATGAGTATGCGAGTGCGCTGGTTCGAACCTAGCTCTAGTCGTGGTGTTGTGTATCAGTGTGTGCACAAGTTCTTGCGCACACGTTAAATCCCATTCCACTATTCGGTAGGAGTAGGCTGTGGTGTGCCGGTGGAATGGATGACACAAACTCACGAAGCATGCATCCTGTGCGCCAATAGCAGTCTAAACGAAGACTGTGGGTGCGGCGCAGGATAAACATCCCCAATAGGAAGAAGAAGACAGATGATGTGCAGCGCGTCGGCATTTTGCCTCGCAAAGCGTGCCTTCACCAAAGAGTGTAAATGGGTTTCTTCCAACACACCACATTCTTGCCTTACAAGCGGCAAGCGTAATCAACTAAACGCTTCCCTAACCGTGCTATCGGGAATTCTATCTTTCTGGATCACGCAAAACACATCTGCGGTGCTATCCCTCGAGAACGTGGGTTGCCACAGGAGATACAATGATGATGATGAAATAAAAACGCTGTGGTTGTCTTGGTTACCAGACCTTTTGTGTTCCTACCTGTGTGCCCCAACACCACCTACCTACCTATCCACCCAAGCCTTTGTCTTTCCCATCAGTGTGTGCAAGTATATTGTGATGTACAAGCTTGGTCGTTTAGATTATTAGCGAGGTTTACTTAGTGGATCTGGGACGAAAGCAGTGGCCGTGTTAAGTCGCTCTGTCTGTCTGTCTGTCTCTCAGAGAGAGAGAGAGAGAGAGAGAGAGAGAGAGAGAGAGAGAGAGAGAGAGAGAGAGAGAGAGAGAGAGAGAGAGAGAGAGAGAGAGAGAGAGAGAGAGAGACTCGAATGTTTATTGAGGATAACTAAATAAGCACAAAATATGGCTTTTTTTCATCAGGTCCTCGTACAAAGCAAGCAAGCAAACATAAATTAAACGATAAACAACCACACAAATAAACTACAATCAAAACAGACAAAAGAAATCAGAAACATGCAAGAAAGAAAAAAAATGAAAAAAAAAAAAAAAAAAAAAAAAAAAAAAATATATATATATAAGCTATCCACAAAAAGTTAAGGATCACTTGCAAACTAATTCATAACTTTCCAAATAAGAAAGCCAATGCGTTGAATTTTGGCCAACATTTAATTCAATGCTTTAGTGATAACGATACACAATTGCCT
>CM065691.1:15935552-15950552 GCA_017654935.2 Phymorhynchus buccinoides
GGTGTACATCTCGTGTCTCCTGTTATCTTGCTTTGTCCCACCATTGCTCAATGACTCAAGCCGCTATGTGGGGCGTCTTACCCCCCACATGCAGTCTTCTTTCTTAATGCTCGGTGTACATCTCGTGTCTCCTGTTATCTTGCTTTGTCCCACCATTGCTCAATGACTCAAGCCGCTATGTGGGGCGTCTTACCCCCCACATGCAGTCTTCTTTCTTAATGCTCGGTGTACATCTCGTGTCTCCTGTTATCTTGCTTTGTCCCACCATTGCTCAATGACTCAAGCCGCTATGTGGGGCGTCTTACCCCCCACATGCAGTCTTCTTTCTTAATGCTCGGTGTACATCTCGTGTCTCCTGTTATCTTGCTTTGTCCCACCATTGCTCAATGACTCAAGCCGCTATGTGGGGCGTCTTACCCCCCACATGCAGTCTTCTTTCTTAATGCTCGGTGTACATCTCGTGTCTCCTGTTATCTTGCTTTGTCCCACCATTGCTCAATGACTCAAGCCGCTATGTGGGGCGTCTTACCCCCCACATGCAGTCTTCTTTCTTAATGCTCGGTGTACATCTCGTGTCCTGGCCAAAACAAAGCATCTGTTAGTGTTTTGTTTCATTCTGTGTTTTTCTCGTACCTGCTGCCATGTCATTCACACCGACTGGCGTGCATTGTGTACGAATTTGGTCTGAAAGTCGCCCAATTTTTTGAAGTCTTGGGGAAGGGAGACCAAAAGAAGCAGACCTGCTTGTGTGCATAACCTGTCAGCGAGTCAAAAGCAACAAGGCGTGTGCTACCTGTCAGACGATTGTCAAACATGCTGGGTCCTCGGTAGAACACAAATGGACAGCGAGCATTACAAGGGCCCCCGCAACCCTACCGAAAGGCAAGATTAGAAGAGCTATAAACTGTCGTCTCCTATTACAGAGGACGTTAGAGTGATACCGAGAGTAGCGGAGGTGATAAAAAGAATGCTGAGTGACTGTGGACAGAGATAGATGATTAGAAGTGCAACAATACTGGAGAGAATAGAGAACAGATGAAAGCATGGCGATACAGTGTGTGCAAACATACTCTGACACGTACGCGCACACACGCGCACGCGCACACGCACACGCACACGCACACGCACACGCACACACACACACACACACACAAGCATGTTTTTGCTTATACAATGTTCCCATCTGGAAATAAAATTTTGACTTGACTTGACACATACATACACACAAATACTTACACGCACGCAGACACACTAATTTCAACAGCGACATAATCTGCTACTGAAATGCATTATGCATGCCCCCATCACACGCACGCAGACACACAGACACACTAATTTCAACAGCGACTTAATCTGCTACTGAAATGCATTATTCATGCCCCCATCCCTCCCCCCATCTCTCAATCGTCGTCAGCCTCGTCTGGCATTAGTAGAAAACAGCAGGCACTCCGCTCTTCCATTAGACTAAACCCCAGTCTACACCTGTCCATCCATCTCGATCTATTATCCGTCTAGCGTCTGGAACCACCGTCCATTCCGCCCCTAATACACCAACCCCCTTTTCTGTCCCGACATTACCATCACTGTAGCTATAATTTAAAACAAAAGTATTGTAATTAACCTGTAGGCTTGCTCGTAGCTACACACACAACAGAAAAGAAAACTGGTATGCTAGCATCTATCACTTTATAAATAGGCCTAGCGATCAATGAGGACGTAAAACTTTCTACTACCTACCTACCTAATCAAGTTCGCAGTCAAGCGCTTTGTAACACTAGGCGTTCAAGACTGCACTTGGTCATCTCCAAACACGGAACACTCCATTTTGTTTAGTAAAGTTTTTTTGTATTTTTTTGTATTTGACGGTTTAAGGTTTTGGTTAGGATTAGAGGTAGGGTTAGGGTTAGGGCTAGAGTCAGTTTAATATCAGATTGAATGGTTAAAAGATACACATTCTAAAGTTTCGCTGAAAACCGACATTGTCACGCGAATGGCGTCACTTTCCATAATTATCTGGAGATGACCAAGTGCAGCATTGAACGTCTTGTCTTTGTAACACTGCACTCTAAATTTTAATTTAAGACTACGTTGCAAAGCGCTTGACTACGAAGAAACGATTTTCGTGCAGCATGCATGTACGCGCATATTTATAAATGCGCACTAGGCTTTGCCTTTTTGTGCATGCATGCGCGTTCGTGTGCGTGTACACATCCCTCCCTAATAGCTACAGCTATTGCCTTGTTGACTGATGATGTTAATCTCCACCTCTGACCAGGGGTCACAGCTGCAGTTGCCAATGACGCGCTAATGACCACTCACGGTGGTCACTGATGGAACACAAGGTGCTATGGAGAAAACGGTTCGTCAGTCCGCAACTCTTCTTCTTTACTTCTTCCCTTCAATGAATCTGATGACCACGCGTTCAACTCTGGCCTGACAATTTACATAATGGTGTTAATGCTCCCTGATGCAGGCCTGGGTCCAGTTTCTATAGATAACGGTCGCCGCGCGAATAACGCTTACGCCAAACGGGGCCTAAGAAACACTTTAGAAAACGTTTGCGGAAGAATATTACAAGCTCTTGTCTGATTGGTCAATCTTTTTTAATATATTTTTAACAAACTTTAATGGACCAATCAACAACAAGAAACGTATTCACCCCCTACTAGTTCCGGATAGTTCGCCACTTGCTCGGTGTTTGGCAAGAACAAAACGCCACGCGAACTATCGGCAAACGAAGGGGCTTCTTAGACCGTTTTTGCTGATTTGCGCTCACGCTACGCAACGTTAGCCCTTGTGAAACTGACCCCTGTTTACCCTCTACAGAAGTCTTGAGTAGTCTGCACAGCTAAAATGAGTAGTTTCGGTGTGAAATGTGTAGTCCTACTCGTTTGTTCCCTGAAAATGGGTAGCAATCAATAATTAAAGAGAAATACTATCAATTTTGAAGAGTAGTAGAGGTCCAAACTGAGTAGAAAAGTACTCGAAAAGAGTAGAGCAAACAGGTCTGCTAGTGATACACAGAACTTCACACGTGTACCCTGATCGTTCCTCCTACCCACCAACTTATCCATTCCCACTGCCTTGTGTCAGTTAAGAGGAGAAAGAAGAAAACTGACAAACTGACCAAAACATGCCTCTTCTAAGAAAAGAAAAAAAACCAACAAACACAAACAATTGAACAAGGCAGCACTCAAAAAACAAAACAAACACGTAATATTTTTGTTACCCAAACTCTTACATTTCCCCTTCTTTCACCCACACTTCTTCCCTGCCACCAACAAGTCATAAATCAGCCGATTAATTATTAAAACCTTGGTACCACAGGGGCAGACTTTTGACGCCTTAATTCCTAATGCCGACAGGTAAAGCTGATTAACGAGGCAATGGCCTTTTACGGCGATTAGTTCTGGCGATAAAACGCCCGGCCCTTCATAGTGATGAGTGCGTATTAGACATTCAAAACGGGGATTAGTCTGTAAATTAGGCAAAGCAGCCAATCGTTTGGGGAGTTTAGTCTAATTTACATACTACTACCAGTGTTGACTGTCCAAGACGCACTCGTGATTACACGTCCAGGTGAAAAGCCAGAAAGTACGATCACAGAAGACAGAAATAAGGCTGACAGCACGTTCTGGTCCTGTAGCCATGAGTACGAATTAGACAGTCAACAAGGGGAATAGTATGTCAATTAGACTAAGCGATTGGCTGTTTAGCTTACTTTACAAACTAATCCCCGTTTTGAATGTCTAACACGCTCTCATGACTACAGAACCCGGCTTTCACTCGAAAACAAATCATCCAGTGTGACGATTACAGAGCAATTAGCTGGCATTAGTTTGCTGTAGCATACAGCGTGTTATATCATCGTTAATCAGCACTACCATGCTGCAACCGCAGAAGTCAATACACTACTGTGTTCATCGTTATAATCGGTATAATGTAATCTGATAATTGATATCAGCACTGGGCAATTATCATGGGGAAAGAGGAGAGAGAGAGAGAGAGAGAGAGAGAGAGAGAGAGAGAGAGAGAGAGAGAGAGAGAGGGGGGGGGGAGAGACATCTGAAATGATTTAATTTGATAAGCCACATGCCTAAGTAAATGGAGTTCACATACGGAGAGAGAGAGAGAGAGAGAGAGAGAGAGAGAGAGAGAGAGAGAGAGAGAGAGAGAGAGAGAGAGAGAGAGAGAGAGAGAGAGAGAGAGAGAGAGAGAGAGAGAGAGAGAGAGACAGACAGACAGACAGACAGACAGACAGACAAAGACGGAGACAGACAGATAAATTAAAGAACACATATCGGAAACGCACGTTTTGCAAAAAAAGTTTCTCGCTTCGTTAGTTGATCAGAAAACTTCATTGAATCAGCAAAAGGTAATGCGGTCCCTGTATCAATCACTCTTATCTAGCCACTACGGGTTTTCCATTGGCAATCTCCGCTATCATTGCTTTGAAGACGGCGGCTGTTTATCACACGGGTCTGAGCGATCCCTCAACGAGACTAAAGGGGCCGATACTACACTAGTCTAAGTGCGATTCGATCCCAATGCGATGCGATTTGACATTTGTGAGACATAATACTCGTGAAATTCTACTGTCTAAATAAATCTGATGAAATCCTACTAGTTATGTTCACTATATTTTGTAGTCCCCCTGTACACGACTTTGATAAAATATCTGTATTTTTGTATCATACATTTCCCCTGTGGGGATACCGGGGATCATTTGCACAAATAGTTCCCCCACCTTCTGGAATTCTGCGCTAGTAACTTCCTCTAATTCTATCTCTCTTTGACTCTGCCTTTTCCCTTTGCTTACTGTCATCTGCTATCTTTCTGGTCCATTCTCCTGCCTTTTTTTCTATACATTCTTAAAACTAATTCTTACAAAGATTTCTTCAGCCAAAGTCGGACATGCTGGGCCTAACTATTTCTTAGTAAGGCGCGTAACGGCAGCATGACGCATCTACGCTCATGTGACAGGAAACTGTCTGAGCGAACGAAGAAGAAGAAGAAGAAGAAGAAGAAGAAGAAGAAGAAGAAGAAGAAGAAGAAGAAGAAGAAGAGGAAGAAGAAGAAGAAGTATCATACATTTTATTTGATTCGTGTACTGGGGTCCACGTGAGTATATTGAGTGAAAACAGCAGATTTATTTTCGGACGGAAGTATTTCACGTGAATCATGACTCACAGGCATCGTGACAATCGCATCGCATTGAGATCGAATCGTATGTAATGTGGCTGGCCCTTTAGACGATAGTCCGTATCGGGTTAACAAACTTTCATTGGCGTTATCACACTGGAATGTCACCACCCGCGTTGTTTCCACTCTCGTTGTCATTTTTCTTCCCTTAGATTAGCAGACAGTAGCATTACGATGGCTTAGAGTCAAAACGGACTATCTTTAGATAGTCCATTGACCTCTTATTGATGTTAATGAGCAAAACTAAGAACTTGTATTAAAAAAGACTGCACATATGTTGTTGTTGTTGTTGTTGTTGTTCCCTGGCTTAACGACTCCAGGGATCATCCCAACAGCCAGAGCACTTGAACAATTCAGTATAAATGCACCAGCTAGGGATGAGAACATTACGTGTGTGACCGTTTTTGATTACTCCGCCATGTGGGCAGCCACACTCCGTCTTCGGGGGATTTTAGACTGATGATGTTATGCTGGGAGCTTGTCATGGCTTAAGACAATCCCCGCACAACCATTCAGAGCATAACAACATTTTGATGTAGCCTTGGCGTTCTAGCTTATGTCAACTGGTCTGATACAGCCTCATGCCAAGGCAAGCACATAATATAAAATGGGGATTAGGCTTTTTATATTCCGGCAGTCTTTTTTGTTAAAATACAAATTAGTTTTCGCAATAATTTCAATAATACGTCAATGGACTATCTAAAGATAGTCTGTTTTGACTCCAAGCCATCGAATTTATTTAGTCTGCTCATGCTGCAGTTCGTTTTGTCCCAATCCTTTCTCTGTTTTTGTCTGTCTGTTTGTCTATCTGTGTTTATCTGTGTGTCTGTCTGTGTCTCCCTCTGCCTCTGTGTTGTATTTCTGCTCTCGTCTGTGTTTCTCTTTTCATAAAAACACAGAGAGAGAGAGAGAGAGAGAGAGAGAGAGAGAGAGAGAGAGAGAGAGAGAGAGAGAGAGAGAGGAGAGCGGAGAGAGAGAGAGAGAGAGAGAGAAGAGAGACAAAAAAAGAGAGACAGAGACAGGTGGAGGCAGGGGGGGGGGGGTGAAAACAGAGACAAGCATTCAAATCTCTCTCTCTCTCTCTCTCTCTGTCTGTCTCTATGTGTCTCTCTGTCTGTCTGTCTCTCTCTCTGTCTCTCTCTCTCTCTCTCTCTCTCTCTCTCTCTCTCTCTCTCTCTCTCCCTCCCTCCCTCTCTCCCTCTCTCCCTCCCTCCCTCCCTCCCTCCCTCCCTCCCTCCCTCCTCCCTCCCTCCCTCTCTCCCTCTCTCCCTCTCTCTCTCTCTCTCTCTCTCTCTCTCTCTCTCTCTCTCTCTCTGTTTTAACGCAATGCAAAACCATTTAAAGTATGATAAGCCTACATACCTTTCTAATATGGGACAAAAAACACAATCTTAGTACATTTGGGGTTGTGACATCCTGACAATGTAGTTCGCGGGGAAAGCTTGAACCACACTCTCTGCCTGTACTCCATGAAAATACATGAGAAGATAAGTGTCCTGGGACATGATGTGAAAGCGTTTCACTCTCCTACCTGATAAATCAGAGAGAGAGAGAGAGAGAGAGAGAGAGAGAGAGAGAGAGAGAGAGAGAGAGAGAGAGAGAGAGAGAGAGAGAGAGAGAGAGAGAAAGGGGGGGGAGAGAGAGAGAGAGAGGGGGGGAGAGAGAGAGAGAGAGAGAGAGAGAGAGAGAGAAAGAGAGAGAGAGAGAGAGAAAGAGAGAGAGAGAGTTTAATGGCATGCCACACGTCCACTAATATCGCACGATTGTATTAAACGATTCGATTACCTGGTCTCGAAGAGCGAATCGACGAAGAAAAGAAGCCTAGGATTATTATATAAAGCACAAAACTGAAAAAGACTTTGAGATCGAGAGTCGTAAACATGAGGGTGCCGGGAGACAACACGGGAGGGGGTTGAGTGAGGTGAGAGGAAATACGTGCGCACGTTTTCACTTTTTGGTTAATTGACCAGAAGATGAAAGAAAGAGACTCGAAATATCCGCAGAAACAAGATAGTGGACAATGAACAGGTAATGGAGGTGGGGAAGGGGAGGGTGAATGCAATTGACATAAGTCATAAATGTCTTTATTGTCCGTTGGCATTGTACAACGCACATGGAAACTTGTCTTCCACCACGTAAAATATCATGAGATATATCGGAGAAAAAAAAATTAAATAAAAATATGAAACATACATTTTAAGCAACCCTCACACCACACCCAATCATTCATCCGCTCTCCGCTATCTTGCCCACTCATCATGCAACCCATCACCACTTCCGCATTTTTCCTTTTCTCTCCCCCCCCCCCCCCCCTTTAAAAAACCAAACAAATGGCCACATCAAAGACAACTACTGAATCAAATATAACCAAGAGACGGAGGAGGAAAGCGTCAAGATATCAACTGACGGGAAAAGATCAAACAGCAAAGAACAAGCTGCTTGCTTCGTGCGCTTTTGAACAGAAAGGAAACAATAAAATCTGAAACAAACACACACACAAATTGAAAGAGCATTAACACACTTCCAAAAACAAAACGAAAAATCATCAGCAAAACACAAACAGAAGCCAAACAAGCGAAAAGGAAAAACAATGAAGATAGAAAGCATTCACAGCTAAGATAAGTTTTATTTCCAAACAAAACAAGACGGAGAGACATAAAAACGTACTCCCTGTAGAAAGGTTGGCTCCCTTTTTTAACTTCCATTTTCCTCCCTCAAAAACAAATTTATCTTCTTTAAAAACACCTTCTGCCCCCAAAAGGAGAACACGCTTAAAAACCCTTTCATCGCAACTGTCGCCTCTTGGCACCACAATGATTTAACACCCACGTCACTAAAAGGCATCAAATGAGGGTCTGGTATCCAGTGACAATATCTTCTTAATTTATGCATCCCCAATATTGCAGACATAATCTTTTCTCTACCCAGGTCAGTTTAATGGAAAGTTTCAGCTGATGAATGGCTGGCGTTGAAAGGGTTTAAGTCCCATTAATGCCAGTCCTAACCAACATGAAAAAACCCACCCTACACCAAAGCCACCGATCACGTGGTTAAGGTTTGTAACGGTGATTGCGACAAGACGCGTGTCGTCCGTTTCGCCTACGCGCTTTTGGCCCACTCTTTGATCAAAAGATAATGCCGCCGCATGTGCATATTTGTTATTATTATTATATGGGTCAGTACAGATGCTTCGCCAACTACGCAACACCCTTAAGCATTAGTCAAATAAACTGTATATTGTATGTTTTGCTTGTTTGTTGTTTCGATTTGCTAAATGACCTGTCAACCTTCATCCAATCGTTCATTCTCTCTCTGTATCTCTCTCTCTAACACACAGACACACGCACGCACGCACGCACGCACGCACGCATACACACACACACACGCAATCACACACACACACACACACACACACACGGACAAGCAAATGCACAACCCCTCATTTCAGTTCATCAATGTACCCGTACACAGTTCTTATAGAACTGAGGGTACAACAAGAAGAAAAAGGTTCATTTTCCCGAAGGAAGGAAGCGAGTAGAGAAGGGCCGAGAGCTCCCTTCAAAAAGCCCTTAATGGCCTCCTTGGGGGGGGACCCACCAGTGCACTGATTTGAGAGAAAAGTGGGGGCAGAAAGCAGTAATGATAAGTGTCCCTGTGCGACCAATACTTTGGAAGAAAAGAGAAAGAAAACGGAAAAAAGGAAATACGGATGAGGAACGCTTCTAACACACTATGCCACCACGTAAGCACGCACAAGCAGACGAATGAAGACATGGCGCACACAAACACACATATACGCATAGCAGAAGCAATCAATCTGTCTGTCTGTCTCTCTCTCCCTCTCTCTCTCAGTGAAATTCAAAGCTCTCTACTCCCCCCCCCCTCTCTCTCTCTCTCTCTCTCTCTCTCTCTCTCTCTCTCTCTCTCTCTCTCTCTCTCTCTCTCACACACACACACACACACACACACACACACACACACACACACACACACACACACACACACACACACACACTCTCTCTCTCTCTCTAATAACGAGGCAAATCATCAGGGACAAGAGCAGAATTCCCCTATATATAATGGCTCACAGACAGGCAACAAAGCGAACAGAGCGAACGACAGAAGTTGTGCTTGTGCTGCAACTATTCCTGCTGCTGCTACTGCTACTCTTCTTGCTGCCAGAACATTTTCATCATTATTTGCACCACAATAATATGCATGCATACGCCATATTCGCCCAAGCATGGCGTGTGGAGCTTGCTGCCAAGCTCTTCATTATTGTTGCGCAAACCATCGTCACTGTCAATAAAGGGGGTCATCATTTATCCCGAGCGTGTGTCGAATGCCTTTAGCTTACTTAGCCCACGTGTCTGTATGTGGTACTCGCTGCCAAGGAAGGAAAGGATAGCAGTAGTGCTTCCGTTGGTTCAGTAATGTGTTCTCAGTATTTAGAGAGAGAGAGAGAGAGAGAGAGAGAGAGAGAGAGAGAGAGAGAGAGAGAGAGAGTATGTGTGTGCGTGTGTGAGAGAGAGGGAGAGAGAGAGACAGACAGAGAGACAGACAGAGAGAGACAGAGACAGAGAGAGAGAGAGAGACAGACATAAATGTAGACAGACTGAAAACAGAAATACTTCAGAAAGACAAAACCAACACAACATTCACACAAAACAGAAAGGAAAAGGGACAGAGAGAAAAAAGTATACAAAAGAATAAGATGGCACACCACATAGACATACTCCCAGATAATATGCCAACATCAATTATGCTTTGACTCTTGCTATTTTTTAGATACTTGACGAAAAGAAAAGGCCCTAAGACTTTTCGCGATTCTGTAAAACTAGTAGTTTGTCTATTACCCAAACGGCAGACCAACTGGCAGCCACGTGACATGGGCGTGGTCTTAAGTAAGTCAGAAAGTCATGCCCGAACGCCAGCCACGTGAATGAAAATTAGGTTCTATGTCAACTCGGCTGCAAAACAGCACATATGGAACGAACCATCAACCAACCATTATTCAATGGCCGGAACAGATCCTGGAGGTAGCGCAATACCAGGTCTGATCCGAGTGTTCTTGTAAGTCTTGACCGCCAGCCACGTGACGTAGGCGTGGTCTTAAATCAGACAATCTTATTCAACAGTTAGCCACGTGTCATTGGCGTGGTCTTCCACAAGTAAGACAGACCTGTCCGAAAAATTAGCAACGTGACATGGGCGTGGTCTGAATCCCATTTTCCAATCATAATCTTTGTCTACAGTAAGTCAAGTCAAGTCAAGTCAAGTCAAGTACACTTTATTATCTCAACAGAGAAATTACATTCAGGTGCAACATCAAATCATTTTAAAAACATATCACAAAACAATCGCAGAAAGCACGATAACATTAAGACACATGGGATTAAATTAGGAACATATTTAAAGCAATCAACAACACAATCAACAGAAGCATAATAACATACGCCTAATATTAAGATAGTAACATTAAGATACATGGGATCAGATTATGAGCATTCAAACCAAGACTACAATTATCAACCAAGACCACCATTTCACAGAGTATCGCTGCACATCATGAATAAATTACCGTATACATCTCTTTAAAAAGGGATTACATTAGAAGCATTCAAGTTAAGATCACTGTATCACAAATATTACAAATCGTGAATAATTAATTATACATGTATCTCTTTAAGAAAGCATGGCAAATCAGTATATTCACATATTATACATTTTATAAGTATTGCACGAAAAAAAAACAACACAAAAAACACACACACACACTCCTACCCCTACCCTCATCACCCGCATACACACGCACACCGGCTCACACACAAACACACACACACACACACACACACACACACACACACACACACACACACACATATTATATATATATATATATATATATATATATATATATATATACACGTGCACAACCACTGGAAAAATGGATGGGCTGACCGACAGCCACGTGACAATACGATCCCCCCTGTCACCCCGCCCACCTTCTCTGGCCAAAGGTTAACGAGTCCCAGTTTTGTAACAAAGAACACCAGTTTTTGTTTTTGTTTTGTTAACAAACAATCTTTGAGCAAATTGACAAGTGAAACGGACACCGTCGGGATATCAGGTATATCTATGCCAATTTTTATTAAGATTTCCAAACTAGTTTGGGTCTAGGAGTCTATAAACACGTTTTTGTGCACACACATAGGGCGAGAGAGAGAGAGAGAGAGAGAGAGAGAGAGAGAGAGAGAGAGAGAGAGAGAGAGAGAGAGAGAGAGAGAGAGAGAGAGAGAGAGAGAGAGAGAGAGAGAGAGAGAGAGAGAGAGAGAGATAGAGATAGAGAGAGACAGAGACGCACAAGCCCCCAAGCGCTCGTTTCCGATCTAATGTACTCCCGCTCTTAAAGAACTGGGAGTACCAAACAAAAAGGTCATAAACCAGAACCCCGAAGTAAGACATAATCCCCTGTTCACATTCAAACACCCCATAACACTGACCGCAGCTTTTTTTTTTTATGGCGTGGGCTTAATAATTGTAGCGCCCTATCGGTCAGGTCACAAAGCTAGCCCCACAGGCGGTTTCAAATATCCCCCTCCTCTTATCCCCCAGCCCCAGCCCCTAAAAAAAAAAAAAGCACTCCCACAAAACACTTTCAAACGATAGACACATCAAGGCTGAACAGTATGGGAGCATACTTCCATCAAAAAGGAGCATCATTCTATTTATAAATGAGGGCATTTTCTGCTGGGGGGGGGGGGGGGGGGGGGGGGGGGGGACGACGACAAGAATAACACGGCTACAAACAAAAGCAAAGAACGTGGTGGGAGGAGCTATTTACCGAAAATTTTGAAAGAGAGAAAAAAAAGAACAGCTGCAGGTCCTGTATTCACATTGAGATAGTATAAGACTTATCATCATATACTGACAGGCAGAAGTTCTGCACACACGCATTGCAAAAATCATCAAAAATGTAAATCAGATTCAAAATTAATTTTACTTTGGGTAATCCTAAATCATGCAATTGTACACACAGCATGATTTAGGATTACCCAAAGTAAAATTAATTTTGAATCTGATTTACATTTTTGATGATTTTTGCAATGCGTGTGTGCAGAACTTCCGCCTGTCAGTATATCTTAGAAGTCCTAAATCTTACTACGTTAGGACGTTTAAGATAACACCA
Organism: Phymorhynchus buccinoides; assembly: GCA_017654935.2. NCBI lineage: Eukaryota > Metazoa > Mollusca > Gastropoda > Neogastropoda > Raphitomidae > Phymorhynchus > Phymorhynchus buccinoides. The sequence goes on from CM065691.1 coordinate 15,947,944, forward strand.
TGACACGTCTCATACTGTCTCAATGTGAATACAGGCCCTGCTTGGTCTTTAGGGAGAATCGGACGAGTCCTCATTGCAAATAGTCCAGCTCGGAAGCGCCCTTGAGTTGAGAGACCAGTCATCAGAATAACCTGAAGTCGAACCCTCTGAAAACTGCAACTAGGGTTATTAACGCCCTTGACGACAAGAGTTAAGCCCTTGTTGATCAGTATGCAAAAGGCAGCCATTAAGTGGCCTCAAATAGGGTTATTGGCGAGAGTTATTCCCTTGCTTGGTCAGTACTCAACCATCTTCCCCCACCCACCAAGGACTTTCACTCTTGCAAAAGGTGTTCTTTGCAATGGCCAATAGAGAAAAGACACTAAAATCAGTTGCCAACACGACCAAAAATGCTTAATGCAGTGACAGATCACTTTAAAATGCCATTGAACAGAAAATAATTATAGCACTCAATTATAAGTCAAAACATTTGACAGTAGAAGCCAATCCTCTGTCAGAAATTCCTAATCCTGTGAAATTTGCAAATCCTCTGACCATTCTGACGCCAGGTGTAATTTGGAGAAGGCTCTCAAGCTCGAGTATGAACACCCCACCTCTCCCTACCATCCCTTTCGTAGTTCAAGTAACAAAACTTATTCATGACTGACTATAAGAATTTCCTTAAAGGAAAAGTACGAAGAAAAGTGCTGTGGCCTTTTTCTGAAGCTAGCCAGCACCCATATTATCTTATGTCCTGTTCAAAACAGTGACCGTTCATTTTCAGACAAGAAACCGGTCATCTATCTCCATTAACCAAAAAAAAAGAGATGTACTCTATCCGTTTTTTCGTCCCCGCTCAGCCCCTAGTAGCCCCAGCCCCCATCTCCGTTCCCAATCATGTCAAGGTCCACCCCATCCATTCCCCTGACTCGTCCGTGCTTCTCTCCCCTGCTGGGTAACGTCGTTTAACGGGCACCAAACGGGTTCGCTTCCTATTGTTGCTGTCTCCCATTTTTCTTTTGCTTTCACACCTACCCATCTATTAGGTACCTGCTCGACCAGATTGTCCCTGAGCATATGTTTCTGTCTCTTGCCCCCCCCCCCCCCCACCTCTCTCTCTCTCTTTCTGTCTTTCTCTCTCTCTCGCTCGCTCTCTCTGTCTCGATTTTTCTCTTTCTGTCTCTCCCTCCTCTCCCTCAGGCATACTAGTGACATTAAATCCCACATACCAGTAATTATTTACAGCCTCGTCTTTGTCCACCAAAGAATATCTCTCTCTCTCTCTCTCTCTCTCTCTCTCTCTCTCTCTCTCTCTCTCTCTCTCTCTCTCTCTCTCTCTCTCTCTCTCTCTCTCTCTCTCTCTCTCTCTCTCTCTCTCCTCTCTCTCTCTCTCTCTCTCTCTCTCTCTCTCTCTCTCTCCTCTCTCTCTCTCTCTCTCTCTCTCTCTCTCTCTCTCTCTCTCTCTCTCTCTCTCTCTCTCTCTCTCTCTCTCTCACAGGCATGGAATAAAATGAAAAAGATAGAAAACTGATAGGATACAAAGGGTGAATGTGAGGTTAAGCTCGGGCAAAGTCAGAGGTGCGGGGCGAGGGAAGGGGGGTGGTTGCTACTAGGAATTAGAGGGTAGGCTGAGAAGGCTTCGAGGGACCAACGGGTCCCGATGAACTCTCCTCCAAAATGTCAAGCCGAACACGGACCATCCCTGCACGGAAACCTGTCCCACGCTTCCCTCGTTTCTCCCGTCAGTGTTGCTAAAAGGTCACCCACACAGGGCTTACAGCACCGAATCTCTTACACAGAACCACATGGGAAGGAAGCCACCAAAATGGCAAATACTAAGCATGTAATAATGGTCATCATTTGCAGTTGAGAACCCCACCCCACCCTCCCTTCTTCTATCCCCCACCCATCCGACTTGTATCGTGTTCTTATTACCATTTCCCCATCATTCTCCCTTTCTCTCAATCTTTTCATTTCTGCCGATCGGTGTAGAATTTTCATTCTTTAGAACCCTGTGAAAGGTTGAATGCATCATCAGAAAGTTCTAGTACCCGATTTTCCTTTCTCTGCTTTTGAATGGGATTTCAGCCGTTTTCTTTGACGCTCACATCCTCCCTTTTTTTCTGCATAAAAGCTGCCATTGCAGTCATCGTCTCGCCATTCATTATGGTTATCTCTATCTCTCTCCTCAAAATTGTCGAAGTCTTCATCTTTTCTGTCATCGTCCATCATCAATTACTGTTGTTATGGTCGCCGTTGTCATCATCATCGTCGTCACTGTCGTGTGTGCGAAATCCTCAGCCAATCAGATGCCAGAACAAATTTAAAACACACCCTTACTACCCCAAAACTTTAAAAACCAATCAGGTGTCGCACCCAAATTAGACCCACCCACATTTGACTTGAATGAATGAATATTATGCTTTACGTCCTCTCGGTCCAAAAAACATTTGACTTAATTTTCTAATCGAACTTATGACAGTAGCCAATCGCCGCAACTGCGTGTCATATGACAGCTTTACAACTTAAAATGTGTAGCCAATGAACAAGCAAGCTGCACTAAGCTTGCTACCTCTCCCGTCAACATCTGTATCGTTAAAATGTTGGGACTTTACTGGCGTTGCACTGCC
>CM065691.1:15955552-15958052 GCA_017654935.2 Phymorhynchus buccinoides
AGAGAGAGAGAGAGGAGAGAGCAAGTCCGACTTCGGCTGGAGGAGGAAAGAGAGAGAGAGAGAGAGAAGCGAGAGAGAGAGAGAGAGAGAAGGCAGAGAGAAGAGAGAGGTAAGGAGAGAGAGAAGAGATAGTAGAGAGAGAGAGTAAGCAAAGAGATGGAGAGAAGAGTTCTAGAAAAAAGAGAGAGAGTCAGAGAGAGTGAGAGAGAGAGAGAGAGAGAGAGAGAGAGAGAGAGAGAACTTAGAGAGAGTTACGAAGCAGAGAACTGCCAGAAGGAGGGAGGGAGACTATTTAGAGAGAAGATCCCCCGGTATCCCCACGGGGAGAGAGAGATAGGATGAAGATGAGATATTCTATTTCACCAGTCAGCCTCATAAAATGTTACACTACACATTTACCAAGTACAAAGGCATCACAGGGAAATCAGATAATGAAAATAATAAAACTATAGAACCCGAGATGCATGGAAGCTGTCATTGAAACGTGTGGTGAATTCAAAATGTTGATGCCCCACATTTTCAGGCATTCATCATTATGTCGTCGATACATACCCTACACAGGATTTAGAACCCTTTCAACGTGAGCCATTTTTCTGCCAAAACTTTCCATTAAACTTACCTATGTAGAGACAAATGCATTCCAACATTTTCCCTGTGCAATATTGGGGATTCCTTTGTGACATGCATACCGAATAGGGCCTATCCTTGCTTACCTCCCAAAATTAAGAACACTAGCGCAACTCAATCGAGGTACCGGTAACGTGAACATTAGTACTCTTTCAATAGCAACAAGTATTATGGTAATTATGACTTATGACTGGTCTTATCACTGAGTACAGGAAAGAGTGAAAAATGATTCGTGTACAAGAACCTTTATTTACTGGTCAGCTTCTCGAAGGATGTCTTAATGTCCCACATGTTGGCGCTGCTGTGAGAGAGGACGTAAAGCTCTAACTTTCTTTGTCCTAGTGAATCGTGAACAACAATAGTCACGGTCGTGACCACGCGTAGAGGCTAACCTGACCTGACCTGACCAGCATAATTATTGTACGAAGAGGCGGAAAAACAAGCTGGGGGGTATCGCGATGGTAGAGATGAGATAGTGATGCTCTTCTTCTTCTTAGTCGATCGGTAACGCCTAGTCAACGGTGAGCGCAGATGCGTCATGCTGCCGTTATGCGTAACGCTAAGAAATAGTACAGCAAGTCCGATTTGGAGCGAAATGATTTGAAAGGTTCATTGAATAAAAGGCCGGAGAATTGGACCGGGTAAGGCAGGAAGTGACATGGATAGTTCAATGACAGTTGTGGTGGGAAGAGGCAGAGTCAGTGGTATTAATACAGCGCCCGGTTAGCATCAGATGTTCTAATTCTAACCAACTAACGTTGACAAATGGAAGACAATTATGTAAAGCTATTTTATGATTACTCCCGAACTTAGCGCTGTTTAAGTAGTTTTCCCGAAGATAACAGCAAGATTCTAAGCCGTTTCTTTTTGTTGTCCTCGTAAACCTACACTACTGGATAATGTTAGTGTGGAAAACGTTCAACACAGAATGATGAGGGGAAATAGTCCAAGGCACAAGAAAAGAAACCTAACAATACACATAACACAGATACACATACACAGAACTTAGATCAGTGAATTGGTGAGATCTGCTAGTGGTGAGATCTGCTAGCGGTGAAAAGATCTTCTAGCGGTGAAATATAAGAAAACGTTCATGCCCAGAAGTACCTACAGATGGTATCGAATAACTTTTTTTGTTGCCCAAAACTCTGGAGAGAAGAAAACTTATCTTACTTGATATTGAGAAGAAAACAATCTCACTTGATATTGAGAGAAGAAAACAATCTCACTTGATATTGAGAAGAAAACAATCTTACTTGATACTGAGAGAAGAAAACAATCTTACTTGTTAGCATCAGAGAAGAAAACTAATCTTACTTGATATTGAGAAGAAAACTATCTTACTTGATATTGAGAAGAAAACTATCTAACTTGATATTGACGAGAAGAAAACTAATCTTACTTGATATTGAGAAGAAAACTATCTACTTGATAGTTAGTGCGGAGAAGAAAACAATCTTACTTGATACTGAGAGAAGAAAACAATCTTACTTGATATTGAGAAGAAAACTATCTTACTTGATATTGAGAAGAAAACAATCTCTAGTGGTGAGATTGATATCTTCTTGAAAGAGAAGAAAACTATCTTACTTGATATCGAGAGAAGAAAACATTCTTTACTTTAACGAAAAAGAGGAAGTAACTCTCTGTTGATTGACTCCCTCCACCAAAGTTATTTTCGGCACCGAAAATGATATTGAGAGAAGAAAACAATATCATTTTAACGAATAAAGTAAAAAGGAAGTAACTCTCTGTTAATTAACCCCTTGCTAAGTCCAAAGTTGTTTTTTCGGTGGGTACAAAATAACTTTGTACTTTGCTAGGCGATGGGTGCCGAAAATAACTTTTGGTGGAGGGAGTTAATTAACAGAGT
>CM065691.1:15968052-15973052 GCA_017654935.2 Phymorhynchus buccinoides
TAAGAAAAGGCCCGTTTTGGGGGGGTTTCCAAAGAGAAAAAAAGGATGAAATTTGTCTACAGCACAGAACATCTAGCCCACTCTCGCGGCCAAGAGGACTTGTGTACGACTGGCGTTGGGGCGTGGTAAGACAAATAGACACACATGGACAGACAGACAGACAGACAGACAGACAGAGACAGACAGACAGACTGACCATATATGGGGTCGATCTGGAAGAAGTTCTGGGGGTTGCCTCCAGTGATGGCGTAGCGTAACTCCTGGTGGGCCTCCACGTCACCGTCACTGGCCTGAACCTGCAGGGGGAAATCATCAACAATAGATAGTCATTGTTATCGTTGACGTCTTCATCGTCCTCAACATCATGACCACCAGAACCGGATCTTGGGGGTGGGGTGGGGCGGGGGACTTCTGGTTTCCAGAAACCAACAACATACAGTATTTATACGGCGCTGAATCTTGATAGAAATTCAATCAAAGCGCACACGCACGTTTGAATTTCGAAATTCAATCAAAGCGCACACGCACGTTAAAATTCTGATCGCTTCTCGGCCTTTTGGCTAAGACAGTGATTCAGGAACATAAATTTTTGTTTATATCCTGGTTGGTTTGTTCAGCCCGTCGTACATGGCGAAAGCCGATACGCGACGTTAAACTGAACTTCCATCCACGCACGTTAGCATTCATCGCGCATTCAAACAAAAATGCAATACAAAGCGAACACTCACGTATGACATAAATGGTATGCAGCAGAAACAAACCTAAAGGCAAGAGAGAGAAGAGAAAGAGAGTGGAGCCTCAATGACGGGGGAACAGGTGGGTTTTGAGGTTAGATTTGAACGCAGAGAGGGTCGGTCGCTGACGGAGGGAAAGAGGGAGTTTGTTCCAAGAAGTCCTCTCTTGGAACCCCCTCTGCCCCAAACATGTACCTAATACTAGGGTGAAAAGTAAGAAAATTATTCGATTTTTGTGTCTTGATATTCACAAAATTGCAAATATTTCCGGAGGGTTTGCCCCCTGGGCCCCTAAAAGGGCACTGCTCCTTAACCCAGAACCTATGCAGCTCTCTGGACCCCATGCGGACCCCCACCCCCATACCCACCCTTACGATTCACTTGGTCCGGCCCTAACAACTACCATCATTATCAAATCATCATCATCATTATCATCATCATCATCAACAACAACAGCAACACCTATCGTCATGATCATCATAAGCATGATGCTCACTCACCCCACGCATGTTGGGGACACGCATTGTGATCCAATTGCACCCACCCACCCAAAGTTTATACTACTTATGCCAGACCTGTTTACCCCCTACACAAGTTTTGAGTAGTCTGGATAGCTCAAATGAGTAGCTTTGGCTCAAAATGTGTACTTTTATTCATTAAACCATCAAACATGGTCACTGAAAATGAGTAATTAGAGCATTATTTTCAATTTTGAAGAGTAGTAGCGGTCCAAATTGAGTAGAATACTACTCGAGAAAAGTACAATGGAACCTCCTTTATAAGACCTCCTATTATAAGACTCCCTCCCATATAATACCTACTTCTCTGAGACATTGCCCTTCTTTGTAAGTATTAAAATTACCTCCCTTATAAGACCCCTCCCCTTATAAGACCTCATTTTGGATGATTTTTGAAGGTCTTATAAGGGAGGTTCCACTGATAGTGTAAACAGGTCTGTAATGCTGCTAACTGCTACTACTGCTCTTGCTCTTGCTGTTGCTGCCGCTGCTTCTCCTCCTCCTGATCCTCCAACTACATTTTCCCACCCACCTTGACCACGGTCTGTGTGTGCCTGCTGTTCTCCAGCACAGAGGCGTAGTAGGCTGGCTCCATGCTCTGGGGGACGTTGTCACTGACAACCCTCCACACTGATCAACAGCCCCCCCCCCCCCCACTCCCGCACGCCCCCCCCCCCCACACAGCACCCCCCCCCCCCCCCCCCCACCAAACTCCCCCATCCCACCAACCCTCTAACATTGTTGCACACACCTTGACCACGGTCTGTGTGTGCCTGCTGTTTCTCCAGCACAGAGGCGTAGTAGGCTGGCTCCATGCTCTGGGAGACGTTGTCGTTGTCGTCCTCCACAGTGATCCACACCCCCACCCCACCAAACTCCCCCATCCCCACCAACCCTAACATTATTCCACCCACCCTGACCACGGTCTGCGTGTGCCTGCTGTTCTCCAGCACAGAGGCGTAGAAGGCTGGCTCCACGCTCTGGGGGACGTTGTCGTTGACATCCTCTATAGTCACCAACACCTACACACCCTCCCCATTCACCCAACTCCCATGCCCCTCCTTTCCACCCATCCATCTCCCCACGTTACCTACTACTACCCACCTTGACCACGGTCTGCGTGTGCCTGCTGTTCTCCAGCACAGAGGCGTAGTAGGCTGGCTCCATGCTCTGGGAGACGTTGTCGTTGTCGTCCTCCACAGTGATCCACACCCCCACCCCACCAAACTCCCCCATCCCCACCAACCCTAACATTATTCCACCCACCCTGACCACGGTCTGCGTGTGCCTGCTGTTCTCCAGCACAGAGGCGTAGTAGGCTGGCTCCATGCTCTGGGAGACGTTGTCGTTGTCGTCCTCCACAGTGATCCACACCCCCACCCCACCAAACTCCCCCATCCCCACCAACCCTAACATTATTCCACCCACCCTGACCACGGTCTGCGTGTGCCTGCTGTTCTCCAGCACAGAGGCGTAGTAGGCTGGCTCCATGCTCTGGGAGACGTTGTCGTTGTCGTCCTCCACAGTGATCCACACCCCCACCCCACCAAACTCCCCCATCCCCACCAACCCTAACATTATTCCACCCACCCTGACCACGGTCTGCGTGTGCCTGCTGTTCTCCAGCACAGAGGCGTAGTAGGCTGGCTACATGCTCTGGGAGACGTTGTCGTTGTCGTCCTCCACAGTGATCCACACCCCCACCCCACCAAACTCCCCCATCCCCACCAACCCTAACATTATTCCACCCACCCTGACCACGGTCTGCGTGTGCCTGCTGTTCTCCAGCACAGAGGCGTAGTAGGCTGGCTACATGCTCTGGGAGACGTTGTCGTTGTCGTCCTCCACAGTGATCCACACCCCCACCCCACCAAACTCCCCCATCCCCACCAACCCTAACATTATTCCACCCACCCTGACCACGGTCTGCGTGTGCCTGCTGTTCTCCAGCACACAGGCGTAGTAGGCTGGCTCCATGCTTTGGGGGACGTTGTCGTTGACGTCCTCCACAGTGATCCATACCCCCACCCCACTCCCCAAACACCCACCCCACCAAACTCCCCCATCCCCACCAACCCTAACATTATTCCACCCACCCTGACCACGGTCTGCGTGTGCCTGCTGTTCTCCAGTACAGAGGCGTAGTAGGCTGGCTCCATGCTCTGGGGGACGTTGTCGTTGACGTCCTCCACCGTGACGAGGACCTCCAGCCGGCCCACCTGGGGCACCAGACCCCCGTCCACGGCGTGCACAGTCAGCCAGTAGTGAGACGACGACTCCCTGTCCAGCACCTGGCGCGTGCGGATCGACCCTGCAAGGGCAACAACAGAGAGAAAGAGATGGTTGAGGTGGAGGTCTTTGAACAAAGGAAGATAGTCATCATCAGTCACACGGTATAAGCTTCGAGCTTATTGTTGCTCTAATTGTCTTTCCGTTTCACTATGTTTTCAAATGAATAAAGATTCGTTTAAAACGTCAGTCACACAAAAATCGCATGCAAATAAAATAAAAAATGGGTGGCGCGCCTCTGGCTGCGACGCGCTCTCCTGGTGGGAGCAACCCGAATTTCACAGACACGCCTCTGTGACTATAAAGTACGAAATATATACCAAAATACCAATACCAAACGCACGAAGCACGCACGGGGCTATCATGAAATTTAGTCCCCCCCCCCCCCTCTTTTTACAAATTTTCTATAGAAAATGTTCAATGAGAAGCAGCATTCTGACAATTTTTGGGAAAGAAATAGTGCTAGGATCAACCTTGGATCATTTTTATAAAACTGACAGAAGACGACTTTGAGATTGAGGGTCGTAAACATGATGGGGGTGACTAATGTACATCTTTGCCCAGTATCGGTGTTATGCCTTGGATAGCGATAGAGAACAAGAACTGTTGAAGGTTTCTTTGAGCACCACGGAGAAAGAATGTAGTGCCTAGAACAATGATAGAAAAAAACAGTTTTAAGAAATATTGGGCTTTGTGCCAAAACAACGAGAGAGAGAGAGAGAGAGAGAGAGAGAGAGAGAGAGAGAGAGAGAGAGAGAGAGAGAGAGAGAGAGAGAGAGAGAGAGAGAGAGAGAGAGAGAGAGAGAGAGAGAGAGAGAGAGAGAGAGAGAGAGAGAGAGAGAGAGAGAGAGAGAGAGAGAGAGAGAGAGAGAGAGAGAGAGAAGAGAGAGAGAGAGATACTGGGTGTAGTACCTGCAATCAAAGAGAACAAATGATACGTTGGATGTAACGTTTAAAACAAGAGAGACAGATAATTATTGGCATAGTTATGCGGATTCCTAATATAAGACAATCGTTGTCAAAATAAAACGAGTCATCAAATGTATTCCTAAGGAATCGAACCCTAAAATCCCACAGCTACGACCAGTAGTAACATTGACCACACGAGCCCCGGCCAAATACTCCGCTATCTTTATCACCGTTGACCAGTGGCCTAAAGACTCCAAGAGCATTAACCCTTGTCCAGATTAATGGGCTGACGATGACTTCTCGCTCTGCCATCAACCGATAACGCTCTGGATTCCAGTGTGTGCTTAGTACCTTGTCTTTTCCCACAGCGTTAACCCTTTCACTGTCAAAGTCACATAAGACTCCCCAATACTGCAGATAAATTTGGTTCTCTTCCCAAGTATAAATTTAATGGAAACTTTGGGCTGAAATATGGCTGGTGTTGAAAGGGTTAACGAGAAGATAGCGGTTTTTGTGTTTGGACAATGAAAGTGTCGACGTTACTTCCTAA
>CM065691.1:15980552-15985552 GCA_017654935.2 Phymorhynchus buccinoides
CACACACACACACACACACACATCTCAACATATTTATTCAGGGAATACATTATTATAACGTTATTTAACTGGGATTAGTTGCTCGCGCACACAGACAGACAGACAGACACACACACACACAGACACACAGACAGTGAACAAGACAGACAGACATAGCCTGAGACTGGTATCTAGACAAGCATTGCATAACAAAAAAAAATCATCAGTCAACAGGATAAAACTGACAGAGAAGTCAATATCCGAGAAAGGAAAAATAACGTTGCTTGACAAAAGTAAGGCAACTAACACTGTCAGGATTACTAAACTTTATATCTTTGTTAATGATAAAAAAAATGCTACAACCCACGTCATACTACAGTGGAACCGCCCTTATAAAACCTTCAAAAACCATCCAAAACGAGGTATTATAAGGGAGGGGTCTTATAAGGGAGGTGATTTTAATACTTACAAAGAAGGACAATGTCTCAGAGAAATAGGTCTTATACGGGAGGGAGCCTTATAATGGGAGGTCTTATAAGGGAGGTTCCGCTGTATTACAACCTATTTTCAGAAAGACCCACATGCACACTGAACTGCTGACTCGAGCAGTCTGTGCGTTGATTTATTTACCTTGTATCGTATGACGCGAGCCGGTGAAGTGTCATGTTAAAATACACAAATATTTAAATAATAGTATCATGATATACACAGGCGCAGTCTTGTTCGCCACAACGTCAATGTTTATGGACTTTTCGCACATATCTCGCCGGAATAGGCCAGATAGGCCCAGAAGGCTCCTTTCTGAGATATATGAGAGAGTGTGACTGGGGTTAAAACCTCCGCCAGATTAAAACAAAATTGCTTACAATACAAAAAGAATATTTGTGCACAATTTTGGGGGCTTGTGACTCCCAGGAACGCAAAAGAAGAAGAAGAAGAAGAAGAAAGGGGTTGTGTGTGTTAATTCCTTATTTGTGTTCTTATTCTTTTTTTCGTTCACTACTATATCTGTCTGTCTTTCTGTCAGTCTGTCCCTGTCTCTCTCTGTCTCTCTCTCTCTCACCTTCCCACATGACATGGGCAGGTGGTCTGGTTATTAAACAGTTGTTCATTGTTTCTCTCTCTCTCTCTCTCTCTCTCTCTCTCTCTCTCTCTCTCTCTCTCTCTCTCTCTCTCTCTCTCTCTCTGATCTGAGCTCTTTTGTTATTCGTGTCTTTGTGTATTATGTCATTCTTATTTATAACAACTACAATTTTTCCTTCTTTTTTTTGGTATCTCACCTCCAGTGATATGGACCAAAGGCCTAATCATTAAACGATGTGTTCATTGTTGTTGTTTACTGCTCGCTCGCTCGCTCGCTCTCTCTCTCTCTCTCTCTCTCTCTCTCTCTCTCTCTCTCTCTCTCTCTCTCTCTCTCTCTCTCTCTCTCAATAAATTAATGTAAACTAATCAATAAAAACTTCAGACCTCTCTCTCTCTCTCTCTCTCTCTCTCTCTCTCTCTCTCTCTCTCTCTCTCTCTCTCTCTCCCTCCATCCCTCCCTCCCTCCCTCCCTCTCCCTCTCCCTCTCCCTCTCCCTCTCCCTCCCTCTCTCTCTCTCCCCCTCCCCCCTCCCCCCCCTCCCCCTCTCCCCCTCTCCCTCCATCCCTCCCTCTCCCTCCCTCCCTCCCTCCCTCCCCTCCCTCCCTCCCTCTCCTCTCTCCCTCCCCTCCCTCCCTCCCTCTCTCCCCCCCCCCCCCCCCCCGATGTTTCTGTCAACCCTTTTATCCAAAACACTTTTCTTCGCATGAACAGTAACTGACATGACAACGAATCTCCGATGAGCATCTCAACAAGATGTCAAGATACAAAGATTTTCTCAAACTCCGCTATTTCCTCTTCCCTTTGTTGATCTTACTTTGTCCAGACAACATCCTTCCATTTTGAAAATCCTCCCAAGTTGTTTGTTGTTGCACGAAAATCCATAACGCTTCGATGATGTTTTCTTCGCTAGATTTTCTCAAACTTCGCTTATTTCCTCTTCCTTTTTTGGTTCTAACAACATCCTTCCATTTTGAACATCCTCCCAAGTTGTTTGTTGTTGCACGAAAATCCATAACGCTTCAATGATTGTTTTCTTCGCTAGAACGGCTCAATGTGCAGACATGGAAAAGGAAGGAAGCCTGAAGCCACACGTTTGATGATATTTAATATCAACCCAAACCGATCTACCTGCTAAAAATGTTTTCGCTCGAACGGGTCCTAGGCTCAAAATAAAGAATCCCCAGTGGCGTCTGATCAAACAACCCTTAAGATGCCCACATCTATCAACCCCCCCCCCGAGCACCCCCCCCCCCCCCCCCCCCCCCCCCCCCCCCCCACCCCCCCCCCCCCCCCCCCCCCCCGCCCCCTTTTTCCCCCATTCAGAAAATATGAGGGATGCTGAACATTTGGACCGGAGTAAATAGCCCTCCGGAGCAGAATGACCCAATTGCTGCGCTTGTTGCTACTTTGGCCAAATTCTGAAGTGAAAATCAAATCCGACTGTCAGTCAAAGAGATTATCACAAATCCCCTTTTTAATCTGTCCAGGTGTCAGAAGATATAAAAAAAAGCTCCAGGTGGAGGCGTGAGTAACTAAGCCTATTTATAAACAGATCCTTAGATGCATTGAGGCAAACTTGAAAGGTTCTTGTGTAATGTTTGTCTTATATTCTTACATGCAAAAGACAAGCTTAAAAAGGATTTTGTTTAGAATGTTTTACACTGAATTTTCTCGAGATTATTTTAGCAATAGTTGGTTATAAAAAAAATTAAGAGTACACTGTAAACCTTACATGGAAGATGATTTGGAAATACTCTCTACAAATTAATAATAGCTTGATAACAATCAATAATAACTGTATAAGCATGTCCTCTCTATTGGCCACTGCAACGACCACCTTTTGCAAGAGTGAATGCCCTTGGTAGATGCTTGAGTACTGACCAAACAAGGGAGTAACTCTCGCCAATAACCCTATTCGAGGCCACTCAATGGCTGCCTTTTGCAAGAGTGAACGCCCTTTTGGATACTGACCAACAAGGGCTTAAATCTTGCCTTCGAGTTGCAGTGGCCAATAGGCAGCAGTTTGATTGCGTCAAAATTGCCCCCGAGTCGCGAGTGTCACTTAGTTCAGGGACAAAAGAGGACGCTTACCTTGATATGGACAGTCGATAGTGTCAATGTTAGACAATAATATAATATTCCAGTTAATATTCACAACAGAAATTTAATCATGACCTGTCACAGAAGGAAAGGGGTACTGATCGCTTCTCGGCCTTTTGGCTAAGACAGTGATTCAGGAACATAATTTTTTGTTTATACCCTGGTTGGTTTGTTCAGCCCGTCGTACATGGCGAAAGCCGATACGCGACGTTAAACTGAACTTCCAAAGGGGTACATTGCGATTTTCTTTTCGATAAAGTATGCTGACATGACTGACGTCTCCAGAGCATGTTTTTCAATTTCACCTGTTTAGTGAATAACGTGGGGCTACAAGTTACCTTGTTAGCTGAGCTGTATTAATTACATCGCTTTCACCCTTTAATGGGGTTCTTGATAATACCAATAGAGAGTGAAGGTAGATGGCTTTTGCAGATAATGATGACTGAGGATTGATTTTGATGATGATGATTATGAACACGATTTGCTCAACATTTGACCACGTTTGATGCACCGTTTAACTCTACAGAATATGAAAGCGTGTGTGCGCACGCACGCACGCACATGTACGCACGCACGCGCGCACACACGCGCACACACGCACACGCACACACACACAGAGGGAGGGGGGACAGACAAATGAACAATGAGACAATTACGTGTACGTGCACCCTCAAGCATGTAAACATGTTCTGCTCATGAATGCTTATCTTACTTCTTTATTCTAAAGTGTGCATGAATGACTTTTGGTTTTCTCTTCTACGAACAGATAATACAAACTATCACCTTCACTTGACCCCTCTATATCAGACCTGATTACTACCCCCTACGCAAGTCTTGAGTAGTCTGGATAGCTGAAATGAGTAGTTTAGGTGTAAAATGTGTAGTTTTATTCATTAAAACCATCAAACAATGTTCACTGAAATTGAGTAATTAGAGCATTATTTTCAATGTTGAAGAGTAGTAGAGGTCCAAATTGAGTAGAATACTACTCGAAAAGAGTAGAGTAAACAGGTCTGCTATATAATTATATTACTCCTTGCCACCCCACCCCTTCACCACATTCTTTTCCACTACTTTATTTTACCTCAACTCCTTTTTTTCACCCTTAGTGTTTAAAATTCAGTTTGAAGTAGCAGGCTAAGGGAGGGGGGAGGGAGGGCAGACTAAGAGAGGGGGACACACGATCACAACAATTGACAAGGTCTTGTTTGCTGTGGTTTCGGTTTACAAAAACGTTCGGCTGATCACAGCAGATTATCTGGCAGTGTTTATTCGCTTGGAAACACGATGCCTTTTTGCCCATGGTAAGAGTGAGAAGAAGAAAAAACCACTACACGCACGCACACACACACACACACACACACACACACACACACACACAAACACACGCACGCGCACACACACACATGCACGCACGCACGCACGCACGCACGCACGCACACGCACGCACACGCACGCACGCACGCACGCACACGCGCACGCGCACACGCGCACACACACATACACACTGAATTATGAGTTTTTCCTTAGCTTAGAACTCGGTCCCATAGATAATTATTTGTAATTTTCTATTGCTATTATTGGATGATGGAGGGGAGGGATGGCGTTAGTGGGCCGGGTGGGGGTGGTGTGCGTGTGTGGGTGGGGGGGGGGGGGGGGGGGGTGATGTTGGGTTTTGTTTTCCATTTGGGGGATTTTTGTTTCTGGCTTTACTCCTATTTTTGTGGTTTATTTATTACTTCTACAGTGCAGTCCTATCCATTCATATTGAGTGTACATACACCTGCATGCACACACTTTGACATACACACACACATATTCACATGCACGCAACCACA
>CM065691.1:15990552-16000552 GCA_017654935.2 Phymorhynchus buccinoides
AGGGAATGACAGTAAATATTAACAGAACGCAGGATGATCGCAAACGTTTCGCTCTTCATACTATGTTGCCCACACAATTATGCGTAGTAACCATCAATGCTATCATTGTATTCAAGGTCGCACACGAGAGTATGAGTGGCGATATATATTATGTGTGTGTGTTTATGCAAACATAGATTTATGCATTTGTGCATGCCTGCAGACAATTATACGAATGTAAATACCACACAACTTCCCCATTTATGCACGATTGTCAAAACTCATTACTCTCTGGAGTTACAGTGCAGATTGCAATCGTAATCAGCTTCCGCAACGACCTCTCGCACAGATCAGCAGAAAAATGGGCACAAACGGTTTTAATGCAAGCTGCAATTTCAACCAAACTGTAACAGATATCTTTTTAATGTTAGCTGAAGGTCAAAGCTTACACGCAGTTATTTTCTCTGATCCCTTTCCAGATCAAAGCTTTGATAAACTAGTTACATGACTGCGATTGGTATTATTATGCAGCGTTAATGGTGATGGTAGGTGCATTAGAGTGCAGGCAAAAAGCCTAAATGTCACACAAAGAGTGATTACTTAGAAGCCTACAAACCTTGCCAAAGAATGAAGCCAAATTTCTTCCTTCCCACCTGGAAGGTGGAAGGTGGGAAGTTTTAAGTATGGTAACAGAGGCAGTGAGTGAGTTCACACCGACCCCCATCTGTTATGTAGGTGAAAAGGTAGGAGTAAAAAACAAAACCGGCTTCAGTCAGCTGCGGACTGCGAACTCTTTGTATATTCAGGCTTTTTGGTGCAGTCCCCAAACCCTCTCCCACCCTCGTGGTTTATTAAAATAAAATAAAATAAAAGAGTTAATAATACGCTCAGAATTTTTTTTATAATGTTCAAAGTTTATTTCAAGAAACCGTCGAGTGGGGAATTATGAAAATGACACAGTGAATAGAAAAACAAACAAGGGCGTCGCCGAGCGGCAGACATGTCCGTCACCAGCAATGCCACGCACTTGCGACACCCCGTAGAGTGTCACATCCTGACACAAAATTGGAAGGGATTCTGTCTTCTAGTTCACGAGATACAGCTTGAAGAAGAAACATATAGCGCAAAGAAGGAAATTTCGGTTTTCAAGGTCACACTTCAAGGTCAAGGTCAGCATGGTGATAATTTATGCTCGGATGTTTTCTTCTCTAGGGTATACAGTACCACACACAATCTGAAGCGCTTCTGTCAAGTACCAATGTGGAAAATATGGCTTAAAACCCAATGTGTAGACCCCTACCACATTCAAGGCCTACTGATCGCCCGGACCGTGACCTTGACCTTGATCGGTATGCCACCATCAGAACGGGCATAAGCCAAAGTACCTTCATGCCAAATTTGAAGACTCTAACACTAACGGTGTGGGAGTTATGGCCCCTGAAAGATTTTCGGGTTTCAAGGTCGTACGCCAAGGTCAAGGTCACGACGGCAAAATGGTTTGTGCGGATGCCTTCCTCTCATGGTGACACACCAGCACACAAAATTTGACGTGATTCTGTCAACCCGTTCGAGAGATATCCTTGGGACAGACAGAAGGAGAAAAAAATGACCCTCCGATTTTCAGGCTCCAGCGATCTTTTTGACCTTGACCTTGACCTTGATCGGTATGCCATCATCAGAACGGGCATAAGCCAAACCACCTTCATACCAAGTTTCAACATCCTATGTTGATCGGTGCCCGAGATATGGCTAAAAATAGATTTTCGGTTTTCAAGGTCGTACGTCAAGGTCAAGGTCACGACGGCAAAATGGTTTGCGCCGATCTCTTCCTATTAAGGAGGCACACCTTCACACAAAATTTGACGCGATTCGGGCAAGCGGTTCGGGAGATATCCTTGGGACAGACAGAAGGAAAAAAAGAAAGAAAAAATTAAAATACAAACCAGCCCATCGCAATAGTCCGTCTTGGTGACGGACTAAGAAACAAAGAACGGAGAAAGGAAGATCAGACGCCCAAACATTGCGTTTTTGAAAACCTGTTTTCTCACTCAAATTAAGCTTCTGAGGTTTTCTCTGATTTCAGACTAGAATCTTAAGAAACGGAAGCTCTGACCCTGTCAGAAGAATAATAAACGGATATTTATATAGCGCTTTTTATCGAGCACAAAGCGCTTTACAATCAGTATTGAAACACTCACACACGCAAAACAGACGCACACGCACGTACGTGCACGCACGAGCGTGAACGCGTTCTTGCACACAGACATACCCACACATACCCACACACATTTCATCAAACACACAGAAAACACATTCTCACTGAAGCGCACACAAACTTACTCAAGCATACACTTGTACAAACAATAAGTTAACAAGATAATTTAGATTGTAATATAATAAATAAAAAACATGTGCAATATATAAGCTTGTGCGATGTGTATACTTATGCATGTGTATCAACGGCACAGGGCTGGGACTTGTGAATGGCAAAATTTGGGTCGGTCTCTCTCACTCTCTTCCCCCCCCCTCTCTCTCTCTCTCTCTCTCATTCTCTCTCTCTCTCTCTCTCTCTCTCTCTCTCTCTCTCTCTCTCTCTCTCTCTCTCCTCTCTTCTCTCTCTCTCTCTCTCTCTCTCTCTCTTTGTGATGTGCGTAATATTATTTATGTTCATGTTTGTGTATTGCATCTTTTCCTAATGATAAAAAAATAATGTATAGCTGTGTTGATTCAACTCTGCATCCACCCAGTATTTCATTTTCATTATTTTTTGTTCTTTTTCGTACATTTGTTTTCCACGTTTAATTCCGCCAATATTGCTGTGTACATTTTCTAACTGAGCACGCTATAAGCTTCGCTTGTTGTTGCTTCAGTCTGTTGTGTTTTATGTCTATGCGAATGTAACTGAATAATAAATCGTTTAAACCAGAAGAAGGGCCGTCTGATGTTGTCGTAGTACCAACGATAGACTTATTAACCCCCTAATACTCACGCAGGTGTTAAATTATGACTACATTATTTGTAAGGAAACGTGGACAGTTCGCTTGTTTCATCTCCCCTCCATCATGACTCTATAGGGCGGGGGGGGGGGGGGGGGGGGGGGGACAATGAAGACAGAAGCGGGTTGGTAATGGTGATGAAAGGTCTAAAAGGTCAGGGCTGAAATGACAAACGGCTCATGAAGGTCTCTGGCGCAGAGCGGATGTCCTGCGTTGTTCCTCCCATGGGAAAGTATTTCCCCTTCTGCTGACTAGCGTCAGTTATGAGCTGTGTGTAAAAACTGTATGTCTGCAAACATTCGGAAAGAAATATACACAGCTGTATTATTAAAAACCCGGGACTTTCCTGGTGTTGCACTGCCTCCGGGCATTGCCTCCAGGATCGTTCCCACCATCTTTATATATATCTACTAATGTCCCATATGTGTCTATTCCATACCAGAGGACGTTAAGCAGAATTTCATCAGTTTGGGGGGGAAAAAAGCAACTTGTTCGACTCTTTCCATTTTCTTCATTAACTTATTTCCCCCCTTTACATCCTGTGGACAAATCTTTGAATCAAGGGTACTTCTTGCACGACTGACCTAGAAGGATAGTCGGCAAAGTTGTAATTTAGACACCCCCTCGTGCTTACGACTCTCTACTTCAAACTCTCATTCATTCAGTTTCGTGATAATAACCCTACGCTGATCCCCAATAATATCCCTTTCCCATGAGAAATTTATGCACATTTACAATGCGAAGATTAACCTTAAACTGGGTTGAGTTCCTCTAGACGACGGTCGCCGCGCGCACAACTGTTACGCCAAAAGGGGTCTAAGAAAAACTTTAGAAAACGTTTGCGGAAGAATAATAAAAGCTCTTGTCTGATTGGTCACAAAAAAAGTATTATTTTAACCAAACTTTAATGGACCAATCAACAAAAAGAAATGTATTCACCCCATGCAAGTCACGTGATAGTTCGCCAAGAGATAATTAGGGAGTAGCTACAAAACGTTTTCGGCAAACGTCGGCAAAAGAGGTGTTTCTTATTACCGTTTTTGCCGATTTGCGCTCACGCTACGCAACGTTAGCCCTTGTGAAACGGCCCCCTGGTTTTCCACCACCCACAGGCCCCCAGCACGTCCCGTTCTAAACAAAATCAAGCAAGTATCAACGGAGATAGTAGGCAAAACCTTAAATCTGAAGAATCCCAGCATGAAAGACGTCAAACAGCTTCTTGAACGGACAACAACAGAAAAGGACAAAATCAAAGCTATTACACGCTCCCCTGTAACTCTGTGTGAGGCGTGGTTAATAATTCATGAGAGGGGGTGATTTACAGGGGGGCTCATGTCACTACTACTCGCATTACCACTTGAAAGACGATTCCTCTCCGTGAGATGGGATATCAAGTGCTCCTTGAGAAACCTTGTACACAGCACTACATACTTGTCCATAAATTGAGGCTATTTTTCCAACTTTAACTGCATGTTGTGTTGTTGGTTTGCGTCATTTAAAACAAGTAAAATAAACTTCCTCAGATTCAATAAGCTCAAAGTATCTTATACATAGAAAGAGTGGTGTGTGTGTGTGGGGGGGGGGGGGGGGGGGGGGGGAGGATACCATTTACATTAAAAAATACTTGTTCGCAGTTATCTGTATTGACAAGAGGACACAAAAACAATACAGACCAGGATAGACAAAGACACAGGCGCGCTCAACACGCACGCACACGCACGCACACGCACACGCACGCACACGCACACACACACACACGCACACACAGAGGGCAGGATGATGTCAGCTTATTCTTTAACCCTCAATAAGGATGATTTTGACTTGACTTGACACACACAAACACACACGCGCACGCACGCGCGCGCGCACACACACACACACACACACACACACACACACACACACACACACACACACACACACACACACATACAGGGCGCGCGCGCCACTTTCACACATTCACACGGATCTGTCACCATCAGCAAACTGACATCGACTGCGGGACGACACACTCTTAGAAACACAGACTGACAACAGTCACAGCACTACCTAATTTGCCGACTGACAGACAACCTGACGACAACCGGGATGTCACAATGGTATACCACGCAGCATCTATCTACACCTGTTCTCAACCCCACCCCCTTCCCCCACTCCCTCTCTCCCATCATCCTCTCTCCTCTCTTCCTAATAATGGCATAACTGCTGATGACCCCCCCCCCCCTCCCTCCCTCCCCTCCCTCTCTCTCTCTCTCTCTCTCTCTCTCTCTCTCTCTCTCTCTCTCTCTCTCTCTCTCTCTCTCTCTAATACAAAAAAGACCTGCCGATAACATGGCATTTCAGTTTAAGCTGTTCTCTCTCAGTCCCCCTTCATGCACACCCTCTCTCGTCCCCCTCTCTCTCATGTTGCTGTGCTGCTACTGTTTTAAATAATGTTATTGTTATCACCGCCTTTTTAAAGGTGTGCGAGAGGAGGGATGATGTTGGAAAACTATTAGACATATTTCGAGATCGAAATATTACACACACACACAAAAAAGTAAACACGTGTTACTTTAGTTAATTAAATTAATGAATATGGAATGGCTTACGATGAACTAAAAAAAAGTCATGAAGAGGGCTAAATATCAAAATAATCTCATTGTATCAGAGCTTCAGATTGTTTTCAAACTCCATGGACCATAAAATTATTACCCCTGATTACAGAAAATGATGGGTCATTTTCCAAAATAATGGGCCAATAATGTGTCTGTAGTATTACACTTAAATTCGTTTGCAGACTTCAAGAGTCAGATGACCACTGGCTGCATAAAATGAGGGGTCAAATCACCATCAATACGGGTCAATGACCCGGGCCCGCTGACAATCTGAAGCTATGTCGTATGCCTGAATATACTTTCGCTCAGACATGAAAATCAGAATATCATAAAAGAGACGCAATGTCGTTGATGATGATGAATGGGGTTTTAGGTCCCTGCCACGCGCTGTGTATCTGGGGACCAGCACTAAAAGTGTAAACAATTGTTTCCATAAAATATGACAGTTTGGGGGGATGAGGAGGGAAAGAGAATGATCGCTAAAATATATAATATATACTTTATTAAATCAACGTTTACAAACGGTGTTAAAAATCTTCCCAGGGCTGCGTCTAAAAAAACTATCAATCTTATAAACAGAAAACATACTTACAGAACAATGAACATTTATGATAATTATATAAGGAACACATTCAACCTATATGCATGACAAATGTAAAAGGCTGTTTATTGTTGGGGTTTACATGGATTTGTAGTGATGGTGAGGTTGATATTGTTATTTGTTGACTATTTTGAGAGGGGTAGGAGTGGGGGTGGGGGTGGGGACAGGGGGGAGGGGCGAAAATCGGAGTGGAAAGGGGAGATATGGGTAAGGGGGGTTAGGGGCAATGTCACAGACCGTACCCTGTATAAGCCAAGAAACAAATAAACGGCTTATCATACTAGAGTAAATTCGTGTCACCGTGACCTAGATCTCACCCACTGGCAATCATCTATTCCGAAATGAGTTCTTAATGTCCCCCAAAATCAAAGAGATTAAGTTCAAAAACAATTTAGCTCCACCACAAAACTGTAGATTGATCGATAAACAACCAATACCCCCAGGGGAAAATGCAAATTAATCCCTCTTCTCTCCGGTTACAAAATCTCCACATTCCTTTGGATTATTCGACCGGGAGGGAACATGATCGAGGGGGAAAAAAGTATCTAAAACAGTATCAAACAACTGATTGTCAGCCCCTCGAGATACAATTTTAAACCCCCAAAAGAAGTTCAAGCCCAATCATGACATTCTTTCTGTCCCCAATCTGAAGATCTCGAATAGAGGGGTTACCCAACAGGTTTAATCTACCAAGGTACGCCCTGAAGGCACAGAGGGTGGTAACCTATCTATCGCTTGACTCCATCAACCCTGTAACCACAGAGACACGGGACAAAGGAGGCAGGGATTTAGAAGCCACACCACAGCTGTCCAAAAGACAGCCTCCCCCCCCAAACAGTCGCCACACAGGACAGGTCAGTGACCAGCAACCCCTTAAATTAAGCCGGTTGGTTCAGACAGAAATCCCCTCCAGACTGTTTATTTGTCACCCCGGCCTACAGACCAGTTCCCTGCTCCCAGACACAATACAATACGAAGGGGTGTTGAGGGCTACCCGCAACAAAAGGCCAGTCGTCGCCACCACTGACGCCAGTGACCGTCAGGGCGGTCCGTTTGTGGGATTGGGTTGGTGGTGGTCAAAGAAGGGGCTTTAATTTCCCTGAACTAACTTTATTTATCTCTGTGTGTTAAGTAAGACAAGCAGGCCAACAACTCAAGACAAATTTAAGAGCGGACAAAACTTAGCTAGCTAGAGACGTCGTTGTTGGTCATTCAAGATTCCCTTCGCGTGTCACTGTTCAGTTTGCACTGAAGGGTTTATTAATCGTGATGACATATATGATTAAATCTCCAACAGCTCAAGACAAATTTAATACATTTCTCGGTTAATTCTATTTTTTCCGTTTTTGCCTTTCTTACCATACATAAAGCTGTATTTTACATTTTTAGGAACCTTTTTAGCTAATAACCTTTTTGGAATACTAACCCTATCCCTAACCCTAGCCCTAACCCTAACCCCCACCCTATAAGACGGGAAAACGCAACGAACCACAACTGTAACAAATCGCGGTGCACTGCAGTACATAGTGGGGGGTGGGGTTAGGTTTAGGGCTAGGGTTAGGGTTAGTATTCCCAAAAGAGAATTAGCTGAAAATGTTCCTAAAATACAGCTTTATGTATGGTAAGAAAGGCAAAAACGGAAAAATACAATACAATTAACCGAGAAATGCAGGGAGGGTGGCACATCTTTACCTTTACCCACTTAGTTAGCTAGAGACGTTGTTGTTGGTCATTCAAGATTCCCTTCGCGTGTCACTGTTCAGTTTCCACTGAAGGATTTATTAATCGTGATGACATATATGAATAAAACGACCAACAGCTCAAGAAAATATTTAATAACAGACAAAACTTAGCTAGCCAGAGACGTCGTTGTTGGTCATTTATTGATTCAAGATTCCCTTCGCGTGTCACTGTTCAGCTTCCACTGAAGGATTTATTAATCGTGATGACATCATATAATAAAAAGCCAAGTGTCCGTGTGTGTCTGTGTGTGTCTGTGTGTCTGAAACACAAAACGGGCCTTATAACTGCAACCGAGGCGGCCGTGTCATTTGCGCGGTTTGGCAAATGCGCGAAACGCGTATCCGCCGGCCTCTCGGCGCCCGTATCTCCGGTATTTCTGGACCGATTGCCTTTGAATTTCGCAGGTACATGACCGGGGACGGTGCCTATCGATGTGCCAAACCGGAAGCGAATCGATTCATAAACGCGCGCGATATACGCCGCTTCACCTTTTCACAAATAACTCCGCCGTTTCTTAGCCGATTCGCTTCAAATTTGCTGTCCAGCTTGCTGTGGCCGGGCAAAGCCTGGCAAAAAATTTGAAGATAATCAGGAGAGAGCGTCACTCTCAGAGCAGCGCCAACGGGAAACGGGGCCTTATAACTCCGCCGTTTCTTAACCGAATCGCTTCAAATTTGCTGTACTCAGCGTTACCAGTACTTGGCGTTACCGTTACTACGCGTTACCGTTACTAGTATGAATAAAACCGCCAACAGCTCAAGACAAATTTATCCCCCCCCCTCTCTCTCTCTCTCTAATGGGTATCATCATCGGGATAGCGTGTTAATTCCGCAAATTTTCATTAAGATCGGTACAGTAGTTTAAGCTCCACACATTCCTGTCACACACCGAAAAAACACTGCTAATCGAAACATAACCAGAAAAGAAATAACTTGTTCTGTCTTTTGTCTACACACTCATCCACCCACACCTGAGGGTGTTCACGGGATCTGGCGCTGATATGTCAACAAGCGCGGATTCGCAATCGTTTCTGGCGTGTGACAATTTGACCGACCGACAGACCGACCGACCGACAGACAGACAGACAAAGTGAGTTATAGGTTTGTGGCTTGTGCCACAAACAAAAAGAATCATCTCCCACCGCAAAAGTCATGGCTTGCTATCAGGCAGGGCACTGTCGGGTTAAAATTCCTAGCTCGTTGAAATTCCTAGCTCGCTATACTATAAGACTGACTATTTCCGGCATTTTGCGACATTGAGCATGAACGACAAATTTAACTTTTTTCTAGGGTTAGGGTTAGGTAAATGGTTCAAGTAACGAAAAAGTGAAATTTGTGGTTGTCGCAAATAGTCACTCTCATAGTAGCGAGCTAGGAATTTTAACGAGCTAGGAATGCTAACCCTACAGGCACAACCTGTGCCGTCCGGTCATCGCTTCTAACTCTTATCACTTATCAGTCACATACACCCCCACCCCCTTTGTTTTCCCCATCTTTACCTCAACCTACCACGCCTCTTCCCATCTTCCCTCTCAACAGACAACACACGCACGCGCGCGCGCGCACACAAACACACTTGTCTGAATCACTTTTGGTGGAAGAATCTTAAACTGAAGAAGAAGAAGAACAACAACAACCACACGCACGCACGCACGCGCACGCGCGCACGCACGCACACGCACACGCACACACACACACACACGCACGCACACGCACGCACGCACACGCACACGCACACACACACACACACACACACAGAATGTAAAAAAGCTTTATCAAGCTTATTCTTTTATCGTCAATAAAGATCATTTTGACTTGATTACACACACACACACACACACGCACGCGCACACAAACACACCACATACACACACACTACACACATATTCACAACTAGTCTTTTCTCACGCTCTTTTCCGGGCAGGATGAGTGGTAATTTCGGCTGTCATGTCCAGCTCAATATTACAGTAATGTCCGATAGCCCCACTACAGTCATCTAAACGACATCACAGCACTGACGATAAATGGATAATTCTACTGCAACCATACTACTGCCTTTCATCCCCTGACCGTTACACCTACCCA
>CM065691.1:16013052-16033052 GCA_017654935.2 Phymorhynchus buccinoides
GAAACATTCTTTTCAGCATTCACTATGCCACTGGGACCCTCTATCCCGCCTCTAGGACCCTCTATAATGTAAGTGAAGGAGTCCCTGGGACCCCTTGTTTTGAGGGACGATTGGGAGCCCTGAGCTGCCCTCTTTGTTATCTGGAGTCATGCGCTGGCGTCCAGCATTGAAAACCTTTCATACAGTATTTTGTAAATCTAACAGTAACAAAAGACATATAAACAGTGTGAAATATGAATGCGGTATCATTGTGAAATGGGAGTAAGCAGCAGCAAAGGTGCTATATTTGGAACCCTGCTATTCTGAATCTGTCAACACTGATATAATATAAACTGTATGAAATATATGAATGCTGTATCATATTCATAGTGAAATGGGAGCAAGCAGCGGTAAAGAAGGTGCTATATTTGGAACCCTGCTATTCTGAATCTGTCAACACTGATATATATATATAAACTGTATGAAATATATGAATGCTGTATCATATTCATAGTGAAATGGGAGCAAGCAGCGGTACAGAAAGTGCTATATTTGGAACAGTGCCATTCTCAATCTCCCGGTACTGATCAATAACTTTTCAATGTGGTCAAACAAAAATCAATAATGACTCACCAGATACACAAACATATCGGAAGAAGGAAAACGGGAGGAAATATGTTAGCAGAGCTCTCTTATTTTGGGGGCATCTAGTCTCTATCAGAGAGAGAGAGAGAGAGAGAGAGAGAGAGAGAGAGAGAGAGAGAGAGAGAGAGAGAGAGAGAGAGAGAGAGAGAGAGAGAGAGAGAGAGAGAGAGAGAGAGAGAGAGAGAGAGAGAGAGAGAGAGAGAGAGAGAGAGAGAGAGAGAGAGAGAGACAGAGAGAGAGAGAGAGAGAGAGACAGAGACAGAGAGACAGACAGAGTCAAACAGAGAGACAGATAGAGAACGAATCTCCTTTTTTGTGAGTTATAGGGGAAACCTGATTAATCATTCAAGGGCACTTCAGGGGAAGGAGGGGGTTCGAGGAACCCCTCCTCCTGTGACTTGCTGCTGTTTAGTGCAATTCAAGAACCCCCTCCCTTCCTTGCCCCTTTCTATTCCAAATCCATCCAACCTCTCCATCTCCTCCACACACACACAAACCACACACATAGATTCCTCGACCAGTCCTCATCACACGACGTTCAATACTGCTGCCGAAAGTCCTTAACAAAGTCGTCCAAGTATGGACAATGATTTAGGTCACGTGACAATGCGGGGGTTTTCAGTGGATGCTTAGAATGTGTATCTTTAACCTATCAACCTGACACTAAACTGAGCCTAACCCTATCGCTAACACAATCATTAACCCTAACTACACAAGAAAAATTAAAAAAATACTAAATAACTGAAAAATCTGACTGACTGATCTCTCTCTCTCTCTCTCTCTCTCCTCTCTCTCTCTCTCTCTCTCTCTCTCTCTCTCTCTCTCTCTCCTCTCTCTCTCTCTCTCTCTCTCTCTCTCCTCTCTCTCTCTCTCTCTCTCTCTCTCTCTCTCTCTCTCTCTCTCTCTCTCTCTCTCTTCTCTCTCTCTCTCTCTCTCTCTCTCTCTCTCTCTCTCTCTCTCTTCCTCTCTCTCTCTCTCTCTCTCTCTCTCTCTCTCTCTCTCTCTCTCTCTCTCTCTCTCTCTCTCTCTCTCTCTCTCTCTCTCTCTCTCTCTCTCTCATCTCTCTCTCTCTCTCTCTCTCTCTCTCTCTCTCTCTCTCTCTCTCTCTCTCTCTCTCTCTCTCTCTCTCTCTCTCTCTCTCTCTCTCTCTCTCTCTCCCCCTCCCCCTACCCGTCTCTCTCTCTCCCTTGTCACGAAACTGTTTGCGGTGCAATAAGTTACCGAGACAGAGACAGAGAACCCAACACCAGCACAG
The DNA here is from genome assembly GCA_017654935.2 of Phymorhynchus buccinoides. NCBI lineage: Eukaryota > Metazoa > Mollusca > Gastropoda > Neogastropoda > Raphitomidae > Phymorhynchus > Phymorhynchus buccinoides. The sequence continues at coordinate 16,014,932 of CM065691.1, forward strand.
GTTTCGGAGGCCAAGCGAGTCAACACTATCGGCTTCCGTCCATTGTCGGGGCAGCAAAACGGGATTACATCGATGTGCCCCCGTCTCTACATGTCACCCTCATTGTGCCCCCGTCTCTACATGTCACCCTCATTGTGCCCCCGTCTCTGTGTGTCACCCTCATTGTGCCCCCATCTCTATATTTCACCCTCATTGTGTCCACAGTACCCGGTTTCGACTCCTTTTAGTTCATGCCTTTTGTTAACACTCTTCACCAGCATAAACCAATTTAAAGTGTGTTATCCATTAGGCTTACATTGTTTCATTGTGGCATACCACTTGTTATGTCTTTTTCTATCCCTAACCCCAATCAATGAAAATAATTATATATATGCCTCTATTGAACACCCACTGACCCACCACGATTGTGTCCCTTGGTCTTTTTCTTCAAACTGAGGCTGCTCTTTAAAATGGTGTTTCGCTTTAAATTTGGGGGCATTTGTATGGGAGTCAAACCTGGTCAAAACAAAATTTCTTACCAGCCATAAGCGGGAATACACATGAAACACGTGATTTTGACACGTGATCTAGTTGGTCGTTAAAGAAAATAACTTGAAACAAATACTGAAATAGCTCTCTGTGGAAAACTAAAGGAGCCAGAATGTGGGGGTTTCAAGTGCTGTGCATGCCCCCGTCTCTATGTGTCACCCTCATTGTGCCCCTGTCTCTATGTGTCACCCTCATTGTGACTCCCGTCTCTATGTGTCACCCTCATTGTGCCCCCGTCTCTATGTGTCACCCTCATTGTGACCCCCGTCTCTGTGTGTCACCCTCATTGTGACCCCCGTCTCTGTGTGTCACCCTCATTGTGCCCCCGTCTCTATGTGTCACCCTCATTGTGCCCCCGTCTCTATGTGTCACCCTCATTGTGTCCCCGTCTCTGTGTGTCACCCTCATTGTGTCCCCGTCTCTGTGTGTCACCCTCATTGTGTCCCCGTCTGTCTGTCTATGTGTCATTGTGCCCCCGTCTCTATGTGTCACCCTCATTGTGCCCCCCGTCTCTATTGTGTCTCTATGTGTCACCCTCATTGTGCCCCCGTCTCTATGTGTCACCCTCATTGTGCCCCGTCTCTATGTGTCACCCTCATTGTGCCCCCGTCTCTATGTGTCACCCTCATTGTGCCCCCGTCTCTATGTGTCACCCTCATTGTGCCCCCGTCTCTATGTGTCACCCTCATTGTGCCCCCGTCTCTATGTGTCACCCTCATGTGCCCCCGTCTCTATGTGTCACCCTCATTGTGCCCCCGTCTCTATGTGTCACCCTCATCTCTATGTGTCACCCTCATTGTGCCCCCATCTCTATGTGTCACCCTCATTGTGCCCCCGTCTCTGTATGTCACCCTCATTGTGCCCCCGTCTCTGTGTGTCACTCTCATTGAGCCCCCGTCTCTGTATGTCACTCTCATCGTGCCTCCGTCTCTGTGTGTCCCCTCAATGTGTCTCCGCATCTGTATGTCACTCATTGTGCCCCCGTCTCTATGTGTCACCCTCATTGTGCCCCCGTCTCTATGTGTCACCCTCATTGTACCCCGTTCTCTATGTGTCACCCTCATTGAGCCCACGTCTCTATGTGCTACCATCATATTAATTCAATGTGTGCAGCCTTGAACGCCTAGTCACTGAGACAGGGATACAGAGACGAAATTGAGGACGAGAAGATCAACGGAGACACAAAGAGAACGGGGGCACAACGTGCAAACAGCTTAGGGGTTGTGAGCGTGAAAACGACCGCAACACAACACAAACGCTGCTGTTGCTGGTTGTGGTTATAATACAATGCTAGCCCTCTTTTGCTTTGTTGTCAAGTGAACAAGAACAGGGAGGGGTTAGCCGGATTAAAAAGAAGCACCACAAAGGAAATAATTGAATGCCGGATAGGGCGGGGTTCGAAGATGGAAATCAGTCCTGAGGATTCATTGGGTATACCTAACCATTGCAACAAAAATCTGCTTTCAAGACCAGTCTTTCAAAACCTAAATGTGATTGTAGCACGTAGAGTTGACCGTAGCTGATGAACTCCAGAACTGTGAAAGAAGCTCTTTGGAGAAAATCAGACAGAACTGAGCACAAACTAAATCTTTTAATTCCGCTTATGTTATTGTAGGCAAATTTCTTGCTTCGGATACAATCACAGAATACAGCCGTTCCAGAGTCGATGGCTCTCTTGCGGGGTGCTTTGATAAGCGCTTCCTGAGAAATGGAGGAGAGGGTGGGGGCGCATCTTTACCTTTACCCAGAATTCGATAGATCTTATAATATAGTCAACGTAGGACTTCAAACAACAGCAACACCAAACACACACACACGCACACACACACACACGCGCACACACACACACACACACACACAGACACACACACACACACACACACACACACACACGCGCACACACACACACACACACACACACACACACACACACACACACACACACACACACACACACACACACACACACACACACACACACGTATCTCCTTGCGTTTAAGTGCTTGTCAGTCAACCGTTTGTCACTCAGCCGATCCGTCTCCATGTAACATCCATAATTCTTTTATTTTCCTTCAACACTAATGCTCCTTGTTTCCTACATATCCTACTTTATTGCCTCTGCAATATCAACGTTTATCCCCTTCCATGCCTCCTTTGCCGGAAATCATCCGTCTTGGTTGATCCCCACTGCACTAGTAAGCACAGTGTGAACATCATGAACATGTCCATTATGTCCATCTGTCATGATGACTGGACAGAGAAGGACCTGCTCTTGGCGTTGTCACACAGTCTCTCATATATGGAGGAAAACAAAGGATGGGCAACCTTCGGAGAATAATAGACCGGGAGGGGTTCACAAACGAGGAGACAGGAAGAAATCAAATGAAACAGTCAGCGAGGTCGACTAATGTCCACTTATAAAATGAACATGATATAAGCAGTATACAACTACAGTTTATTCAGTACCATTGTATCCCAAGAAGGGGCATAACACCGAACGAATATTAATGTTTTACGTCCTCTCGGCCAAAGGCCATATGGGACATTGCTGTAACTTTAGTTATTGTATGCATAGCATCACTTCATTTACCGGCTAAATATGCATAACACAAGTCTAGATATACATGCGTTAGAACGCGCGTGAGCGAGCGAGAGAAACAGAGAGACAGAGACAGAGACAGAGACAGAGAGACAGACAGACACACACCGCAGGATTGGGATGTGCATCAAAGGTAAAGATGTGCCACCCCCCCCCCCCCCCCCTGCATTTCTCGGTTAATTCTATTTTTCCGTTTTTGCCTTTCTTACCATACATAAAGCTGTATTTTAGGAACATATTGAGCTAATAACCTTTTTGGAATACTAACCCTAACCCTAACCCTAGCCCTAAACCTAACCCTACCCCCCACTATGTACTGCAGTACACCGCGATTTGTCACAGTTGTGGTTCGTTGCGTTTTTCCGTCTTATAGGGTGGGGGGTAGGGTTAGGGTTAGGGTTAGGGTTAGGGTTAGGGTTAGTATTCGAAAAAGGTTATTAGCTAAAAATGTTCCTAAAATACAGCTTTATGTATGGTAAGAAAGGCAATAACGGAAAAATAGAATTCACCGAGATAGGTAGGGGGGGTGGCACATCTTGACCTTTACCATAGTTTGGGGACAAACGAACGAAAGGGATATCATTTTTAATTTATACCATTAAACTCATTGAAAATAGCACTTGAAACAAACTGTTTGACTCGGGAGAATGGGGCAGGGTAGATGTGGTTGGTGAGGGAGGGGGAGGGGGGTAGATAATTTACTAAACTGGGGGATTTCGTGACCCGGAAAAGGGATGTCCGCGTCTCCGGAAATGAACTAAAACACAGCAGGAAGCAGTGAAACGTCTAATGATCAGAGCCAAAGAAGTGAAGGAACAGGGAAATGGAAATGGGGCTGAGATGAGATGGATTCAGAGACAAGTAAACTGATGACTGCTTTGACGCCAATCATTCCCTCCACCCTACCCCTTTGCACTCTGCACGTGACCTTGAACCTGCCAGGACAATGACAGGGGTCGAGACAAGAGGTGACCGAGACACACAGACGACTAAAACAAAAATACTTCGATTTGGCTTCTTTTCTTCGCAGCACAGAAGCTCTATCACAGAAAGAACAGTCACATTGATGGAAAAAAACAGTTCCACAGAAGTCTTCTGACTGCTTGAAAGCAAGAATTTCTTGGACGTTAGCATTTAACACTGCTTGAGTTTGTGACAATTTTATGAAATTCGATTTACTTAAACCGATTTTACCGTTAGTGTTGTCGAATGCGCTAATCCTAGGATATACCACAAAACTGTCCCATGTGCGCACACGCGCGCACATACCCCCCACAGAAGAGTTGATGAGATAGAGGCTACCCACACCCACACACACACACACACACACAGTGACACACACACACACACACACACACACACACACACACACACACACACACACACACACACACACACACACACACACGCCCCTTTATTATGATACAGTGCACGTGATATACAAGATCAATTCAGGGTTCATGCTGTCATAAGATCTGCTACTACCTTGCACACGATTGCCGACATGCTGTGCCAGATATTGCAAACCCATCCCGTGAAGAGATGTTTCAAAAGAAGAAAATCAATATCACCACCCCCCGCATGAGCTATTTCATCACGCTCTGCCGTCATTTTGAATCGCACTCTTCGTGGGGTCTTTTTTTATTTACTGCAGAAAAAAGTGAATGTGCATCAAATGAGAAGAGCCATGTAATTGGAGCCCTCTTGTTTGGTCTAGTGAGTAGGGCTTCTTCAATTCATCTTCATTTCCGACTGTCATCATCGCGTGATGCAAGAAGCATCTTTATCTCTGTCTTTTTTTCTTTCTTGCCCAGGCGTTTAAAAACAAAATTTGCAAAGTCCTAAAAATAAGTTTTGTGAGAATTTAAGTTCATGCAAAACTAAGACATGTCTGACTGAAATAGAAACAATTCATCATTCTGATAAGGACAATATTCAACAACGATGAACATACCCAGAACTGAAAAACACGGAAAATTCGGCCGAAAATTCAAACTTGCTTTAAAAGTTGATAAGAAAGGGAGGAGGGGGGGTGGGTGGGTGGGTGTCCAAATGAAGTAATTTCCATTGCTTTTTGCCCCTTTTAAAGCCATGAATCCTTGTTATTGTGGACAGATTTAAGTAAATCGTTTTACTAAGTATTATTCCTAGAGTTTGTAACAGTTTTACATTTGCATGCCCCCATCACAATCTACAACTACAGTTACTCTCCTCGCAACCACTCTCCCCACGGACCCAAAATAGTAACAGTGTCCTTTGATTTGTCAGAAGTGTCGGCATTTTGCTGTGATGGTTGATCCCTGACATTAAACGGCCGTTAGTCCATGGACATGTGTGACTAATCAAAGGGTGTGGAGAAGCACACAGCTGCCGTCCTTCATCAAACTAACCAATTGCTTTTCTGGCATAAATTGAGAACCACCCTGACTTCTGATTGCCATTGGGGGGAATAAGGGGAAATTGTTTAGTGAAGGATGACTAAACGCTGTGTTTTGTGAACTAAGAAAATCGATGCATTAACTCCCATTATCCCACCACCTTCAATTTCATTTTATTTTTACAAGAATGTCCTTTTTATCCGATCTCCAGTTTGATTTTTACAGCTTTTAATTCATTCATTGTGCAAAGAATAATTTGCGCAGGTAAAAAAAGATTGCACTCGATTGTCAGAATGACTCGCAAGTAATTTTGGAAATAAACGGTCGAAAGAACAAAAACGAAAACCAGAATTATGCATAGATCAATGGCACCAACTTGAAATTCTTCTGCAGTGACCACATTCAGTATTTTTGCAATGTCAGAACCCACTTGACAAAATTCTGTCAAAGGAAGGATTGCTCTTCACTTTAGTCTCCGAGCAATTTTGTTGTTTAAAAAAACCGACCACATCAATTCTGAGTAACCCCGTCAGACATTAGCAAGCAGTCGAACGAAAGTCAGCAATTCATCTCCCACTTTCCTAATCAAAAGATTTTCTTTGAACGCCGGAGATTCCCTCAATTTAATTAGAACGGAGGTGTTGCAGAAACAGAGCTCCACGGACCAACGTTTTCCCGGGCTCATTTCGATGAGGGGTAGTCTTGCTCTTCTCTTACGAAAATATTGTCTTCATTTTTTACCCTTCACTTGATGCAATTATTCTCTCACCGCCTCTAAGCACACACATTTTCCCTTGGGTAAAGTGATGCCTCGAAAACCAGGTTAGGAAATTGGTAAATTGGTCACATTCGGCGAGTTGCCAGCCAATCTGCGAACTCTAAATTATTTCATTACCATACCCAAGGGCTCGGGGTCAAAGGAGTCTAGGGGTCGCAGGGTGTCGGTGAACACGAGTAAAGACAGACCATCCACGTTCCACGTTCATTTTGAGTAGTGTGCAGTTTTTGTGGGGTTTTTTTGTTTCTTTATATTCAAATATAATTTAACCTACACACACCCACACCCCCGCCTCACACACACATACACACACACACACACACACACACACCACACCACAAGCAACCACCAATTTGACCAACTATTTTCCCAATCCCCATTACTAATACTGCACCTCCTTCCTAGACTATGGTCGTTTTGGTGGCGCTGTCGCTGTTTGTTTATTTTTCTTTAACATGATCAACCTATTTCAGGGAGCAGTTTTTCTTTGCGCTCAAACCGCTGTCATAATTCACGAGAAAAAGATATCTTAACTGTTGTGTAAACATGAAGGAGAATGGAGAGGTGAGGGTATCGGAGGCAAAGGGGGTGAAGGCCATACTATTATTTCACAAACTACCACGACAAAAGCAGCTGGAGGATGGCTGTGTGAAAAGCAAACGAAAACATCGACCAAGAAAGGATACGAGGGGGGGAAAAGATTGGAGAGATCGCCAGTGTTTGGCCATGCTTTGGCTCTCCCATCGGCAAACGACCACCATGCTTGCACGTGCTACCGCCAGCCAATGAGAGCGCTGGGAGCTACTGTCCTCTTTATTAGCCCAAAGCGACTGTCCCAGCACAGGTACAATCTCTTTGCTGACACTAAAGAAAAGGAGGATAGTCTTGTCTCTTGCTCACCGTTTCCATCAGGGTCTGTACACAGGCTTTGGTTTCATACATGTATACATACAAAAGTTCCATTCAGACCGCCTCCAGAAAACCACTCCCCGATTCAATCTGATGTCTGGTTGGTGTCAAGAAAAGCACCTTTTCAAATGAGGATGGTAACGTTGGGAATTTAGTCCTTGCTGCTAATGCATAATACTTATTTTGAGTGAATAAAAAATGTCTCTAGTTCCCTTTTCCTCCAAGCTGTGCACTGTTGTTAGCTGCTGGAAAACAAATTGCTTCATAGCTTTAAAAGACCAAGTGACCTCGAATGGGATGGCAAACTGCCATTTTATTTCTCCGAACATCAAAATTTCCTTCAAATAGTTCACCAAATTTGTGACTACCGTCTATTCCCCCATCTCTCTCTTTTCCCCCTTATAAATTATCTAGAGTTATAGTAGTAAATCTAGTTGTGACCAAATTCCATTCAATCTTCAAGCACAGGCTGACAGTGCCAGATAGCCTAAAGCTCAGCCATTCGGTAGCCCAATGTTGTGAACCGGTCCGCCCGGGTCATTTATTAGGGGGCTGGCCTTGGCCTGAGAATTGAATCTCGGACAGCAATTGTCAGTGTGGTGTTAGCCAGATTGGTACTGTTCCAACTCACTCACTCTCTCTCTCTCTCTCTCTCTCTCTCTCTCTCTCTCTCTCTCTCTCTCTCTCTCTCTCTCTCTCTCTCTCTCTCTCTCTCTCTCTCTCTCTCTGCCTGTCTGTCTCTGTGTGTGTGCGCGCGCGCGCGCGTGTGTGTCTGTGTGTTACTTACAACACTCCAAGAACCCCCACAGAACAGAGACAAAACGCGAGAAGACTAGTAGAAGATATATGCAATCAGTATTAAAATAGTCTTGTTTGCAGCTTTTTATTTTTTATTTGTAAGCCCTAACAAGTAACACAGATCTGTAGAAATATTGTGCTCGCCTGGTCGTATCTCCTCAAGCATTCGTGTATGTGCGTGCTAATCACAGTCTCTCTTTTCAGAGAGAGAGAGAGAGAGAGAGAGAGAGAGAGAGAGAGAGAGAGAGAGAGAGAGAGAGAGAGAGAGAGAGAGAGAGAGAGAGAGAGAGAGAGAGAGAGAGAGAGAGAGAGAGAGAGAGAGAGAGAGAGAGAGAGAGACAGAGAGAGAGAGAGACAGAGAGAGAGAGAGAGAGAGAGAGAGAGAGAGAGAGAGAGAGAGAGAGAGAGAGAGAGAGAGAGAGAGACAGAGAGAGAGACAGAGAGAAAGTACAGAGAGTACAGTGGCTGAGACAGAAAAATGGGATGCATTTCCCACACGGGCGGTTAATGCGTTTCCCTTCGAAGCAGATAATTCAATCCATTTCTGTCGGTGGCCGTCGGAAAACAGGACATTTTCGTCCCCTCCAGAGCTCTCAACCGTCAAACCTTATTACTTCCATCTTTCGGTTCCACTTCCAGAAACGTTGGACACTTCACACAACGCGACAGGGAAGTTGGGACACATGACTCACTGCCACCACATAAGAATTAAGGAGTGAGTGCTCGAGATTGTGTATTTCAATTCTACTATAAGCTGTTTCTTCTTCTTCTTCGATCGCTCAGACAGCTTCCTGTCAATTATGAGCGCAGATGCGTCATGCTGCCGTTATGCGCCTAAGTAAGAAATAATTAGGCCCAGCATGTCCGACTTCGGCTGGAGGAAATCTTTTTGAAAGTGTTTCTTGAAAAAAAAAAGGCAGGGCCCCCGTAAGTGCTCAAGATTGTGTTTATACAGTATAAAATATAATGTAAGCTACTTCGTTAAAAAAATAAAAAAGAGAACATTATTATGCAGAGAATGTATTCTTTCCCACGCTCGAAAGTCGAAGTGGGTAGACAAATTAAATTAGCCAAAGTGTTTCTACTCCTTTCCTCCGTTCATAAGAACTGCGAAAGAGGGAGGGGGGGGGGGAGGGGAGAGAGAGAGAGAGAGAGAGAGAGAGAGAGAGAGAGAGAGAGAGAGAGAGAGAGAGAGAGAGAGAGAGAGAGAGAGAGAGAGACAGAGATAAAGACAGAGAGAGAGAGACAGGGGCTCAAAATTAATGTTTATAGTAACAAGGTGAAATGTAAACAATGCCCCAAACAAAATAGCTAAACAGCTGTGATAAAGATAGGAAGGCGATGACAGGCTCCGCGTGGAATCTACCCCTACATCGGGTAAGTTTGGAGTGATTGGGGGTAACAATATTCCCGCGCTGTACACTGTCAGCAATACTCATTTCTCTAGTTTCCAACAACACCGCACTTTCCCATGCTCCAGTTAAACTGGCAATTTCAACGTTCACAGCAGCATTTTAAATGTTTTTCCTGGAAGGCGCTATTTCTATAAGCTTCTAAGGCATGCTCTCCAAAATTTCGCTTGATTAAAACGAAACAAGTTGTTATACAAATTATACAGAGTTGGTGAGGCAAACTACGAAGAGCTCTAAAGACAGTTTCTCTCTTCCCTCTATTTCCCACATTGCCATTTCGATAGAATTTACATTCAGCCTACACTTTCAGTGTCAGTTTAAATTCTCTTCATTTACCACCCCCACCCCCCCTCTCTCTCTCTGACACACACACACACATACACCCCCCACTTACACATGTATCTATCCTGTCACTACGTAAGGCAGAGGCTAGGGGTACGAACCCGTATTTCACATTCTCCAGGCTACGGGTACGGCGCTCAATCACGGGACGCAAACACTGTGCGCAAACTGTCTTCAAAAACTACTATTCCTAACCCCTTACCAGGATGCGTTAAACATACGAAATAAGAAAATGCATTAGTTGACGAAAAATTCGACTAGGAAGAGTTATGTGATCACTAAACATGGTGTGAGTGTTGCAACAAGTTTTACAAGAAAAACCCGATACATTCCAATACTTCGCTGAGTTCTCTAGTACATTACTGGTCAACCAAGCATAGCCAGTAACTCATTTAGAACTTTTTCCACTTTGGCCATTGAAGTGAAAAAACGGCGAGAGAGATATAATGCCAACACCCCCCTTCCTCCCTCAGTTTTTTTTACTGCCCACATAAAATGCTACTAGGTTAACAATTCCCTGCCGTTCATCAGTGAATGGAACGAGGCCAGAGCTCTCTCACCGCCACCACCTACACCCCCCTCCCCCCCCCCCCCTTCTCTCTCTTTCTGGAACTTCCACCCTCGTTCAGTCATTGTGTTTCCTCCTTGGAAACCAAACTCAGACACAGTGTCACACACCTTTCTCTCCGATACCCCCATCTCTCTCTCTCTCTCTCTCCCCCTCCCTCCCTCCCCCCTCCCTCCCTCCCTCCCTCCCCCCTCTCTCTCTCGACGAGAGAGAGAGAGAGAGAGAGAGAGAGAGAGAGAGAGAGAGAGAGAGAGAGAGAGAGAGAGAGAGAGAGAGAGAGAGAGAGAGAGAGAGAGAGAGTCACAACTTCCCGCAGATATTCAGCGTTTCATAATCGAATATTGGACAGACAGACAGACATACATTCATGCATACACACACATACACCAGACCTGTTTACACCCTACACAAGTCTTGAGTAGTCTGGATAGCTGAAATGAGTAGTTTGGTGTGAAATGAGTAGTCCTCTTCATTAAACCATGAAACAATGTTCACTGAAAATGAGTAATCAGAATACTACTCGAAAAGAGTAGAGTAAACAGGTCTGATACACACTGCAACATGTACTGTGACAGACACACACACACACACACACGCACACACACACACAAACCACACACTGTGACATGTACTGACACACACACACACACACCACACTGTGACATGTACTGTGACACACACACACACACACATACACACACAGTCACACACACGTGTACACTGTCACACACACACACACACACACATACATACACACACGCGCGCACACACGCACGCACGCACGCACACACACACACACACACATACACATACACACACACTAGCTTTAGACCAATGGACACTGATCCAGTGAAACGGTGCCTGATACGCTCCACAACGCTGTGAAAGCCCAGGCTTAACATCAGTTCAATGCAAACCCGTTTCCTTGCAAAACAAACGTGCCTGACCTATCTTACTTTAGTTTATACTATCAGCACTTTCAGGTAGGCCTACAAAGAAAGGAAGGGGGGCAGGTGGGAGGGAGTAGGGCCAATGAAAGGACAAAGGAACAAAAACAGACCAAACAAAGGGACATTTATTATTTTAAATTATTGCAAAGAAAAAATGACACCAGGATTGTGGATACCCATCAGTGTCATAACCACCCAAACTGAAACCAAAGTTTCATAGATCAATGGGCACGTTTTCAACAGCTTTGAAATTCAGCACTTTTTATTTTGTTAATTTCATATCTATTTCATAATGAAACACAACAACTGCGTTAAACTGTATGCTTTTGCAAATCACAAAAACAGTTCCAAATGCCAACATGTTTCTTTAAGATAGCCCATTCAAACAAGCATACTACTGAATACACTATGCACACCCACAATTATGCACACGCATGAACACTCATACCCACACCTCTACACACACACACAAACACATTTATAGTGCATGCTTTTGAATCAGAATGGTTTGAACAACTTTCATTCATTCGTTCATACAACATTCAAACAAAATAAACTTTTTGGGGGAAAAAAGGAAAAAAACAAAGACAGGATAACAACTTACCATTGAGGTCTATGGTGAAGCGACCCAGTCCAGAGCCATCGCGAATGAAATAAGTAATCCTCCCTGCACTGCCACCATACTCCTCATCCTTGTCTCTGGCCCGCACGGCCATCACGTAGGTGCCCACAGGGGCGTTCTCCGCCACTGAACCACGCTCCAGGAAGCTGCTGAACTCGGGGGCAAAATGGTTCTCATTGACATCCACCACCTCGATGTTCAGCAAACACATGGACACTAAAGACTGCTCTCCCCCATCTTCCGCTCGTACGCTCAAATTGTAGACCTGGGTGGTCTCAAAGTCCAGCTTGTCTCGAATCCGAACAGCTCCTGTTAACTGGTCGACCTCAAATTTCTTGTCTGCACCATCTACGTGAGAGTAAGTGACCCTCCCGTTTTCGCCTTCGTCCAGATCTTGGGCTGTCAGCGTTGTGACTACAGCGCCAACAGGGAGGTCTTCCCTGACACGAACGGTTTGCATTTTGGGGATAAACTCGGGGAAGTTGTCGTTAACGTCTCTGAGAGTGATGAGGACAGATGCTGTTGATGATAACTTGTGGTGCAGTCCCGAGTCCTCAGCCTGGATTAGAATGGTGTACGATGATTTCTTTTCCCTATCCAGTGATTTCTTTACCCTAAGGATGCCACTGTCTGCTTCCACAAAGAAATCCTCCCGATAGGTCAAGATGGAATACTGGATGCGAGCATTGAGACCTGTGTCCATGTCGGTGGCATGAACTTGCAGTATTGTTGCATTCACCTGAACGTCTTCAAAAATAGTTTGTTCATAAACTCCATGCTCAAACTGTGGTGCATTGTCGTTCTCATCGCTGACATACACTTGAAGAACTTTGGAGGAAGACTTTTGATTATCTCCCATGTCCTGTGCTGTGATTGTCAGGTTGTACTCTGATCGGCTTTCGTGGTCAAGCCTTGAAAATATCTGGAGATCGCCGCTGAAGGTGTCGATCTTGAAAGCTCCCCCATCGTTTCCTTCAGAAATGACAAACAGAACCTGACCGGCATAGCCCTCATCTAGATCCGTGGCTGTGGCCTTGAATATAACACTGCCAATGTTTTCGTCTTCAGGGACTGTGATGTAAACGGGGAAAGCCTCTTCAAACTGTGGCGTGTATTCGCCAATTCGGGACAGGCGTTCTGCTTCGGCTAGACCCTTGATGTCCACGCCACTGTCTTTGTTGTTACTGGAGGACAGTCTCAGCTGCTCCTGCAGACGTCTGGCCACGTCAGTGCTTTGGCAAGTGACGCTGACATCCGCAGCAGCTGACTGTTGGCTGGGTCTGTTGTTGACCAGCTGCAGGGTGATGATGGTGGGGACTGACTTATGCTCCCCATCGTTGGCAACAACGCTGATCTGTCGCGAGCTGCTAGGGTAGGTCCTCAGACTGCACGTCAGCGTGACAGACCCTGTCGATGGCTCAACCGAGAAGCAGCCATCATCATTGCCCTCTGCAATACGGTAGGAAATGATGTTGCCTGAATCAAAGTCAATAGCAGTCAGCACCACAATCACAGTTCCCGCAGTTGCCTCTCTGGACAGATATCCTTTGCAGTGTGTTTTCTCAAACTCTGGACTGTTATCGTTGGTGTCCTTGACATTGACCCTGACCACCTCCTGTGTCCAGTGTCTGAAAGGTGTTCCCCAGTCAGACGCCCTCACGACCACAGAGTACGTCTTTCTCATGGTTTCAAAGTCAAATGCCTCTGTGGTTCTGATCTCTCCGCTGAATGCATCAATCTCAAAAGGAACCTCTTTCAAGTTCCAGATGGAATAGCTCACTTGACTGTTGTCTCCAGAGTCACCATCAGTTGCTTTCACTGTAGTGACCAAAGTTCCTGCTGCCATATTCTCTTTCACAAGTACCTCTTTCTTGAGGCTGGAACTGAACGCGGGAACATTGTCATTGTAATCTAGTATGTCAATGCTGATGCTGGTTTCAGCCATGAGGCGAGTTCCACTGTTGGCTCTATCTTCAGCGTGCACCACAAGGATAATTTGACTGTCCTTCTCGGCATCAAGAGGGGCTGCTGTGGAAATCAATCCCGACACCTCATCTATGGAGAACTGTTTGGAAGCATCGCTTCCCTTTAGTCTGTATCTCACTTCTCCATTCTGACCTTCATCAGCGTCGGTGGCTTTCACGAACAGCACAGGCGTATTGACAGGGACAACTTCAAACAGCTGGGCTTTGTACAGTCCTTTCTCAAACTCTGGCGAATTATCATTAACGTCTTGGATTTGGACAGGGATATTGACCGTCGAGGACCTTGGAGGGCGACCACGATCTACAGCAAGGACAGTTATGTTAAACCCTTCTGGTTCTTCTTCTCGGTCAAGAGAGGAAGTGACAATCACATTGAACACATCGTGGCTGGACGAGGACGCTTTAGTGCGGAATACCTTACTGTCCTGAACGCTCACACTGCTGATTTCTCCATTCACCCCTTCATCCGGGTCTGTGACAGTCAGAACGGCGAAAATGCTACCAGGACTGGAGTTTTCCATCAACGTTGGCAACTTCTGGACTAGGATGATGGGAGAGTGAAAGTTCACTGGAGTCACGGTCACGTCTAAAACAGTGTTACTAAGTGGCGAGTCGGGTCTGTCTGAAGGCTTTAGCCCTCTGTCTTCCGCGTGGATTTCTAGCTTGTACCGTTTGCTTTGAAACCTAAGGGGGCGCATCAATGTGACAACACCGCTGGTGGGATGAATGGCAAACATGGGAGTAGGGTTGACCAGGCTGTAGTAGATCTCGCCGTTGATTCCCACCTCTGCATCGGACGCCTTCACCTGCGCAATGCTGGAGTGGAGCGGGCTGTCCTCTGGAATGCTGACGTTGAAAGGACGCGGGGGAAACAGGGGGCTAAACTCGTTCTGGTCTAGCAATGTGATGTTGAGATCAGCAGAGGTTTCTATCACAGACCCCGTGAGGAGTCGACCTTTGGCTCGGATTGTGAGGTAATACGTCTGCCTGTGCTCTCTGTTCAGCCTCCCGTAGGCCCCGGTTTTAGTCCTCACGCGCACAAAACAAAAATCTTCCACCTTTGTGCTTTCTGCGTGAAAAATCCCACCACTGTCACCTCTTACTACGTCAAAATCCACCCTCTGAATGGCGGATGGGTCTGGCAAGAAAATGCCCATTTTGACAGACGTTTTGGCGTAAATTTTCCCCATAGCATTTTCCGGCATGGTACCGTTGTAGAGCTGGTGGGTGAAGCGGAAGTGGTCCTGGAGCCCCTCTGAGGCGTTCTGGCTGCAGACTCTGGCTAGCAGGACCAGCAGCCCACACAGCCACATCCGCCACTCCACACATGGCACGGCCTGGCGCCGCTCCATCTTATGGCCTGCAACAGTCAACATGTCTATTAGTTAACAGACATAATCTGTCTTTCATAGTACATGTGTTCATTCTGCAGGTCTACGGGATCGTGGATCAGGAAACGTTCACCCCTCTGTGGCAGAGACAGGGCCGTGGAGAGACAGAGACAGAGAGAAAGAGACTCAAAGGACAGAGACAAACAGGCAGGCAGAAAGACTGAGTGAGACAGACAGACGGACAGAGAAAAGCAAACCGAAACCAGACAGATTCAACTCCCCTTTCTGACGTTAACACACACGAAGAAAACGAATCTAATACGCCACAAAATAAAGTGAGTAATCAATCAATCATAAAAGGGCGGTCACGCTCTCAAATGCCTGACGTCTCAACCCATTCACATACACCACAGCAACTTCTTTGCTAACAGATCGCATTCTTTTATGGGGACCACACGCACTTCTCTTCAATTAACACACAAGTCATGGCCGTTTAACCGTTCAGATGCTCAATTAACAACCGACCCGTGCCCGTTAACCGTTCAGATGCTATCTCCCTGACTCTTCGATGACTGAATGGCTCTCTTCAAAGGACAGAAGAGGCAAGTGGTCAATGGCCCAGATATGCCAGGGGCCATGACGAACGGACATGGCTTACTTACTACCTACCGCACATTGGCAACATTTTACAAGGGCCTTTATGAAGAGGAATTCAGAACAGAAAAGTGTAAGACTGGAGGGGGGAGAGAGAGAGAGAGAGAGAGAGAGAGAGAGAGAGAGAGAGAGAGAGAGAGAGAGAGAGAGACAGAGAGAGAGAGAGACAGAGAGAGAGAGAGAGAGAGAGAGAGAGAGAGAGAGAGAGAGAGAGAGAGAGAGAGAGAGAGAAAAAAAATCATTGGCAAGTCTTTAAATGAAAATGTGAAGTAAATCATTGTTTACTTCTTTTTTTTTAAACAACCCGAGAAACAAAACTTAGTAAACAAGAAAGGGGAATGGGGTAGGCGGAAATAGAGCCCTAGCAATCCTTTTTAAAGCTCCCCAACATCTTGAAATATATGCATACACATACACATACAAACATGTGCAAACGCACGAACGCGTGCAGACATACACTTTCAATCTTTTTTTTCTTTTTTTCCCCCTCTACGCCTTTTCAATCCATTCCAACGCGAGAGCCTGCATAGTCATTAAGTTAACTAGTTCTTTATAAATCCAGAAAATTAATGCGAGTCGTTGAACTCAACATGCAAAACAGCCTTCAACAACCGAAATTAACCGTTAACATGCTAATGAGAGTCTGAACGCACAGCTTTACAAAGAGAAAGTTGTTATGTGTTTTTCTTGTTTGTTTGGTTGGGTTTTTTTGGCCCCTACAACATTACAATGGTGGGCAGAACTGGAGCGAGGGGGGGGGGGGAGAGAAAGACAGTCATACAAAGACTCAGCCGCGCAGACAAACACACGGGCAGACAGAAGTATAGTACTTGTTACACTGAGACGCCAACTGTGACAAAATGAAAGCCTGAAGCAAGCTGGGAGGCCAAAGACCCTGTGACTGCCGACACATAAAAAGCCAATATCGCAGGAACCAGCGGAGAGAATGAATGAACGAAAACAGGGAGAATGAATACAAGCATAGGACCTCCAGTCCCCTAAGCAAACCCTCGGGTAGAGTAAGTACTACAATATTATAGCCTACCGTTCTCCGGCTAAACACTAATTCCGCCACCTCTACCGGACTCCCAACCAAAAGGGTCCCCAGGTACCAACGAACAAAGGAGAACCCTATTGAAACATGCTACAAATAAAACACCCCCGCAACTCACCCCACCCCCACCCCCACTCCTTGTTCCTGCGTGTGTTCCCTTAACTTATTATTCACCTCTCTTTATCTCATTCTTCTCGATGTATGAATGGTCGGTCCTGGTCCACCTTTTTGTTCACCCGGAAGGCAGAATCTTTCTTTTCAGCAGTTTGTTTCTCTTCAAAGTTGCCGTGAAAAGACGAACTAGACAAGAGACTAGAATGTCGAATGTAGTTGGGCAAAGCTGAAAGGTGAGACTGTTATGTGTTGTGACTGTGTGTGGCTGGGGTGTAAAAATAGCTCATGCCATCTGCTTCTTTTGCACCCGATTAGATTAAGGTAGGGTTGATGGGGTTGTAGGGTGCTCAAATCCAAGGGAGACTGAAGTGTTTTAATCATAAACCCTCCTGTGGCGACTAAGAAACGCCAAGGAGAAAAAAAACCGAACTTTATTTCCACTCCCAGATTCACACGCCAAGTAAACACACAGTCACACAGACACACAGACACACACACACCGGCGCCCTGTGCACACAAACCTGACACAGTGAGAGAGAGAAGGAGGGAAAGAGGGGGAGAGAAAGAGAGAGAGAGGGAGAGACAGAGAGGAGAGAGAGACACTGAGAGAGCCCTGTGCGGGAGAGATTCATTATTCACAAACCTGAGAGAGAGAGAGAGGAGAGAGAGAGAGAGAGAGAGAGAGAGAGACTGACTCAGAAACTTTAGAGAGAAGAGAGAGAGAGAGAGAGAGAGAGAGAGAGAGAGAGAGAGAGAGAGAGAGAGAGAGAGAGAGAGAGAGAGAGACAGACAGACAGACAGACAGACAGACAGAGAGAGATACACAGGAGGAGGATGGATATGGATTTAATAAGAAGACATAGAAAGAAAGAGAAGCCAAATGGTCGGGAATAAGAGAGATAAACGAGAGACAGACAGAAGATCAAGCAACAAAGAGAGACAGACGAGATGGGGGCGGGGAGGGTGGCTTGATGGTTTTTGTAAAACCTTCTTATGTCCGTCTTCTCTGCTTATGACAACAAAGCACTACTACTGGGTACTAGCCATAAGTGTTAGTTGAATAGAACAATATAACCTTTTCGGATTTGTTATCTAAAGA
>CM065691.1:16038052-16068052 GCA_017654935.2 Phymorhynchus buccinoides
CGCTGCCGAACAGCAGCCGTCTGCCAGGAAGCCAACCATTGACACACAATGCTCTGTGCGAGAAAAGGAACAGCGACAGCCATTGGCTGACACCGTGACCTTAATATCCATCCGCCGTTCAGAGAAAAAAAATCGTAAGCCTTTTACTTTCACAGTTTGTTCAGTCATAAATGAATAGTAAAACACATCTTAATACTTTCAATCCATATTTTAAGAACAATATTAAACCACGAATTATCCACACACAAAAACATTCAGTACAGTGCGAATATTTCTCAAAAAGCGTGTTGTTTACATCTTCACACGTCAATCATACATAGCCCCGCCTTTGACACACGCCTGCGCTAAAAAATGGTGGTTTTGTTTTCCACAAAAATAAAATGAATCATTGATTACCAAATCATTTTGAAGACAACATTTCATAAATTGAACAATTTTCTTCTCGAGCACTGATTCAGGATGGTTTTGACTGGTCAGCAGGCATACTCACCCGTTCACAGAATCTTCGATCGGCGCGTGAGTCACCACCGTCGTGTGCCTCTCGCGTGCAGACGACAAAGACCAAAATTGTTTTCCTCCACCACAAACTGTAGGCCTAGTCGAGTTTAGCTCCCTTGAATTCTTCATCTCTCTCTCTCTCTCTCTCTTACATTTGATGTGGACAAGCACCCTCACACACACACATCAATAAACACACTGACCGCATGCTTACAATCATTTTCACACTTGCATTTCTTAACAAACATTAAGCTGTATTTTATTAACCTTTTCGGTTAATATTATCTTTGTTGAATAATTATTCGCAGTTATATAATACATGCAATTATATAACATGCAGCGCAATAGCCTACACGGAACAGTCGTGGACCGTTTTGAAAATGTGTTTAGCGCCGACCTGGTACATGTGCATATGGGTTATTTTTATTTATACAGACAGTGAGTCGATCCTGGAGCTACTGCAAGACCAGGATAGTTTGATTGGCAAATTTAATTAAAGATAGTTGCCTTAAAAGTAATCATCTAAAACGGAAATAGGTCCACGCATCGTACAGCCTCTTGACAAGCCCTTCAGTGTACAAGGAAGGGCGTCAAAATATCGTATCATAACTAGAGAATAACTCAATAAGTGGCATGACGTTGGGGGGGGGGGGGGGGGGGGGGGGGGGGGGGGGAGAGAGAGAGAGAGAGAGAGAGAGAGAGAGAGAGAGAGAGAGAGAGAGTATGGCATGGAGCAGCTTGCAGTCACTCGAGTCCTCGAGTCTGTTTGTCACTTTGGGGTGGTTTTTGTGTGCGGTTTTTTAGCAATTAAAATTATTGTACGCTTCAATTGCAGTTGTGACATCCTCACATGTCCTGCATTCGTTTCATTTATGGTGCGATGAAAAAATATCAACGTTACGGATACAAGTGCATTACACTACCTTCCTTATCCCCCACTCTTTTGCATAAATAGTTCCCCCACCTTCTGGAAGTTCTGTGCTTGTAACTTCCTCTAATCTGTCACTCTCTTTGACTCTGCCTTTTGCCTTTGCTTATACTGTCATCTACTATATTTCTGCCTAACCGGTCCATTCTCCTGCCTTTTTTTTTCTTCCACGAAACTTTTCGAAAACATTTCCTCCATGCGAAGTCGGACTCAGTTAGGCGCATAACGGCAGCATGACGCATCTGCGCTCATAATTGACAGGAAGCTGTCTGAGCTATCGAAGAAGAAGAAGAATCCCCCCCTCCACCCCTTCTTTCAAGCAAACTTGATACGCATGGATCAGCCATTACATACTCCTGAATCTGGTGGTAACAAAGGAGACAAAGGAGACCTCTAAAGGGCTTTACTGATATTAAAACTAGTGGGTTTGTTAGTTGTTGTTGTTTTTTTCTCTTCATTTTACCACCTCTTTTTTGTATTCAGGGGGGAGGCAACGGACTTACTGTGTGAAAATCTGCCATTCTTTTCTACATCTGATCTACCATCTTTCTAACCCCACCACCTTAATCTGAGTAATCCCCGATTTATACATTAGCGTCACCTTTTCACAGCCATTAATGTTAGGCAATCTTTGTAGGGGAAGACGGGGTAAAAAGCGCATGGGCGGGTAAGAAGCCCACCCCAATTATCTCATGAAATGAAGCAAATTTCAGTCTCATTTTGCCCATGAGACGAGCGTTAATGTCTAGCATTCGTCTCATGGGCAAATTTGACTGAAATTTTCTTTATTTCATGAGATAATTGGGGTGGGCTTCTTACCCGCCCATGCGCTTTTTACCCCGTCTTCCCCTACTTTAGTCACACCCTCACGTTCATGACCCTCAATTTTAAAGTCTGCTTCTTTCAGGTTCATGAAAATAAGCCTAGGCTGATCCTATCCCTATCGCTTTACCCCAAAAATGGCAGACTATTGCTTCTCAGTGAAAACTATCAATGCGAAAAATTGTGAAGGGGCGGGAGTAGAGGGGGTGACTAATATACAAGATAGCTTAATGTTGCACCCATTGTCCACATTCTCCATAAGGAAGACGGGGTAAAAAGCGCATGGGTGGGTAAGAAGCCCACCCCAATTATCTCATGAAATAAAGAAAATTACAGTCAAATTTGCCCATGAGACGAATGCTAGACATTAACGCTCGTCTCATGGGCAAAATGAGACTGAAATTTGCTTCATTTCATGAGATAATTGGGGTGGGCTTCTTACCCGCCCATGCGCTTTTTACCCCGTCTTCCCCTATATACCGCAAATATGTGCTCATCGGAACGCACTGCAGGGGCGGACCAGATTATTCCTGGGGGAGGGGGGGGGGGGGCCGCCGTTAGCTAAAGACCCACCAGATCACGTGTCAAAGGAGGAAATAATGGTTAACGCCCTCTTTGGCCTTTCGGCCATGTGGGGCAACCACGTGTCAAAATCACGTGTTTTCCCTTTTATAATAGCTGGTAAGAAATCGTGTTTTGACCAGATTTGACTCCCATACAAATGCCCCCAAATTGAAACGAAACATCATTTTAAAGAGCAGCCTCAAAATTTGAAATTGGGGGAATTTGTATGTGGGTCACAGCTACCCAGAAAAAACCCAAGGGACTTAATCGTGGTGGGTCAGTGGGTCTTTAAGGGAGCTATTGAACGGCGGGCACATCCGTGCGCCACACACACACGCATACACACACACACACAGACACATGCGTGCGCCACACACACACACAGACACACACACACAGACACACACACACACACACACACACACACACACACACACACACACACACACACACACACACACACACACACACACACACACACACACACAGGTGGGAGCATTTTTTAACACGAAAATCACTGCATTTCAACTTTTCGCGGCTTAGCGTGCACGTAACCACACCTGTCAAGAACCGCTGTACCTTCTTTAAGGCACATCCTAAGGTGGGGGGGGTCTGGAAACCGGAGCATTCGAAAAGCGCGACTTTACGAAAAGCGCGATACGAAATGCGCGAACTACCAGATGCCGAAAAGAGCGAACAGTGATGACAAAAAGAGCGAATTTCAGAGAGTCGCATAAAACTCAGAAAGTTTAGGGTTAGGGATAGGTTAGGGATAGGGTTATGGATAGGTTAGGGATAAGGTTAGGGATAGGGTTAGGGATAGTAAGAAAGTAACAGACATTTTTTCTTGTAAGGTACTTCTTGCCCCATCCCAATCCTCAACGATCCTCTCGCTTTCTGTCAGTCACATTCGCTCTTTCTGTCAGTCACATTCGCTCTTTCTGTCAGTCACATTCGCTCTTTCTGTCAGTGACATTCGCTCTTTCTGTCAGTATTCGCTCTTTTCGTACGGTCGCGCAAATGGGAATATTCAGAGAGTCGCGCTTTTTGCATGTTGCCGACACTGGAAACACCTTTCACGGCCTACCTTGCCTTCTAACACTCAATCACACTCTTTGCAGGGCGCTACATTGACATTTTTGATTGCTTATTCAGCCAAAAATCGAGTCATTTTCGTACTTTTCACCCTTCTATAACGTACTTTTGGGGCGACAGGGGCTTTCCTCCATTTGCTTTGGGGGGCCGGGGGGGGGGGGGGGGGGGGCTTCCAGGAACCCTGTAACCCCCCACCACCACCACCCCTCCCGATCCGCCCCTGCACTGTATTTTTTGTGTCATCTCCAACTTCTGAAATGTTATAGGCCTACCTACGCGTGTGAGTGAGTGCTTCTAACTCTATTGGACTCGATCGTCACAACCAAATCAGTGTTTCAAGTTGGGAGGCTTTGCATTGGCCCCAGGGTTCGTTCATGTGACTGGAAGAAAATTAGGGTCGTTCAGTTCAGAAGCTTCGCATTATTCCGACGCCTTACTCTTTTATTTCCCCCTGACTGCCACCCCCTGCCTGCCCTCCTTCTAAATGCCCACTCCAACCTCTCCCCTACCCCAACTCACCTCGGTGTCTGAAGAGCCAACCACACGTCCACTAAAAATTGTACGACTGTACGATACGATTCGATCCCGTGGTCTCCAAGAACAAATGCGATTCGCGCTTCGAGATCACGTGATCGAATCGCATCGTACGATTCCAGCTGACGTGTGGCTGGTCCTTAAAGACACACTGACGCACCACGATTAAGTCCCTTGGTTTTTTTTCGGGGTAGCTGTGACCCACATACAAATGTCCCCAACCTCAAATTGAGGCTGCTCTTTAAAATGATGTTTCGCTTTGAATTGGGGGTATTTTGTATGGGAGTCAAACCTGGTCAAAACAAGATTTCTTATCAGCTATAAGAGAGAAAACACGTGGAAACCGTGATTTTGACACGTGACGTGGTGGGTCTTTAACTTGTATCGCTAGCCCTATTCAGATCCCTTCTTGTCTGTCTGTCACAGTCGTTTTGATGTTATAGGGGATTTGCATGACGGTCGCTCAGGCGTCCAGTGCAACCTTGTCAAACACAATCGCTCCTTTAGGCTTCAGTACCCAACCACTGAGGCAGGGAATATAAAGACGGAACACACACGCACGCACGCACAGCAAACACACATGTGCGCGCGTGCATGACATACATAGGCCTACACACACATACATACACACACATCCGTGCGCCACACACACGAACACACACACACACTGACACACACACACACACACACACACACACACACACACACACACACACACACACACACACACTCATACACCTCATGAAACCTATCCTCGCTTCGTGGTCAAAGCATAAATTGTCAATCATTTCCGATCGGACGGATCAAGAAGTAATGAAGGGGAAACGAAGTAAGAGGACAGGCATAGAGTTGGCTTGGCATACGTTTGAGCTTGTTTAGGAAAACTCTCAAGATTGGAGGGTGAGTGATCAACATTGCCTGATATAGTCATAACCCACATTTCAGCAAAATACAATACATCAAGAAAATGAATAAAGGGAAGTAACTCTCTGTTAATTAACTCCCTCCACCAAAGCTATTTTCGGCACCCAACGCCTAGCAAAGTAAGGGCAACGGTCACAGTGAGACAGACCCAGGTTCATCCTTTAAAAAAAAGAAGATGACCCAGGTCTGCCTATTATATGACCATTACCTACACAGTACACAACAGTGGTGGAGAGAATTGCGCACAAGCAAATCAACATGTATTCAAGAATGGCATTACCTTCTAGTCTTGAATAAGTATGCTACACTTGAACAACACACAACACAGAATAAAGTGGTACGCCACAGTAGAAGTTGGGTTAAACAAATATATAAATAGTGAGGCTAGTAGAGGGGTTATAGCAGAAGATTGTTTTTCTCTACCCAGTTACGTTTAATGGAATTTTTTGGCTGAAACATGCCGCTGGCGGCGAAAGGGTTAACGTCCTCCGGCCTGGAACAGGCACACGTGGGACATCAATAGATATGTAGATGGTGGGACGGTCCTGGAGGTACTGCAATACCTGGAAAGTCCCGAATTGTTTTAATCGATAAAGATGTAACCAGAGCAGGTTTAGTAACCATGAATTGATGATGAAATTCTGCTTAACGTCCTCCGGTCTGGAACAGACACATATGCGGCATTAGTAGATATAAAGATGGTGGAAACGATCCTGGAGGCAATGCCCGGAGGCAGTGCAACACCAGGAAAGTCCCGAATTTGTAACAATACAGATGTGTAGGTTAAGCTACCATGACAAATAAGTAACACATATCTACAACGGTTACGCGCCTTTCATCTGGCTTAAACGTTTGATTGTCTTTACATAAGAAACATACAAAGCAACAAAACTGAAGCAACAACAAGCTAAGCTCAGTATGAAAGAAAATGCATGTCAGACAATATTGGCGGATTTAAATAATATATGCTTCAATCAAAATAAACAAAAGACACAAAACCGAGTGTCCAGATAAAGAAAATATGGGGAGATCATAATAGGATCAAAACAGAAAACAATAGCAAATTAAAGTTGATGATCTCATAAACGTACGCTAATGCCTGACTTTTTTTTTATAACAAAAAACATTAGTAGATATAAAGATGGTGGGAAGAACTTGGACAGACACTGACAAACAGACAAAAACATAAATAGACAGAAAGACCCACAGGCAGACAGATACAGAGAGAGAGAGAGAGAGAGAGAGAGAGAGAGAGAGAGAGAGAGAGAGAGAGAGAGATAAGAGAGAGAGAGAGAGAGATTGAGACTATATCTACAACGGAGAGAGATTGAGAGAGAGAGAGAGAGAGAACGAACTCGAAATACATTTAATTGAGGATTTAAATGAATAAGTAACAATACTTCACAGAGAGTTGAGAGAGAGAGAGAGATGAGAGAGAGAGAGAGAGAGAGAGAGAGAGAGAGAGAGAGAGAGAGAGAGAGAGAGAGAGAGAGAGAGAGAGAGAGAGAGAGAGAGAGAGAGAGAGAGAGAGAGAGAGAGAGAGAGAGAGAGAGAGAGAACTCGAAATGTTTAATGAGGATAACTGAATAAGTAACAATACTTCAGAGAGAGAGAGAGAGAGAGAGAGAGAGAGAGAGAGAGAGAGAGAGAGAGAGAGAGAGAGAGAGAGAGAGAGAGAGAGAGAGAGAGAGAGAGAGAGAGAGAGAGAAAGACGTCCACCCTATTTAAGGATCTTGGTCATAGGCCTGAGTCAGTAATAAATGACGAAAGCAATCACATCAGGCACGATGTTACATCAATAAATCATCGATTACATCATGCATAAATAGCATCAAACAGTGTTGCCAATGATATAAACAAAAACAGTAATACAAAGAATGCAACTATATTCCTTTCATCTAGATGTTTACTCGCTTGCTTATAAACGGGTACTGCTCGTGACAAAAAATGAAAGTGTAAATCATCAACGTCATCAGGGGTCATCAACATCAACATCACTTTGAACACACACACACACACACACACACACACACACACACACACACACACACACACACACACACATATATATATATATATATTATAGGCTTACACACACATACTTACACGCACACGCGCGCACACACACGCATACACGTATGCGAGCATACGCACACGCGCGCACGCAAACGCATACACATATGCTAGCACACACACGCACGCGCGCATACACACACACACACACACACGCGCACACACACGTACGCACACGCACACGCACGCACACACGCACACGCACGCACGCACACACACACGCACACACACACACACACACACACACACACACACACACACACACACACACACACACACCTGTGTTACAGCAAGCCTCCAGCGACAGGTGGGATAGTTGTCACCATCAAAGCATACCATCCACGGATAATATTAGGAGAAGCAGTCAGCTTGGAATAACTTGGGGTGCAATCAAACAGCCTAGGATAAATTAATGTAATCAGCCCAACAGACGTACGCTTCAGTGATTCATTAGCTTTGAAGTACTTGAGGATAATTTTAGATCCTGGGTCTGGAAATGCATGATAATCTTACAATACAAACCTCCGCCAAAAGACTACTAAAGTTAGATCAATTCCTTGGAGGTGGGGACTTAAAGCAAGTCTGGCCTTTGTGCTTTACGCATGTGACACAACTAACAGCAGTGAAAGGTCAACAGGAGCATGGAGAGTCACGCTGCATGGCTTGAACCAATTT
This sequence comes from Phymorhynchus buccinoides, assembly GCA_017654935.2. Classification (NCBI taxonomy): domain Eukaryota; kingdom Metazoa; phylum Mollusca; class Gastropoda; order Neogastropoda; family Raphitomidae; genus Phymorhynchus; species Phymorhynchus buccinoides. The sequence continues at coordinate 16,046,166 of CM065691.1, forward strand.
GATAGCTACGCTTTCCGAGTCCACCCCCCACCCCTACTCCAGAATAGCGTGGCGCTGTACTAGCGGTGACGTACTCTCCAAGTTGAAGCAGTTCGGATTTCACAGAGATGCTCCACGACAAGAAAATATTAATACTAATACCAGAACCAAGTTATATTGTGATCGTCCGTTTCTATACTTTAAAAAAAGATCAGTTTTGTCTATCCGCGCAGTATCTTGTAAACGCTGCTCAGAATCACATCAAATTTTGCAAAGTGATATAGCGGGATGCGTGTAGTCGATACGCTATTGTGGTGGATGGCTTGTTGCCGTACTCAGCACCATTTTTCTTCGTAAAAAGGAGGAGTTGTTAGTCTTCGGGCAGGTTCAAGAAAGTAAGAATGAAGGCAGGTGACTGTTTTGTGGCCAGTCATTCATAGTACAGTACACTTGAAGCGGGAGTAGTAGGAGTAGGCTTACTAAGCATGACCATGGACGGTACTCAATGTGTACCTTCCACACCAACCGAACTTCATCACATTGTTCCCCTTGAACAATGTTTACCAGCACCTCATTTTTCTAGGATTGAAGTAAATCCCAATTCTGAAGTACATGCTGTAGTTGACTTGCCGCTTTCAGTGATGAAATTCTGCTTAACGTCCTCCGGTCTGGAACAGACACATATGGGACTTTAGTAGATATAAAGATGGTGGGAACCATCCTGGAGGCGATGCCCGGAGGCAATGCAACACCAGTAAAGTCCCGAATTAGTAACAATACAGATGTATGTCAAACTTTCAGTGCATCGTAGAAACACCATTTCGGTAGCTAGGGGTGTTAGTCATTGGGATAGCCAGCAAGAACGCCGCTACTGCCTAGGAGGAGGCCTGGCCAGCTGGGGCCCATCACGACGACAACCAGAGGACCCTTCATCCACCGACAACACCAGACGCAGACCTTGGCCTGCACGACACCTACAACACCAGAGCAGTCCCCTGCCACGACCAGCCTTCCTCCACGTCCTACCCTCATCGCCATTGCATCGTCTCCATCCCCGGGAAGACCTCACCGCCTTCAGGAATACTGTCCATAAGGGTCTACGACCGATTGGACGCTAATCGCACCTTCTTGCTTGTTATTGGGATGGAACCTGCTGGACAAAAGTGCCAAACTTTCTGTGGTGATTCTTTATAACCCACTGATGAAATCTAGGGTCGGTCCCAACACATCTGTGGCCATTATCAGGGTCACGTGGCCCTATAATTATTTTTATAGTAATTATAGTGCAATGCATTGAGTAGAGAACATGTCAATAAGACTTGTAACGATTTTGACCAATCATAGATTGTGTCTTTAAATTTAAGAATCACAACATACCTTCCATGGGGAAGGTTGGGGTGGGTTTTACATAGCAAAGACACTGAAAAGAAAAGACTAACATCCAGTCCCTTTTCCCTATATGAGTAGTGAGGACAGAAACACTGGTTATGTCCCTTTTAAACGTGACACATTTAGGTTAAAAACACGTCGATAGGCCAGTTGAATTATCCGTTCAAATTCCAGTCTGAGTCTTTGGATAGCCGCCACTGTGAATGGGTGTAACTACCCCACTAACGATAACTCTATCAGCCCGGCTCGCCGTAACTCTTAAGTAGTCCATCTTACCCATTTAGAGTCTTTGTACATAGTTCACCCGCCTTCTGGAAATTTAGTAGTAAGGCCCATCAGCTGAAAGGCAATGTTACTTGCAATCACCTTTGTCAAAGACGTTGTGATTTTGCCTTTGTTCTCCCGTCTTTTCTGTTTCCCTGTTTCTGGAAGTAGGCTAAATCAGGATTAATGTGTTTTTTAAATCAATATATATTCAGTCGAAGCTGCTATAATGTGTGTGTTCTGATCGTTTTAAAGACCCACCACGTCAAGTGTCAAAATCATGGGTTTAAGTTCCCTCTAAAATCTGGTAAGAAATCTTGCAAGCGTAAGAAGGAAAGTGACACGTGACGTGGGGGGTCTTTAAGAAAAATAGAGACGAGTTGTCGATCTGGTAGAGTTTGTTTCCCCCAGTCTCAGTGCTTGCTAATAAAGAAAAGTCCTCCACCGGCCTGGAACGGGCACATGTGGGACATTAATAGGTGAAGACGGGATAAAAAGCCCATGGGCGGGTAAGAAGCCCATGCCAATTATCTCATGAAATAAAGTAAATTTCAGTCAAATTTGCCCATGAGACGAATGCTAAACATTAACACTTTCTTGGGCAAAATGTGACTGAAATTCCGGTTTCATTTCATGAGATAATTGGCATGGGCTTCTTACCCGCCCATGGGCTTTTTACCCCGTCTTCCCCTAGATGTAAAGATGGCGGGACGACCCTGGAGGTACTGCAATACCAGGAAAGTCCCGATGTTTTTTTTTTTTAAGTATCAAGACATGATAAAGCTTCCTAATTTGTTTGAGAATTATTTATCTTTGTCATAGTTGCTGCTCTCGCTCAACAATTTGTATGCAAGTCATACATAGGCTTTCCACACGGGTCACGAAAGTGTAGTTTCGAGGCAGGCAACCACTTTTGTCATAATTTTTTAATATTTTTTTAATTGTCCATTGGCATTGTACAACGCACGTGGAAACTTGCCTTCCACCATGTAAAATAAGATGAGATAATATATATCAAAAAAAAAATAAAAAAAAAAAAATATGAAACATAAATTTACGTTAAGACAAACAAATAAGTAACTCTCACACCACACCCAATCATTCATCCACTCTCCGCTATCTTGCTCACTCATCATGCAACCCACCACCACTTCCGCCTTCACTTTTTAATCCTTTCTTTTCTTTTTTTCCTTCCTTTCCTCCTTTTTTCCTTGTTCCTTTTCTCTTTTTTTCTTTTTTTTTTTCTTCTCTCCCCCCCTTCGTATTTTTCTGTTTAGGGAGGCTCCCCCCCCCCCCCCCCCCTCCCCCGCTGTTTGTGGTCAGTTAGTCAGGAAAATCGAAGCGTGCGAAGAGGTCCCATTACTCTAAGACGACCAAGCGAGCATCATTGCATTGTTTCCCTTGACCCGTGTAATCAACATGTTGCTGCATCCGAACATTAACAATGGCTAGCTTCATACATTGTTAAACAGAGGACATTGCTTCGCACGTTCACACTCTGACCTTCCAATTGCTTCTATCAATAGGAGCTGGAAAAAATGCCATGCTCTCTCTCTCTCTCTCTCTCTCTCTCTCTCTCTCTCTCTCTCTCTCTCTCTCTCTCTCTCTCTCTGTCTCTCTCTCTCTGTCTCTGTCTCTCTCTCTGTGTCTCTGTCTCTGTCTCTGTGTCTCTCTCTCTCTCTCTCTCTCTCTCTCTGTCTCTGTCTCTGTCTCTCTCTCTCTCTCTCTCTCTCTCTCTCTCTCTCTCTCTCTCTCTCTCTCTCTCTCTCTCTCTCTCTCTCTCTCTCTCTCTCTCTCTCTCTCTCTCTCTCTCTCTCTCTCTCTGTACATGTGAAAGCAGTTTTGTAACTTAAAAAATGCCCATGTCCAGATATTTTTAGAATTTTTTTTAACATATTAAATATAATAACATTGACCGACATGGTACAGGATTTACATGGCTATCTGCATGATACCACCGCCACCACCACCTCAACAGTCGAACTGGACAACAACACAAAATGAAAGAAAAACAACGAAACATCTTCCAAATATTCTTGTTAAAAACGATTTAAACTGCGGCTCTCGTTCAGCGTGCTATGCTAAACTAAATACCTTGGTTTGACATACCAGGAGGGAAAGAGTTCCTAAGTTACGGATTGTTAATCCCCGAGCCGAAGGTTCGGGGAGCTATTGTTTCTGTCTGATCCGTCCGGCGTGCCTCCGTCCGTCCGTCCGGCTATACGTCCGTTTTTCTCAAAAACTATTCAGTCTATCATCATCAAATTTGGTATACTAGTTTGCCAAGATGCAAGCTATCCACTGATGTATTTAGTTTTACATTATCGTCAAGGTCGCGCCAGTTACGGGGTTCAAACCCCGAAACACATAATTGCTAATATCTCGCGACGTTTTGCATGTATTTCAATGCAGTTTTTTGTCACAACATTTCTTGATGAAGGGTCTATAACACAGTTGTCATGAATTGTTCTGTGCGCTCGTGTGCGCATGATCGCGCGCGCTCAAATCACGGGTCCGAACACACATGCGCCATGAAACAGCTTTGTAGCTCTGTGGTTGACGCTCTCTCTCTCTCTCTCTCTCTCTCTCTCTCTCTCTCTCTCTCTCTCTCTCTCTCTCTCTCTCACGATTTCGGAGTAGCTCGGCGATGCTGCGAGGGGACTTTGCAGCCGCTCGGTGTTGCACTTGTTTGCTTTTCTTTGATGGAGAGTGGAGCTGGAATGGGAATGGGGATGGGGATGTGAGCGAAGGGGGTCTGGGGGTCGTGTTTTAGCTATAATTAATTGTGCAACATCTGGTGATGGTCACGTGCTGTTGCGTGTCTCGGGCGCACGTGACACGGCGACCAGAAATAAACTGCCACAGTTTAACACTAACCAAAAGGATGACGCGCCGAATCACCTTTTCCCATTTCGCCTCTTTTTACTTTTTTGGTGTTTTGGTTTATTCTACTCACAGAGACTTATCTCTGTGAAATTCAGGCTGCTTTCCCCCCGGAGAGCGCGTCGCCGCAAACGCAGCGCATACCTTTTTTTTTTTTGGTGGTGGTGGTGGGGGGGGGGGGGGGGGGAGGCAAGTGCAGCGTGAAGAAAAACAGAAGGCAGACTTGGGAAAACTAGCTATTAATTTGGTCATACCAGGCAGCGGGATTCTCCCTGCTCTTAACCGACTTTTAACCGCCGTGGGATTTCTACGTGCGTAAAGCGCACGGCGGGTCAGACTAGCTTTAAGTGTTTCCGGAAACTCCTTTTACGGCCTACTTTCCCTTCTAACACTCGATCACACTATTTGCGGGGCGCTATTTTGCCATTTCATTGCCTAGTAGCAGTCATTTTCGTATTTTTCACCCTTCTATAACGTACATTTTGGGCGACAGGGGGGTTCCTCCTTTTTTTCTTTTGGGCGGGGGGGGGGGGGGGGGGGGTCCAGAAACCCTGTAAACCCCCCCCCCCCCAGATCCGCCCCTGCTCTCTCACTCTCTCTCTGTGCATGTGCGCACACCTTCATTCACATCTCCGTTCCTTCTTCTTGTCTTTCACTGTATCCTGACGTTCCATAATGATACCTTGTCTTCACACCTGCGTATTTCCACCCATATCTACCTGTGCGTTTTCCCTCTGTTCTTTCCGTGAAATTAATCTACTCCACCATCTAATAGGGGAAGACGGGGTAAAAAGCGCATGGGCGGGTAAGAAGCCCACCCTAATTATCTCATGAAATGAACAAATTTCAGTCTCATTTTGCCCATGAGACGAGCGTTAATGTCTAGCATTCGTCTCATACCCAAATTTGACTGAAATTTTCTTTATTTCACCCATAATAATTGGGTGGGCTTCTTACCCGCCCATGCGAAATTTTTTACCCCGTCATCCCCTACATCGGACAAAACACCTGCTCAGTCTGTGACCGTGTCTAATCGCATACATGATACGTAAAATAAAGGGAAACTCGAAAGTAGCCACCTTCCAAGGTCGACTGTAATGTGATACACCGTTAAAGACCCACTGGACCCGGCTGGATTAAGTCCCTTGGTTTTTTTCTGGGTCGGTGTGGCCCACATACAGACTTTCCTCATATACGATCGAGGCTGCTCTGTCTCGTTTTCGTGCATGAGGATATTTGTATGGGAGCCACACTTGGTCAAAATAAGGTTTCTTACCAGCGAGAGAGGGAAACACGTGAAACCCGTGATTTTCACCCACGGACCTGGTGGGTCTTTAAATTGCCATTCGTTTTGAGTGTGTGTGTGTGTGTGTGTGTGTGTGTGTGTGTCACCTTTTGAAAGCGGGGTGTGTGTGTGATTGGGTCATTTTATGGGGCGATCTTTTATGTTTATGCTTTTCTGTAATGGGTTTCGTTTGTCGATAAAAAGGAAACAGCCAGTATTTTTTTCCGTGTGTGTGTGTGTGTGTGTGTGTTGACCTCTTATTTTTTGCTACGAGGTGTGCACACGCCTCCTTTCCCTCTGAAAGAAAATGCAAACTCTAAAGCAAAATTATTGCTGGTCGAAGCAACGCTCAGTGTAGAGGTGGCACAGTGGTAGCGCGTTCGCTTCGTGTCAAGTAAACCCGAGTTCGAACCTGGCTACAGGGGATTTTTTCCTCTCATTCTGCACTAGGCCTTAGCGGTCTGAACGTGGAGTCTTTCGGATGAGATGATAAACCGAGGTCCCGTGTGCCCATGCACTTAGCATACGTTAAACCCAGTGGCAACGAAAAAGTTGTCATTTGGTCAACATTTACCACCCCCCCCCCCTCATCAGTGACAAAAGTCGCATGCCAAAAAAAAAAAAAAAAAAAAATTGGGTGGCGCGCCTCTGGCTGCGACGCGCTCTCCAGGTGGGAGCAACCCGAATTTCACAGAGACGCCTCTGTGACTATAAAGTACCTAATACCTAATACCTCTGGTCGAAGAATGAGATAGGGGAAATCAATGCTATCTCACAGGTGATCAGAAGAAGAATTACTTCCCTTTACATTGGAAATCTTGAGCACAGGCAAGTTTGGATCATTATGCAAGCATATTAGGGGAAGACGGGGTAAAAAAAAAAAGCGCATGGGCGGGTAAGAAGCCCACCCCAATTATCTCATGAAATAAAGAAAATTTCAGTCAAATTTGCCCATGAGACGAATGCTAGACATTAACGCTCGTCTCATGGGCAAAATGAGACTGAAATTTGCTTCATTTCATGAGATAATTGGGGTGGGCTTCTTACCCGCCCATGCGCTTTTTACCCCGTCTTCCCCTATGTCTTGCGCGTGCGGATTTGTGTAGCCTACGCTTGTGCGCGCGAGAGAGAGACAGAAAGAGAGGGAGCATGCAAGTGCGTACGAGTAGGGAAAGACGGGGCAAAAAGCCCATGGGCGGGTAAGAAGCCCATGCCAATTATCTCATGAAATGAAGCAAATTTCAGTCAACTTTTGCCCATGAGACGAGTGTTGATGTTTAGCATTCGTCTCATGGGCAAAATGTGACTGATATTTGCTTCATTTCTTGAGATAATAGGCATGTGCTTTTTTACCCCGTCTTAACCTATGTTTGCGTAAGTAGTGTGTGTGTGTCTGTGCGCGCGCGCGCATTAGTAGAATTCAGTGAACACGGTTATTTTACAGGTTGACTAAATCAGCAAATCAAATCAATATGAAAACAGAATTGTTCACAGGCAAATTAATAGGCAAAGAGAAAACCACAAGGTAATCGGTGAAGGTCATTGGCAGGCTTTAAAGACCCGCCACGTCACGTGTCAAAATCACGGTTTTCACGTGTTTTCCCTCTTATAGCTGGTAAGAAATCTTAAATTTTCCAAGCAATCTTCCAAGGGTCTTTAAATACCCACCACATGGCAAAATCATGGCTTTCACGTGGTAAGAAATCTTCCAAGCATAAGAGGGCATGTGACGTGGGGGGTCTTTAATTACGTATGGGTATGTCGATTTGACCAAAACCGTACACAAACGTCCTTGAAATATAAACCAAACAAAACGTACATAAAAAGCTATGAGAAAGCGTTTAATCAAAAACTTTGAAATGCAAGTAGACAATAAACACTCGTATTGATATTACTGACAATTATATTAAATACAATTGTTATTACATTGAAATGCCCGTAGGCCAATAAAAGCTGATACTCCAAAGAGTAAACATTTAAAAATAGATTAAAGCTGAAAATCTGATTAAAACGAACGAAACTTCATAAAAGGTAAGTTATAAAATGGTCACAACAAGAACAATTGACGCAAAAGCCAATTATGCTGAATAATTTGTTCGGAATTTGTTCCCTTACAATGTTCCTACCCCAGTTTGACAATACTAAACGATTACAACAAATAGTCATTTCGTTTCTTTTTGCTTCACACATGGAAACAAATCAGATATGTTATGGAAGTAAGCTAGCAATGGTACACATGCGTAATTGGTTATGAAAAAATACAACCCCTCAAAAAAACAAAGCACGCACGCAATTATCACACACAAATTACACACAATTTGAGTAAACGAAACCGCATCACACAGGCATATTTCATAAAATTCGTTAACGTTTACAATAACTTTCGGTTATACATTGCTAAAGCAGAGAGATATATTGACACACAAGCGCACACTTCATATTTCACAGGTACGATAATAATTAATAATGGGCTTCTTACCCTTTCTCCATGCGCTTTTTACCCAGTGCGCTTTACATTGATAACAAGAACATTAAAGGCTTCAATAAACATTGTTTGCACAGTGTTCTCTTTCTTCCTCGCACACACGCGCAAGCAGCAACATTGACACACATGCACGCGCGCGCTAACACACATTACACACACAAACAGAAAACACAATTATCAAAAGTAAGAGTTCTATAGAAAATTTATAAGAAAAAACAGACCAATTCACCTCCTCAATCAAGCCTAGACACAATACTGGAAATAAAATAATAATAATAATAATAGTGAATCATTTATAAGCGCATTCCTCCACCAATGTGGACTCTATGCGCTTAACAACAACCCATTAACAAGCAACAAATTCAACAACAAAAAATAATCGCTCACGCACATGCAAATAGGCATACACATACACACCCCACCCACACATAACGCACGTATGGCACATACACACACACACACACACACACACACACACAAACACACACACACACACACACACACACACACACACGTTACATCACCACCACTCACCCCACCCAAAAAACACAATACAAAAACAATTGTTGAAGTAGAGCATCAACACACACACACACTCTCTCTTCTCTACAATTCTCTCTCTCTCATCTCTCTCTCCTCTCTCTCGCAACAAAGCTGACGTACACATGCAGTCAAAACAGTTTAATATGGGGGGAAAGCTGTGTGTGTGAGAATAGAGTCCAGAAGTAATGTGGCCTAAAGGTTGTGATGTAGCTCACAACAGGTGGGTCTTGAGAGCTGAAAGAAACATTGCAAGGACTGGATATGGCGGATTTCGCGAATAGGAGTTCCAAACTGATGGGGCCGAAAAGGAAAAGGAGCGCGCAAACATGCCATTCGTGTACTAGGAACACAGAGAATTTTGGAATCTGAAGATGACCGCAATTGCCTTGATGGAGTATAGACATTAAGCATGTCAGAAATGTAGCTAGGGGCATTTCCAGAGAAATAAGAATGACATAGAGTGGAAATTTTGTAGTCAATACGTGCTTTGATGGAAAGCCAATGAAGGGATATCAGGAGTGGTTGAACATGATGATACTTAGAGACCTTGAGGACAAGTCTGGCAGCAGAGTTCTGGACTTTTTGAAGCTTGTCAATGAGGTGTTGGGGGCAGCCATACAAGAGTGAATTACAATAATCTAGTTTAGAGAGAACAAAAGCGCAGATTAGTATTTTAGTACGCTATAGACACAGATGGCGAATCGTACATATGCGACGCAGCACACAGTATGCTGACCGACAGATAGTTTGAACTTGTGAGTCAACACTCATATCTTGAGAGATGTGGAAGCCAAGATTTCTAGCAGAAGGAGACACAGGTATTTGAGTGTCGCAAAGATGGAATCAGGCTTTGGGTACGGAAGTTTTCTAGACATGGATGAACAAGGCAGACGTTTTGTCACACAGCTTCAGTTTGTTTTGTAGCATCCATGATTTGATGTTGCGAATGCAGAATTCAAGTGAAGATATAGAAGAAAGAATGGTAGATGGGGATACAGGCTTGTGGAGTTGTGTATCATCAGCAAAAGACTGAGAATCAACTGAATGAGAAGTGATCAACTCGGACAGGGGTTTAGTGTACATGATGAAGAGGACTGGTCCAAGTACTGAGCCTTGAGGAACCCCACATGTGAGGCCAACCATTGCAGAAGATGAGTCATTGATGGAGACAGACTGAGTTCGACCAGAAAGGTAAGACGAGAACCATGACAGAGCAGTGCTTGATATTCCATAGGTGATTTGAAGCCTCTTAAGGAGTATATGGTGGTCAATAGTATCAAAAGCAGCTGAAAGATCCAAAAGAGTTAATATAGATGCGTCACCAGAGTCAAGAGCTAAGAGAATGTCATTAGTTACTTTCAACACTGCCATCGACATACCAGTTACATGACTAATTATAATAGACAAAGATACCCTTCTACCTCCTTTACAAGCGTTTACAAAATGTAGATTGTCTACCACATTATACAATTAACGAAATATAAAACGAAAACAAAATTTTGCACGCACGCACAAACATGAGCCCGCTCGCACGCGCAAACGTACACATAATCGATCTTTATCATCTCCACGATCATCATAAGCAACAGCACCTTCTCAAGCTTAATATTATGTTTTGTGAAAAAGTTGAATATGACATATGACATTCACACACACACACACAGAGATTAGGCCTATATCATATGCACGTTTAGTACCCAACTGAAGAGGGTATTCCTATGCAATTCAAAGCAAAATACTTGATTTGCCTTGCATTGAATGTAAATGCAATTTTCTTTTAAAGACCCCCCACTTCCGCCCTTCTCGTTTGCATAGCAGATGTAATACATACAACCAACAGCTTATTACTATTTTTATTATATTGATTACAAGAACAAATTAAAAACCCAAAGTATACTTGGAACGATCATAATAACGTTTGAAATTTGTCAGTTTATTTCTGATATGCATGAATTTTTTTTTAACAAGATCAGTTTGATCAGATAAAGCTTATAAAATGGGCAACCTTGCAATCAGAAACGAGGGAGAAAGTGGGTGGTTTTTTTCGGGTGGTGAGGTTGGGAGTGGAATTGAGATGAGATGGAGTCGATGTCGTGGGTGAGAGAGGGAGGGAGGGGGCTTGGAGAAGAGACGTAGGCCTAATACAAACAAACAAATGCATGGGAAAAGAGGTCTTCGTCGATCGCTCAGTTTCCTGTTATATGAGTGCAGATGCGTCATGCTGCTGTTATGTGTCTAACTAAGAAATAGTTAGGCCAAACATGTGCGTCTTCGGCTGGAGAAAATCTTCGTTGGTTTATAGAAAAAGAAGGCAGGAGAATGGACCAGTAAGGCAGAAAGATAGTAGATGACACTAAGCAAAGCGAAAAGACAGAGTCAAAGAGTGACAGATTGGAGGCAGTTACAAGCACAGAACTTCCAGAAGGTGCGGGAACTATTTGTACGGGAAGACCCCCCGGTATCCCTACGGGGGAGGGAAAGGGGTGAGTTAGGAGCCGGGTGCAGGCTGGGTTTGATAGGCCTACTACCGTCAAATTGATAACATGATCTTTTGCGATCAAGCTGAATCACAAGCAAAAAAAAAAAAAAATAGAAAAGCAGAATAATCAATCACAAGTTAAAAAAAAAGTCAATCGCTAAATGTTAAAATCAAACAAACATAGAAAACGAAATAAAACAACGCACACAAATAATGCTGCCATCAATGATCTCTCTCTCTCTGTCTCTGTGAAGTGAATAAACAACAGAGCAGCCAGCTAGCTATCTTTCCTAATAATACAACACTATCCTAACGGTATGCTATCTATATTATACTCAATTTTCTAATTATCAAAATTTTGTGTTCGAATTTTAATAAGTAAACTAGTATTTGTAAAGTTTTATATATATCAATCCTCCATTTTAAACAAAAGATATATTTTAACTCTCGTGCTAGGCCTTCTGATCTTTAGCCTACATAGGGCTTACATCAATGCTTTACAAATACAATTTGAACCTGTTGCTCCACATTACATGATCATGCTGAAACACGTTTTAATCTCTGCAACTTTATCCTGCAAAACGTTCAGTCCACGATCTGTTTTCTTGCCCTGACTGATGATAAAAAAAATATATACATCATTCATTGCTACTTTATATTATAAAACGCTTTCAATTCGCCATACTGAATCCGCATGGCTTTACAGAGCTTGATTAAGTAAAGACCCATTTTCAATCTGATTGTTTACACCGAAAGATGATGTAAACAAACTGTCCACAGTTGCCTAGGCCTGTGGCTTCACACCACCTGACTGTTTTAAGGTGCAGATTAAAATTCTTTACAAGAAACTTTATGGACGCCATCTTCGATATTATGGGCATGGCTTCAACCAAGTTTGATTACGCAAAACAAAACACCTTTGAATTTCTCTGCTAAGGTGCTTCAAAGGCGCGAGGTTAATCCGCCTGATACTTCATAGATCACAAAGACGCATCTTGAATATGTAGGCCCGCACGCAAGACAACACTTTTAAGATGCTTTAAAGAATACGCCTTGAAGGTGTTTGTTGATTTCCAGTTGAGCCGGTTTATGTAAAGATGATGGTTGTAGAGATGTTCCAAGGATGCCGTCTTCAAGATATGTCTGTAGTAGATGTTTTTACACATCTAAACTCCGTCGTTCTCTCATTGGATAGCTACTGCCCCTGCAACAGAAATGTTTGTTTATTATCATTACTTTAATTATTAATTTTTACATCAGTTAAACCGGGAGCACAGGTGACAATGGTGTTATGTGAATAGGCAAACGCACTTGGTGATTGCTAACATCTATTTGAACGATTCCTTATAGCAGTCTATAAAACTGTATCAAGTCTTAACCTTACATGGACAAGTTTATGAAATGTCCATCGACACTAACTTGTATGAAATAAACCACACACACAAACTTGTCAACACTTTCGGCTCAAAGTTGCATTTTAGCTACCCGTCACCGACGTTCTCACTGAAAATGTTCACCAAGAGCCAACAACAACATGCCTTGATCAGGAAAGGGGATCTGGCTGGGGTTGGTTTCATGAAACTGAAAGAACAACACTTCGAAATTGAAATCAGTCTTCTTCGTTTTCTTCTGCGTTCCCAGGCCATATGGAAGGAAATCTGTTTAACGTCCTCCGGTCTGGAACAGACACATAATATTTGACACCGGTAGATATAAAGATGGTATGAACGATCCTGGAGGCAATGCCCGGAAGCAACACCAAGAAAGTCCTGAATTTTTATCAATATAGATATAGCTAACCATATGGCCATAATGGGTAAGGTACGTATGTGTCCGGTTTTCAATTTTCACCGGTCTCCCCGCTGCATACAGTCGACACATTCCGATTTCGGAGGAGCATTGAAATCCGTAAAAACCAGGAGGTATCTAAACTGCAACGTAGCCCATTCTGCCAGTAATTGTGAACTGGCAGTCGTATTCAATAAAGGATTTATCAGATAGACATGTCCCAAAGACATGCTATAGGTAATACATAGTACGTGAAAATCTTCAGGTTTACCTCCCCCAATACTGCTTTACGAATCAATCATCCCATATACTAATCAAAGACAACTTGTGTCCAAATGACATCCTACTGGAAATAAAGGGTATGTGAGAATCTTAAATCTTTAGATTTCACCCCCTCTCTCCCGATCTCGTCTGTTTCTTTGGTACTATATTTTACGAACTAATCTGCCCAGTGAATATTAAGTCTTTAGATTGTTAAAATCACCCCTTCCATCTGTTGCGTTTTGCTTTGCGATTCAATCTGCCAATATATTAATCAAAGTAGACATTATTGTCCAAATGACAACCTATCCCACTGGAAATAATGAGTATGTGAGAATCTTTAGACTCTACCACCACCACTCCCATTTGTTTCTCTTTTGCTTTACGAATCGGTGTGCCCCTGTTGCGGTACAAATTGTCACCCGGTACCGTCCCCCGTGACGATCAGAGAACGATGAACTCACTCTGTTCTGGGGGTCCTTTTGACCAGCGTTTCATCAGTGTGCCCGCATCACGATCAGAGAACGATGAACTTACTCTTCTCTGGGAATCCTTTTGACCAGCGTTTCGTCAGTGTGCCCTCATCACGATCAGATAACGATGAACTTACTCTTCTCTGGGAATCCTTTTGACCAGCGTTTCATCAGTGTGCCCTGATGACGATCAGAGAACGATGAACTTACTCTTCTCTGGGAATCCTTTTGACCAGCGTTTCATTAGTGTGCCCTCATCACGATCAGAGAACGATGAACTTACTCTTCTCTGGGAATCCTTTTGACCAGCGTTTCATCAGTGTGCCCTCATCACGATCAGAGAACGATGAACTTACTCTTCTCTGGGAATCCTTTTGACCAGCGTTTCATCAGTGTGCCCTCATCACGATCAGAGAACGATGAACTTACTCTTCTCTGGGAATCCTTTTGACCAGCGTTTCATCAGTGTGCCCTCATCACGATCAGATAACGATGAACTTACTCTTCTCTGGGAATCCTTTTGACCAGCGTTTCATCAGTGTGCCCTCATCACGATCAGAGAACGACGAACTTACTCTTCTCTGGGAATCCTTTTGACCAGCGTTTCACCAGTGTGCCTCTTTGACAATCAGAGAACCATGAACTTACTCTGTTCTGGGGGACCTTTTGACCAGCGTTTCATCAGTGCCTGTGTCTCTCGCTGCCTCATCCCGAGACCCCTGCCTCCGCTTGGCCACACTGGAACAGAACGGAGAACATCACGAACAACTATTATTTGACCTTGCATAGCTTTGTTACTAAGGGAGCAACATTTTATAATCTAGTTAGAGTAGCTTTGCTTTAAGTAACTAAAGGCACATACGTATGACGGACACCAGACAGACAGACAAAAGCATGCATTACACAGAGAGAAACGCACGAGCAGTTCACGCTTGCGCGCGCGCGCACACACATACTAATAGCTGCTTTGCTGCAGCTCACTGTAAAACAAACATTACCAACATGTTGTAACAAAACACCTAACACCAAGTTTCAAGAGGCCTGCGTGGTCGCACTTTACGTGGTGACTAACAGTCCTGAGATGACCATAGCTGTTGACGGGGACGATAATGACTAACTAGGCTAATTAACGCCACGTTTCGCAGTTTTCCACACGGAACAAAGCTCAAACTGAGAGCACAAAATGAGGTGGAACAAATTAACGAGGCTAGAGAACGAACACGAACGAATACTGGGTCAACTACACTGGTTCTGGAGTCATCTACAGTTTTCATTATTATTTACTTGAAAACGCAAAATACACACCGTATCAACAAATGTGGCTCTTGTAAACATCATTTAAATTTGTTTTTTAAAAATAGGTCTACGCTTGAAAATAAAACGCATATAAAACGACCATTCATTAATGACCACATTGGGATTCTAAATGCCTCATATGGCCCTTTGGCCCAGAGGGCATTAAACGTCTATTTTTCTCTCTCGACCACATTGGATAAGTTTTCAAGCCACATTATTTATAAACATCATAATACTTTTCTTTTCCATTAGTACGCTTCTTGTAGACGACGATGACGACCACGGTGACGACGATGGCGATGGCGATGACGACGACGACGGCGACGGCTATGCCGATGATCATTGCCACGCTGGCTGACTCCGCGTCTGTGACATGACAAAGTTAACGATGTCAGTTGACATGACATGACGTGGGGTAGAAAGGACACATGGCATAGAGTGCTATGGTAATGATGTTATATGTGTCTCCTCGTGGGGATACCGGGGGGTCTTTCGTAAAAATAGTTCCTCCACCGTCTGGAAGTTCTGTGCTTGTAACTTCTTCTAATATGCCACTCTTTGACTCTGCCTTTTCCCTTTGCTTTCTATCTACTATCTTTAACTTATTGGCCCATTCTCCTGCCTTTTTTCCCCTAACAAAACTTCCCAATACATTTTCTCCTTTGAGCTCCTCCGATAACAGAATGTGTCGGCTGTACGCAGCGGGGAGACCAGTGAAAACTGAAAACCGGACACATACGTACCTTACCCATTATGGCCTGGGAATGCAGAAGAAGAATATATGTGTGTTTGTCCAGTCAACAGTGCCCGACTATGACTTCCACATAGCAGAGGAGGCGAATCCTATTCTGGATGGCCGGGATGGAATATGATTATAGTGCAGAGTAGTTCCCCAGGGCACATCCTCACTCTATGAAGGGCAGGTGGCGTAAGGGTTCCCATAGGCCACACATTCCTTTGACACTATAGCACAGCTATGAGACCGTGCAAATTCCTGCTAGTTTGTCAGTCTTTCACAACAGACTAATATTATAAGCTGTGTCATGATCTTCTTTTCCAGATAATGAAATAGTTTAGGGGTCTGTTGTAAGCTCGCACTTTGCTATTGGTCTCAACTTCAGGCTAATGTCAACCAATGATAAAAGCCTCTTGAGCAAAGGGCTAATGTGTGACATAGCAGGCGAACTATAGCGTTTTAATTGTGACCTAGCCTTCAGTTGACAACAAACAAACAAACAAATTTAAAAAAAACCCACACAGGCAAACATGTAGACACCCCCAAAACCCCCCACATTTTCGCATTTAAAACTTCCTGACTAGCAACATTTGGTCATTTAGAGGAAAGGGATAGGGCTAGTATTAACCTAGGATTATTTCCATAAAACTGAAAAATGCAGACTTTGATATTGAGGGTCGTAAACATGAGGGGGTGACGAATCTAAATGTTTGCCCCACACCAACCAAACAACAAAGACTTCTCATTTGTCCTCATATCACCACCACCATTACCTTCCACCTTTCCCGTTAAATAAGCCATGACCCAAAGTCTCACCGAGGCACAGTTCGCGGTTGATATCATCATAGGGGTCCCAGAAGGGGTGGTGGTCAGTCTCGTTCTGCACACAGGTGTACTCGGTGGGGCCGCCCTGAAGATCCCCACCCGAGCTGTCCCTGCCCTGTCTGCAGCCCGTGACCCTCAAAACGCTACCCGCAGTGTAGTTGCTGCTGTCCGTTTTGGCGTAGGGGATGGGCAGCCGGCCACACGACCAGACTGCACAGTACAATATAAAAACATAGGGGAAAACGGGGCTAGTCCTTAACCGCATAATAGTAGGTGAAGACGGGATAAAAAGCCCATGGGCGGGTAAGAAGCCCATGCCAATTATCTTATGAAATATAGACGATTTCAGTTAAATTTGCCCATGAGACGAATGCTAAACATTAACATTCGTCTCATGGGCAAAATGTGACTGAAAGTTGCTTTATTTCATGAGATAATTGGCATGGGCTTCTTACCCGCCCATGGGCTTTTTAACCCGTCTACCCTACATCTGTAGTGTTCAAAATTCGGGGTTTTCCTGGTATTGCACTGCCTCCGGGCATTGCCTCCAGGATCGTTCCCACCATCTTTATATGCATTAATGTCCCATAAGTGTCTGTTCCAGACCGGAGGACGTTAAGTAGAATTTCCGTTCCGAATGTCCGTTCCGGAGCTAGTCCGCCTACTTTTCAGCTTTTCTCGTTGTACAAATGGCAAACTAACTGAAGTAGAATCTCCATTTTCAGACCGTTGCAGGACAAGTCCACCTACAGGCTGGGAAAATGTTGCTCCACTCATGCTTATGCCAGGAAATGCTTAATAAAACCCAGAATCACATAGAATCTTCAATTTCTAAGCATCCTTTCATTACCATAATTCAAATTTTATGTTCATTTTTAAAACATTAAAACCTTAAAGCCAATGACCTTCACCGATTATCTTGTGGTTTTCTCTTTGCCTATTAATTTGCCTGTGAACAATTCTGTTTTGATATTGATTTTATTTGCTGATTTAGTCAACCTGTAACCTTAAAACATTAAAGAAGTCATGGATTCATTTGTTACAACAAATAGCAAAAATCAATGTTTTTTTCAATCAACTTTCCTGAATTTGATACACATCCTCCAAACTTACAAGGCTATGGCGGGAGGATAGCGTGTGGCTATCACATGCTGTAAATGATTCTAGAGTAAAGCACTTAGCAATAAAAACGAACTGGCGGACCTGCCCCGGGGGCAAACTTGCCCCGTTCTCCCCTACATACATAGTAATACAAGGCAAAACACCCCAACGCCCACATTTAAAAGCCGTAGCTATTTTTAAACATTAAATTCTTTTTTCTTATGTTGAAAGGAGAGGAACCTCCTTATTGTGTAGCATGCGATTCTCCAATTTCCTTTGGACTGCTGGGATCTATACGACATTAGAAGGCAGTACTACACGGCGGAGTCAACGAAAGCTTTGTTTCGTGAAGTTCCACCTGACACGAGTTTTAATTATTTGAAAGAGATTAACAATTCACTCGGTGTAAGCTAGGGGAAGACGGGGTAAAAAGCGCATGGGCGGGTAAGAAGCCCACCCCAATTATCTCATGAAATGAAGCAAATTTCAGTCTCATTTTGCCCATGAGACGAGCGTTAATGTCTAGCATTCGTCTCATGGGCAAATTTGACTGAAATATTTTTTATTTCATGAGATAATTGGGGTGGGCTTCTTACCCGCCCATGCGCTTTTTAC
Source organism: Phymorhynchus buccinoides (assembly GCA_017654935.2). NCBI lineage: Eukaryota > Metazoa > Mollusca > Gastropoda > Neogastropoda > Raphitomidae > Phymorhynchus > Phymorhynchus buccinoides. The sequence goes on from CM065691.1 coordinate 16,064,568, forward strand.
CCCGTCTTCCCCTACTGTATTCTTTTTAATTCTAGACGTATTATGTTTTTACTTGCTAAGTGTTTGATTTATCAATACATTTTTTACAAAAGTATTTTAATGTAAAACTGTGATTTTGTTTTTACCTTGTGTTTTTATCCTTTTTCAATACGTGGTAAGATTTAACGTGGTGACAGCCCTAACATGGCCTTAGTTGTCGACGGGGCTATAATTTTAATCTTAATCTTATACAACCAACCATGGACAGAAAATGTAAAACTGTATCCTAAATACATAGTTAGTTGGACAGTCAGCCAGCCAGTTAAGAAACAGACATGTCAGAACGCACTGAAAATATTAAACAGCTTTCGCTATCGCGGCTGCTTAAACAGGTGTGTGATGCACGTCGTGATACAGACACGAGCACAAGCATATGCCTCTAGAATATGAACGTGCACGTGCGCGCATGTGGGGAGCACATGCGCACACGTGCATGCACACATACACACACAGTTAACAATACTGTTTTACACACAACAACAACATACAGTATTTACGGCACTGAATCTTGATATAAATCAAATCAAAGCGCACATACACGTTAGCTTCATAACGCATTCAAACAAAAATGAACACACACGTATGACATAAATGGTATACAGCAGAAAAATACCTAACGGCAAGAGAGATAAGAGAAAGAGAGTGGAGCGCGCGCACGCACGCACGCACGCACGCACGCACACACACACACACACACACACACACACACACACACACACACACACATACACACTCATGGGCGCGCACACATACGTGCGTGCACACACACACATACACACACCAACACCACACAATAGTCGACCTACCTTTCCTCTGAGATCGACGCAGACTCTCAAACGCTTCAAGGGCTCTTCGCGTGGAGGCAGCCACAGTGCGATTCCCGGTCACATAGTAATCATAGGCGCACGGGTTGTTCGTTTCGTCCCTGCTCCCACAAACGGCCATGACCTCTCCATCGCTGGGTTTCAAGGCCGGGTCAAGGTGAGAGTCGAGAGAGTCGCTGATTGGCTTGCGGTTGAGGGTGACCGGATGGAGGAACTTGAACAGAGATTGGTTTTCATGGTTCACTGCCCCTGGGGAAAAACACAAAACAACTAGAGTGTTTAAAACCCTTTCATCGCCACTGTCGTCTCTTGGCACCACAATGATTGAACACCCATGTCACTGAAAGGCATCAAATGAGGGTATCTTATCTAATGACCTCATGTTCTTAATTTGGGGAGGTAAGAATAGGCCCTATTTTATGGATGTCACAAAGGAATTCCAACTATTTTGCAGATGAAATCTTTTCTCTACCCAGGTAAGATTAATGGAAACTATTTGGGTTTGATAAACAGGCCTACCTTAACCTTCAACAACAACATTAAATCACTTTTACACACATCAGCGTATGAATATCAAAACCTAGCTCGTCGCTAAAGTGTCTCTTTAGCATTGAAACTTAACAGGAAGTGGCAATGACCTTGTCTCCATGGTTACCCTCAGTCGCCATTCTGTTCGCCAACTAAATTTCAGTGCCGGAAGAGACACATCAGCAACCAGGTTTTGATATTCATACGTGCGTTGTCCCCAGGCATAAACCTTCTTTAAAAAATATTACCCGCCCCCCCCAAAAAAAAAGACCTAACCCATCTACAATACACTCCACCCACAGGTAGGGGAAGACGGGGTAAAAAGCGCATGGGCGGGTAAGAAGCCCACCCCAATTATCTCATGAAATGAAGCAAATTTCAGTCTCATTTTGCCCATGAGACGAGCGTTAATGTCTAGCATTCGTCTCATGGGCAAATTTGACTGAAATGTTCTTTATTTCATGAGATAATTGGGGTGGGCTTCTTACCCGCCCATGCGCTTTTTACCCCGTCTTCCCCTAGCATAGTATATGCCTACTTCAGGTAAGGAAACACGGTACAAAATCTGATGTCTAAATTGAACAAAGGATGAAAACTCTTTCTGATTAACTACCCTCCACCAAAGTTGATTACAATACCAATCATCTAGCAATGCGTGGATCAGAGCCAAAGTGAGACAAACAAAGCATCATTCTCAAAGCAAAAGAATGTGCCAAGTTCGCCTTTATGACCCTTGAATAGATGTTGATTTGTTTGTATGTTGTCCTCTCCACCATTGTTGATATGTACTGTGTGGGTGAAGGGTCATAAAGGCGAACTTGGCGCATTCTTTATTGAGAACGATGCTTTGTTTGTCTCACTTTGGCTCTGATCCACGCATTGCCAAATGATTGGTATCGCAATCAACTTTGGTGGAGGGGAGTTAATTAGAAAGAGAGTCCCCCCCTTTGTTCAAATTCGTTATCTCCTCTCCTGGCCTCGCTATTTCATTCTCGGATGTCTAAATGCATGAAATCCATTTCCCTCAGTGTGGTTGCGGACTTCTTACATTTGAGAGCAAAGTCCGTGTAGATAGCGGCGGAGCCCTGATCGGCGGGGATGTAGAAGCCCCCAGGCGTCATGAGGTCATTGGCCTTCTTCAGATCCCAGGAGCCCAGCAGCCCTTGGGAGGCAGGCTTGCCCGGGAAGATGGGCTTACCGTCCTCCTCCTGTTTGGCACGTCCCCAAGAAAAGTAAAAGAAGAAGAAATAACATAGAAATTAAGGCACTACAACCCTTTGGAGCCAGGTCCGGATTCGGGTAGATTGGATCATCGTCCACGTCCTGCTCCTGTTTGGAGAAACAAGCACAGGAACATAAACCCCCCGAAAAAAACCCTTATTCAAGAAAGAACCACTTGAATGAGTATGATACTGGGCCCCAGAGACACACTAACCCCACTTGCCCTGCCAACAAAAGGGTAACCCTGGGCCATCCGAAGCCTTTGAGTCATAAGAGCGGAGGCATACACAGGGGGTTCCATTTAACCTTTAACCACATCTGTATTGTTACAAATTCGGGACTTTCCTGGTGTTGCACTGCCTCCGGGCATTGCCTCCAGGATCGTTCCCACCATCTTTATATCTACTAATGTCCCATATGTGTCTGTTCCAGACCGGAGGACGCTAAGCAGAATTTAATTGAGGGGATTCCAATAAGCACGGAGAGGGTGAGATTATCGTCCAATTGATTGCAGATCCTTATGGACGTTCTCCTTAAAATAAGCACGTATAGGTAGGTACTAATATAGCTGCTCTCCACTCGGTGAGCATCAGGTGACTGCTCTCACCCAGCAACGCTGTAGGAAAAGGCTGGTCCAGATGGATGGAGTCACCATCGCCTTTCTGTTGGAACGATCCCATTGACAAAAAAGGATACAATTAAACAGTCGAAATTAAGGCATTACCATTTGGCTGCCATATTAAACAGGCTAATCCAGAGGGATGAAGAGACCGTAAACTTTCTGTTAGGAGTAAAATAAAGAACACAACAGTAATGGACAATAGACCTATTATATATTGGCCACTGCAAAGAACCCCTTTTGCAAGAGTGAAT
>CM065691.1:16078052-16080552 GCA_017654935.2 Phymorhynchus buccinoides
CCGCCCACACGCAGTGCTTAGCTCCCCTGTGGAAAGCACAGTTAAAGAATGGACAGAAAACTAAAGGGAAGCAACTCACGTAGGGTGCACCGCCCACACGCAGTGCTTAGCTCCCCTGTGGAAAGCACAGTTAAAGAATGGACAGAAAACTAAAGGGAAGCAACTCACGTAGGGTGCACCGCCCACACGCAGTGCTTAGCTCCCCTGTGGAAAGCACAGTTAAAGAATGGACAGAAAACTAAAGGGAAGCAACTCACGTAGGGTGCACCGCCCACACGCAGTGCTTAGCTCCCCTGTGGAAAGCACAGTTAAAGAATGGACAGAAAACTAAAGGGAAGCAACTCACGTAGGGTGCACCGCCCACACGCAGTGCTTAGCTCCCCTGTGGAAAGCACAGTTAAAGAATGGACAGAAAACTAAAGGGAAGCAACTCACGTAGGGTGCACCGCCCACACGCAGTGCTTAGCTCCCCTGTGGAAAGCACAGTTGCTGCCCTTGTTGAACAGACTGCAGCTCGCGCCCGGCTGCCAGCGTCCCCAGTCGGCCAACACCTGCTGCAGAGTGCAAGGGCAGGGAGGCAACTCGTGCACCCACTCTTGGTCCCGCTGCTCTCGAGACGCCCAGTTTTCGCAGTGGTCGTGGTACCACTCACTGCCCAGGTCCTCTGTGTGCCTCTCGTTCACGTACCAGGCCAGAGGGAGAGGACCCACCGCGATGTATCTGAAATGAAATACGTTTGTTAAGTCCTCTCGCGGACGTTTTGTCCTTATATGCACATTATTCTAAAATGACACTGTTTATGCTTCTTTTTTTCTTCCATTGCAAGTATTTATTTCAATATTCGCCATGTTACATTACCACACAAAATTTGAAACCATTCTACCCACTGGTTCATGAGATACAGCTCGGACATGAAGGAATTAAATTTCGGTTTTGTGAGTCTTCCTTGGCGGATGTTTGATCTGGCGGTTCAAAATTCAGGATCTGAATAGGTTGAGACATACTGATCAATAATACATGGTTATGGGAGACCCTAGGCTTATTGTAGATCATGGTATCCGCGAGAGGACAAATGTCCGCGAAATGACTTAACATAGTTGTTATCACTGTCTAATGATATTTTTGTTGTTGCAGTTTAAATGCAGTTATGTTCAATACTTTTGTTGGTTATCATCAACCCCACCCTCTTCCTTTTCATACTGGTTTCGGGAGCAGCTTGTGATAATCTACTAATCGATTAACTATTACAATGCTTGCCTTAATTTATGACATTCCAGATGCTCATTTTTACAATGATTACTATGCTGTTGTAACAGAAAGGTGCACAGTTAACAGACCACGTTGTCGATATTTACAGTATGATTGGCCATTCTGAAACCCCCAAGATCTCTTTATCATACACATTGTTGTCAGCAATGCTGAAAATAATAGGCCCTATGTCTATGTACCTTCAGATTGTCCATATGCCTACATGACCGACCTTTCATATTTGCTTCAAATTTGTATCTGCAAATATTCGACACAACGCATTTTTCTAATAAATTTAATGATTTCATACTAAAGATGTTCTCAAGACATCGGTAAGCAGCATTTCAAATCAGCAGTTTGAGGATTTTAACAGAATTGTATCTAGAGAAGCAGAAGTTTGGGCATTATGGAAGAGATTTCCCATACAGCGGGACAGTGGTACGAAAGGAAGTACTGACTGTTTTTCAACGGCCATCTCCAGGAAGTCGTCTGTCAAGCGGATCTCCACCAGTCCCAGATCAATGTCATCACAGTTTGTTCGACACCGGAATCTTTCTTCTCTGGAGGGAAAATAGTTTAGATAAGATTTCATGTGGTTTTTGTGTGTGTGTGAAATTCGGCTATAATATTCATAAACAGAAAACAAGCAAATAACCAACAACAACAACAACAACATACAGTATTTATACGGCGCTGAATCTTGATATAAATCAAATCAAAGCGCACACACACGTTAGCATTCATAGCGCATTCAAACAAAAACGCAATACAAAGCGAACACACGGATGACATAAATGGAATATAGCAGAAACACACACACATAGGCTACACACACACACACACACACACACACACACACACACACACACACACACACAGACACACAGACACACACACACGCACGTACGCACGCATGCACGCACACACACACACACACACACGCGCGCGCGCACGCACGCACGCACGCACGCACGCACGCACGCACGCGCACGCACACACACACACACACACACACACACACACACACACACACACACACACGCGCGCGCGCGCGCGCGCGCACGCTCACACACACGCACCCCCCCCCCCCCCCACACACACACAAGAACAACAATGACACAAGAACAAAAACACAAAACAAAAAAATACCCCAAAGATCAAACAATTAAACAAAGTCAAATATTTCGTTGTTTGGAAAAATCGGCAATCATGTTCATATTCAGAAAACAAGCAAATAAATGAACAAACAACG
>CM065691.1:16088052-16090552 GCA_017654935.2 Phymorhynchus buccinoides
TTACTTACAGATTATACCTATTTAGAAGATCAAGGGACAACTGGGCTGGGGAAGAATTCTTCACACTATAAATGATTTGGATATGGATTTACATGTACATGACACATTAACAGTTCTAACTGTCCAATTAGTATTCGCTAAAGAATCTGTATGTTCCCGTATAAGTTAATGTAGTTTTTTTTAAATTATCACCACCTATATTTGTCTTTTTGTCATTTTCATGTTTTTATTTATGGGTTTTTTTAGAATTTTTCTTTTCTTTTCTCTTTATACCATAACTATTTTAAATCCTGTCTTGTGTAATCAAATAGTTGTATGGTACTTTGTTTTCGCTTGATTAACCGTTTAAGACTATGACTCGCAATGATTTGGTTTCTGACTTACACACAGACTATAGTCAAATAGAATATGAAGAAACAATTAAAGATGAAAATATGTCATTGGTAAGTATGTACTATTGACTTACCTACAGCAATGTGCATGATACCATGGTAACCCAGTCATCCATTAGACACACACTACCATTGGCTCCCTTGTAGCCAATAACAGAACAGACAGACACGTAAGACTTCTAATCTATTGGCTACTGTAAAGAACACCTTTTGCAAGAGTGAATGCTCTTGGTGGGTGGGGGACGATGCTTGAGTACTGACCAAACAAGGAGGTAACTCTCGCCAATACCCTATTTGATGCCACTTAATGGCTGCCTTTTGCAAGAGTGACTGCCCTTTTGGATACTGGTCAACAAGGGCTTAACTCTTGCCGTCAATGGCGGTAATAACCCTAGTTGCAGTGGCCAATAGGCCGCATCGCAGCCATTACACTAAGCAGTGAATAGCATGATTTTGAATCATTCAAAATTTCAAAAAATCACTCCAGCCATAAACACAAATAACAAAACAGGCATAAACGAAAAGAGAAATGAAAGAGGATTACAAGTTTTTAGGAACAACAAATCAAGCTTTCGGGTAGGAAAAAGGTCCTTTAATAGAAAGAAGAAAAAACCCACAGACGTTTCAGACTATAAGTCCGTTTTCAATGTAAGGACACAAAAAGGAGACACAACAAAAGTGACAGCAAGCAGGAAGCGATGGAAGAAGAAGGAAAATGAGAAAAATTGACTGAGTAGAATTAACCTCTTTTTAAAAAAAAAAAAAAAAAAAAAAAAAAAAACACACACACTGAGTGGTCACAAATTACTTTCAAGATACAAGTTTTTACTTCAGGTATATCAGTCTTCCCTCTTCCAGTCAACTTTTTCCTGCATTCCCAGTCGAAGTGTTTATGACACGAAACGTCGGTTGCCCCCCCTCTCAGGTACTTTTCCCTTCACCTTGTTTTTTTACCTATTCATTTCAAAAGTACAGCAGTCACTACTTCATCTTTTTTTTCCTTTTCAGGTATATCAATAGAGAAACGGCAGTTCAGACTTTTTAAAGAAATACTTTTTACATCAATCAGTTTCCCCACTACAAACGGCAAAGTAAGATGCTTAAATGTGGTCTAGGGGAGCGAAGCGAGTTTAGAAATGACCAAATTATGGTACGTACACAGATTTACTTCCCTTGAAGTGACAATAACAATTCGTCAATCTGACAGCTTGGTATTTCTTCCACATACAATTAGGTGATTTCGTCCTCAATGATGACGTCACATATCGCATACATTTATGCAGGAAGGATGCGATTGAATGTTAAAGACCCCCCACGTCACGTGTACACATTCCCTCTCATGCTAAGAAGATTTCTTAAGATTTCTTACCATCTATAAGAGGGAAAACACGTGAAAACCGTGATTGTGACACGTGACGTGGTGGTTCTTTAAAGAGACGATAAAGAGGGGGAAATCCGCTCACTGGCAATGACGTGCGTGTTGACTCGCCAGGTATTGGGGTCAGAGGACACTTCTAGCTTCACGCGTCCGCGCCGTGTGAGGCGGGGAACTGGGCACCAGCCCACCATGCCTGCTCTCACCCTCCCTTGTGTCACTTCCTGGACAGACAGACAGACAATAGGCAGACAGACAGACAGACAAACAGACAACAGGCAGACAGACAACAGGCAGACAGACGCGCGCATACATACATGTAAGAACATGCTTACAATGATTAAGATGTTGACTGATGATGATGATGATGATGATGATGATGATGATGATGATGATGACGACGACGACGACGACAACGACAACCAAAGTAGTAATGACAATGATGACGACAGTAAAGATGATGATGGTGACGACGACGATGGCGATGGCGATGGCCGTGATATGACAATGATGACAACGATGTTAATAATGATTACGACACCAACGTAAAAATGGTAATAATGACGAATCAAAGATGATGTAAACGATAGTAAAGTAATTAGCGAAGATGATGATGATGAGGATGAGGATGACGATGACTACCACGACAATACTGATGATGATGATGATGATGATGATGATGATGATGATGATGGTGATGATGATGATGATGATGATGATGATGGTGACGATG